>CM029116.1:23370299-23397799 GCA_016859345.1 Istiophorus platypterus
ACTAAGCAAACTCTCATCATATCTGTTTTTTGTTTTGTTTTTTTAACTACAAAGAGTATATAGTTTCAACTCTCAAACAATCAATGCTGGGAAGTCTGCAACTATGCTGAACATGTTTCTTTAAAAATATAATTTAATGAGCCGAGTCGACACTCAGCATTAAATTCATTCAAACACAGCATTACAAGTGAAAAGACGTCAAGTCTGAAGATTTAATGTTCATAAGTTCTGATGTGAAAAGTTAACATTAAAAAAAATTTAAGCTAAATTAAAATGAAATTAATAAAACTTTTATATTTACATTAAGCCAATGAAAGAAGAAAACTAACTAGCAGACTACTATATGGTGTTTGAAACTAGAATCACATTGATCATAGTTAGAAGCATATTGACTAACTGAAGTTTTTTAATTGAAGATTTTTAATTTAGTCAATTTAGGAATTAAACATCACCAAATACATATAAAGACAGCCATTGTGTGTCTGTCTTGTGTGTGGTGATGAGCAGTGAACCTGAATACATCCCCAGCCTTCAGCTGTCTAAAGCCCATCCAAGACAGTTCACCAGCTCTTTTTGAGTGAATTGAACGTCCCTGTGTTGCAGCATTCCTGGCTGCACGTTGGAATTAAAACTTGCTTTAGACATCTGGCACCATGGGGCAGGAGTATGTATAGTAAATATGAGCCAGCAGTAATACGGGTGCCATCTTGGCTCAACCTACTCTCCCTGATATGATAAAATCAATGTAAGGTAACACTGTGGCTAGTGACCATTTTCTCTGCTGACACATGCATTGGACTAATGCCACAACCTTTTCAGTGAGAGCAATGGGCAACAGCAGTCCAAAACCACTGCATGTACACACACACACACACACACACACACACATACACACACACACAGATATACACACAGACACTCACACACACACACACACACATACACACACACACAGATATACACACACAGATATACAAACACAGACACACACACACACACACACACACACACACACACACACACACACACACACGCACACACACACGCATACACACGCGCACACAGGCACACTCTGCTTGAGCAGCAATGAATCAAATATTGATCGGTGGCCCAAGTCTCCTTGGTTACTTGATATATTAAAGTGAAAGTTCTCTTGCTGTCACACGCACAAACACACACACACCATCGGCCACACAAGCAACAATTTGTATGTTTGTGTGGGTCAGTTGTGTTACTTCCTGGACTTGAAGGTGAATGACGTCTGAACACCCCCGCAGTGCATCAGCATGGTGTCCAACACACATGGGCACAGACACACTCACAGGCTCACACACTCTCACACACACACACACACACACACACACACACACAAACACACACACACACACACACACACAAAGGCAGGATTCAAACCATCTGTGTGTGTGTGTGTGTGTTTTACAGAATGCATGTAAATGATAGAACAGTGTGCGTTCTTTGATCATTTTCCAGGTTAATGATGCCTATTCAGTGCACAACATCTGGATTTGGTAAACGCAGTCCTCACTGAAGTGAAGCGTCTCATAAACCATAATCCAATCAACCAGACTGTAGTACATAACCATGATCACAGCTGTAATTTTGAAACTAAAGTGTCTCAATTGGCTTTGGGTCAACAATATGAAAGAAGCCTGAGCTCTCAGTTGTCTGGGATGAGATTTTTTTGGTTGGAACATCGACACTGTGAACCATGTGTAACATTTCATGACAGTTCTCTTCTCGTTATTTACCAAGCCCAGAAAGCTGACAGATGTGCAGCCTGATGTATAGCCTCAAAAAGATTTTTTGGTAAGACTTAAAGAGCTGAAATGTTTAGTTGCTTAATCAATCACCAACATTTGGTTGAGAGAAACAAGCTATTTGAAGAAATCACCTCGGATTTATCTTTTATTTATAGACCAGGGATTTTAAAAGCCTGACATTATTATTCTTTGTCCTATTTTGATTTGGGAGGTAAATTTCAGAACTGTATTTCCCATATTTCGGAGGCTCTTGAGGGATGTAAAAAGGAAGTATAATGTTGCAATGGAAGCATTCAGTTAGAGCCTCGGTAATTTCAGCCTATATCTATATTTGGCAGATTACTACGATTGAAATTTTCCAAATTAGCTATTAGGAGTTCCTGTTTGTAATGTATCAAACAATGTACGGATCAAAATTAGAGGAAATTTTAATTTTTGTTTCTCTCACTTTGCAAAAGGTTTTGCTCATAGAGAAAACTAAAACTTAGTTTTTCTAATGAGAGAAAGTTTATTTTCTGCATAGAACATGTAACACAACATATCCTCTCTTACTAAAGAAAGTCATACCCAATTCTTTTAATAATCAAACCTAGGCCGACACTATATGCAGCCCCTGAAGAGAGGGCATTTTCCAGAGGAGTTAAGCCAGGCAGTAGTAATACATCACTCACAGACATCATGTTCCTTAAGGAAAAACGACACTTTGTGGGACATTTAAAGTTAACGAAAAAAACAACTACATTGTTCATTATGTTTGCCAGTAATATAAAGAGGAAATGCATGACGTCTGTCTATGTCTTAAAACTGCAGGACAGTCTGAGAAAGAAGAGAAAAATGTTTTTTCTTCCATATTTTCAAGCTCTTCTCAATTTCCTCATCTAACTAATCTCCCTGTTTCTGCTGTTTCTCCATTTTTGACTGATTTATTTATTATTCTTGTTTTAGTACTTGGATATTTACTGTGTTTGGTAGTGTTGTTAGTCTTGCCATCCAATAAAGGTCTCTCAAAATTTAAATTCTAAATATGTTATGCTAATCCTTCCAAAACTGCTTTGACAACATGTCAGAAGGCATTAGCAGGCCAGGAAAACACATTTTTCAGTGCACACATGAATACACACACACACCTGCAGGTGCACTTATGTGCGCTTACAAACAAGCACACACACTAACACACAAATACAAACAGGTGCAGGCAAAACTACATGAACTTGCACCCCACACAGATCACTAAGGTGGCAACAATGGAAGTGTCATTGGCTAATGAATATCATGTGTACATGTGTGTTTCGGTGTGTTTGTGTCTATTCCCCACTTGGACCTGCCATCAGCCCATCAGGTCCTTCCCTGCTCTTCAATTTCGTTCCAGCTTTTACACTACCAATGGATGGATGAGTGGGTGGGACACAGACGGAAGGAAGAGAGAAAGAGACGGAGTGGACGAAAGGGGGAGAATGAGGGGAGGAAAATAAAGGAAAGGAGAGGAGACAAGGAGACTAAAAGATGGGGAGGAAAGAAAAGAAAAGAATGAAGATGTCGAGCATGAGAGCAACCTTTCGTCGCTAGGCGCCTGCCGGTCACCATAGCAACATGTGGCGCCCTGCTGAGCTCCTGCTGACATCACACCTGTTGAAATGAAATGCTATGTGTGTGTGTGTGTGTGTGTGTGTGTGTGTGTGTGTGTAGGTGTGTGTGTGTGTGTGTCTTGGAACCAATTAAATGACATAGTGGTACAATTGAACTGAGGGACTGAAACTGAGGGTGAAAAGAAAAAGGACAGCTGTGTATATCTCCTCTCCTTGTGGACTCAACTGCTTACACTGTGTGTGTGTGTGTGTGTGTGTGTGTGTGTGTGTGCGCACGCATGCATGCATGCTGTGGGATGCTGAGATCCCATGTGGGAGCCTGTGACAGTGGCAGTGAGAGTAAATGACAGCAGCCTGAAGCTGTCCCCCCACCCACACACATTGCAGTTACAGAAGCTAGAGGTGACCGCATCCACACTGCCCCAACAGTATCAGACAAAGAAAGAAAGACAGGCTGACATGGAGGTAAAAAAAATAATAATAGAACTAGGTATTTCATTACCTGAATGTTTTCCCTTTGTTTCAGCGGAGAAAGAGAAATTAATGAAAAAAGAGGCAGTGGTGTTGATGTAGATTTGTTTTGGCAACTGCCATCAGATCACTAAGTTACAAGTTTGTGTAAATAAAGCTTGACTGGGATTCGAATCGGTGCATCACTCTGAGTTACCCTCTACTGCTGCACAGTGGGTGCATTTGTGTGCTTGTGTATGTGTGTGCATGTGTGTGGCAGTGCAAGCAGCTCTTGTCAGCTGAATATTTTATGTCCGGTGTCATGGCTGAGCACTTTTAACAGAATTCTTTACGCTGCAGTCATACACACACACACACACACACACACACACACACACACACATACACAAGCACACACACACACATACACAAGCACACACAGATACGCACACACACGCACACACACACACTGTAATTATACTGCTCGTGTAATCCTCACCTTTAAACCCTGTCTGGTGCAGAGATTCAATTTTAAATGGTCACTCTCAAATTAGATGCAGTATCTTTATGCCATCAACCTTTAGAGCACAAGAGCACACATGGGAAATTCAATTGTTTCACCTCTGATGATAAAATAGAAAGAAATTGCTTTGTTGGCTACCTAAGAAAATTACATTAGGGTTAGTGGCAACCCAACATTTAACCTGAGTGTACAATGGCAAAAAATACAGGGGAAAAAAGTTCTGAATATCTATTTGTGACCAACCAGTGCAGCATGAACTGACAGGCCTACTGAAACATAACAATTCACACACACACACAACCACAAGATAGGACTTCTGGCATCACACTCCTTCCCTGGGGTCCTCCTTTAATTCTGGTACTGTGGTGCAGTGAAGCTCAATGCTGCATCCTGCTGGCCAACAAGCACAATAACAGGCTTTCCCCAAGGACTAGACTTGGGTGGTTGAACAGCCAACAGTCAGTGAAATCACCGTATGTTCGTTATTTTGCCTCTTGCCTTTCAGTTCGTGATCCCAAAAGGAGGTTTAGTGGGTATGAAAACCCATTCAGCTTTGCTGATACTAGTTGTCAGTTTCTCTTATGAGGCAGAATGTTTTACTCTCTGCATTTATGAGTAGACATGTAAATTGTTCAAAACCTAACGTACTTCAGTGAGAAGGCTCTTATATAAACCAAATACAAAACTGAGATTGCTATCCCAACTTTCATTAACATGCGTGCAGAGTGGCAGTTTCTTGTTGAGGCCACTTGTTGTGTTTCAGATGTCTATAATTTGTCAGCAGTTCCACCAAAGATACGTCTCACATGGCTTTAGAGAAAGTACAGTTGGAGGCCAAAAGAGGTGATTATTTCCATATATAATAAATCCAAAATATGAACAGAATTTTGTTTAGCAAAAAACTGTGTTTACAAAGGTGATCACACCAAGTTTATCTACATCTATTAAGGGATTAAACTGGTTAAATAATTCCCAATTAAAAAGACAGTTGCACTGGCGAAAGTACTTAAATTATTTAGTGAAAGAATGTAAACTGGTTGATATAAGAGTGATAACCTGCATAAAATAGCAAGATTATTTCTTTAACCCCTCATTATAAGTCTTTATCATTATCATATACTTAAATAGTCATAAATTGGTATTAAAATTAAAAATGGCTATTAACAACAGCTCCTTTCTACCACTCTGGATTTGAGGTCTCATAAGATCACAGTCATCATTGTCACTGATGTGTTATGTCAAGTGGGCATTTACAGATTTTAGTAAAAAAACAAAAAACAAATAAAAAACTACACAGCAAGTCTTTCACCCACTGATATTCCTGTAGTTAGGAAACTGAGAGAGAAGCAATTTTCATAACTTACGAGAGCACCTTTATAGCTTTGTGAGTCATCCAGAAATGTCTATTTTTCTACTAGCGATTCAGAACATGTTACTCTGGTTGTTCGCTCTAGAGCCTATGTATAGTTCCCCTGAAAAAGATCCACTCAGCTTTTCCTCATCTTCGGAAAGGGCATCGGGCTCTGGCTGATGGTGCGAGACTGGGCTCTGCCTCATAAGTGAATGATAGATGCGCGGTACAGCAGAAGGGGCAGAACCAGCTAAGCCTTAAAAGTCACCAGTTTAAAGCTAGACCTCACAAGTTTTATACTGGGCTTAGGAACCATTTCCTGGTTCAGAATACAGACTTTTGGGTTTGACAAGTGAGAAGAAAGTAACTATATAGTGGTCTCGACTCTTTTATACAGAGTGAAAGCATGCAGATTCTTTTCCTATCTGTCACAGCTTATAGAAAGCAAAATGACTTCAGGTGTTTTTTGATTATACAGGCTAAAACTCAGAGGTTGTCTTCTAATGTGTGTTAAACATTTCAAACATTTCACTGTGCGATCACTGTCACTTTATTCATGTTGCTTTTCATGATGTCCTTTCATCAGGGGTTCTTGAAAAGTTTACTGGCCTACATACAGAATTCCTGGTGGTTTCTCTTGTAGCTGTGTAACACATTTTTGATGGTGAAAGAGCTTCTGAGTACGCCCGCCTGTCGGTGTCTGATGTGCTACACTCACTTGTAGGATCGGCTTTTAGTGTAGTTTGTAGAATGTAGCTGGCGTCAATCAGGGAGCCGAAATTAGGTGTTGGCATCTTAAGGGGTTCTAGCAGCTTTTGAAAAACATATTTTAGTTTATGAACCATATATTTGAAATATCAGTAAATTGTACATGACAGTGACAATTCTGTAGATTAACATGTCCACACTGAGGGAGGTTTTTAAAAGGATTCTATGTTAGCTGAATACAGAGCCTCTAAGTTTTGTATATTTATTAAGCATACGGCATATTATTGTATTATAGTTATAAAGTACACTTCAGTCAGCTACACTGCCCTACAATGGCAGAGAGACATAAATACAGAAGAAGCTGAGAAAAATAGGTTTTAAAGATTCAAGTAGACTTATCATTTAAAAAAAATCATACACCATAGTCTTATCTGTGGTATACCATTGAAAGGAAGTAAATTTAACTTTAAGCAGGAGTAGACGTGGTTTTTGCACTGGCTGGCTTTAACCAGATTTGGTTCTCTTGCTTTGACGTTTTGGTTTTTTTTTTGACTGTAACTTTAACATTTAATTATAGAGCATTTGATAAACTGCCGAGCCAGATGTTTTTGTAACAATACTGAAGGTAAATGGCTTTTAGACCTCTAATTAAAGAGACACTACCTGTTGTTCAAGCTGTTCTGCTGTCTTTACATTTCACAAACAATGCCTGGAGTTGTACCAGTCTATCAAACACACACACACACGCACACAGTTAAGAATAGGTCAGAGAATGCAGATGTTGGGCTGTAGATACTGCTGCTGGCTGCGCCATTCAGCATCATTAAACACCAGCAAATGTAGAGGAAGATGTGTGTTTGTGTCTCCTTGTGTGTGCGTGTGTGTGTGTGTGTGTATGTGTGTATGTGCTTGTGTATAAAATATAAAAAAAGAACATTTTAAGTGAGCAATAAAAAGAGAGATTGTGCTGATCCAAGCAGGGGGATACTGTGCAATTGTATTTGTGAGTGTGTGTGTGTGTGTGTGTGTATGTACAAATGAGAGTCAGCGTACCTCCCTGTCTCCCACTGCAGCTTCAGTCATAACCCACAGCGGCAATGAAGAAGAATGTGTGCGTGTGTCAGTTTTATATTTGCATATATTTGCAGCCAGTCGCTTCATGTTTTATGGCTTTACCTCTCTGTGTGAGTTTATACTTGCCTTCCTTTCATGCAGAGAGAAAAGTCTGCGCGTGTGTGTGCGTGTGTGCGCGTGTGTGTTTGTGCGTGTGTGCACATGTACGTGTGTGGCTGCGGTGCAATCCAGATCACATCGCTTATCTTTGAAGCCACCTCCTGAGGGTTAAAATAGATTCAATTGCTGGCATTCCGGTGTCCTGATCCTTAGAAAGAAGATGAGAGGAAGAGGAGGAGGAAGATGGAGATGGATAGCTGACTCATCAGCTGCAGGTGAAAAAAGAGCAAAACTCATCACTGAGATGAGAGTAGAGGACACACACGTACAAACACACACGGATCGGCAGCATTTAGGACAAAGGGAGCATCTACATTTAGGTGTGATTAACACTGGGTGCATTTGTTACTTGTCAACAGTGGAGGGCGCTCTTTATATGGAACAGGCAGCTACAGTGGAGGGAAACGTTGCATACATACTCAACAGCACTTCAACAGTGACTTAATTTAGTCACTTTGATATATGATCCTAAAGGGAAATACAGTGAAAAAGCCAGAAAATGTAAATGTGATAAACAATTAACTCATACATGCTGGTCTTGTCCTCTGCTTCAGCCTCTGGGTGACAAAACACTTTAAGATGCCCTTAAACATTACTTTGCAATATGAAACTGTGCATTCCAGACGCCACAAATAGAAACTAATAACTCATTATCGCATTTACATCCCTTCTCATCCACTGAAGAGTTCTGCTATAATGATGGGCCCCTTCTTCCCCTTCAGCTGGAGCCTGGTCGAAAGTGTCATCTTCTTCCTTAAAGCAAGTTCACATTTTTTTTCTCTCTCTTAAAACGACAGCCAGACTTGGTTTAATCATTCCTCCTGTTCATACTGGACATTCAGAAATCCTTCCTGCCGCTGCTGACTGCTCCATGCTCCTCATTTTTTGTTAAAAGGACTCCAATATATTTCAGTTTTACAATGTTCATATGAGAATCTGACTATTGTTGTACAACAGATATAATGAACTGTGAATCTGTCCTTTGTGAAGATTAAATACACAGTCACAGGATCAGAAAATACATTCTTCACAATAAAAAAGAAAAAAAAGGGAACTTTCTTAATAAGAGTGAGCTATAAACGGTTTAAAATGACTCTATTCTCCCAATAAAACATTACTGTTAAGAACCACAGGGTAAGAGAAGAGGTGGGATAATGGACATGGGCGGGGGCAATATACTTTAAGTGATGTAGATTTAATTTGGGAAGTCACCGAATCGGACTTTTAGACAAATACAGCTTGACCACATTTTGAATTAGTGTATCACTGTAAGTTACCATCTAAAAAACTGATGGTGTGTGTTTGTGTGGGTGTGTCAGAGTCAGTGTGAGGTACAGTGAAATGCCCTCCCTCATCTGCCAAATGGTTTTAGATGACATTTCCTACTTGTGTTTACAGCCTGTTTTTATCCTGTTATGTGTCCTATACACAATCTTATCTAATCTCATTATTATCTGCCCTGCGTGCATACACACACACACACACAAACACACACACACACACACACCAACAAAATTATTATCACCACCAACAGGACGAAGAGAAAGGTTGGGGCATGTACACAGGGATCCACTGGTGCATTTAAATGCTCGATACACTGACCTGCCATCCACACATCCACATCCATGCATTTCGAAGTCACAGTTGTTGAGCACTGCAGCATTTCTTCCATTCTCCTGTCTATCCTACTGTCGAGCATGATCAATGCTCCCAAAGCAAAAAGCAGTAAGACATTAAGTCTATTTTAGACCAGCAAGTGCCTTCAATATTACATTTCCAACACTAAGGTGATGTAAAAATGATGTTTCCCCTCTGGGCAGTGATGCTGAAGAAGGCTCAGGCTGCTTTATGGAGCATATATTGTCACTATTTCTTTTAATGGGGCTGATATATTGTAATATATACCATTGCAGCTGTGATGTAAAATCACATTACTTTTCTATGACTTCCCTGAACTGAGTCATTTCCATTTGAGATTATAGGAGATTATTACCTGTTTTTGTTCATTTATTTTTGTTGTTTCTTTCAGTTCAGAGGCTGTTTTGAAAATAATTTCTTTCTTTCTCTCCAACTCCTCGAAAATCTGTAGACTTTTAAGACCTAAACTGATAATACTTGAATCTGAAACCTTTTTAATAAGTAACACTTTCCTTGAATTTCAAGCCAGTTTCAGCTAATCCAGATGCATTTCTGCTGCAAATAAAGTAGTGCTTAGGGGCAAATTTATATAGTATATGAATTATTATTATGCAGCATGGTATTTTATGACTGTGATACAAAAGGGAAGTTATTTGAATCACTGATTAGAAATTAAATAAAAATATATCCATAATTCCTTAATTTGTTAAAACACAGTTAAGTAAAACTGTGTTCCCACTGATTTGAAGCATTACATGTTATGGTTCTTTACAGAGCTAAATGTGTACATAAAGAGGTGTAGATGTAAATGGGATAGTATTGTTAGAGATATTCTAAAATGCTTTTTCAGAGCACCAAAATAGGCTCGGTCTAGTAGGCCTATTGATAAACCTGTTCACCTGCAATGTCTGACAAGAAGGTCAGGACATCATGATGGAGAAATCTTTGACAGTCCTCTGCAGCTGGATGTATCTGCGTCAGATCAACATTAAACTTTGACACATTATATGTTAACACCCTACAGACCCTCAACACGGGATCATTAAATAAAAACACAGTACAGTTGTGTCTTGTGTATTACATTATTATAAACATTATTAGTAGTGTAATCGTTCATATACTGGCCCTACACAAACTGAATGATAAGGGCTGGAGCCAGTCCCAGGGACACTGGGCCAGAGGTGGTCACGCTCACACCTAACATGCAGGTCTTTGGACAGAGGGAGGAAACCGGTTCACACAGGGAAAACCCACATAGGCACAGGGAGAACATGCAAAAACCACGCTCCACGGCTGGCAGCTTCTTGCCACAGGACAACAGTGCTAACCACTGCACCATGTGCCACCCTGATCATAATTGTTTAAATATTAACTATACTGAGAGGACTAGTTTCCATTACAAGTGGATCTGTTTGAACAGTAGCTGCTTGACCCTCAGACTCAGTGTCAGACCTGTGGTATGAAACTTACTGCGACACTTGGCACAACGTCCCTTGTCGTACTCCAACAGGTCCAGAGTCCAGCTTCGTTCGCTGACCGATCGCCTCTGCCCACTCTCCCTCAGCCGAGCTGCCTCCTCTTTGGCATACACTCCGAGCTCCTGTGTATAGCGTCCATACATCTGGAAACACACCCAGTAAGGGCATTAGTTTATGTATAGATTATGAATTCAATGTACACATACCCCCAATAAGCCCTAATAATAAGGGGATCGTAACTGTAAAATAAGATGGGGAGAACTCAAAACTATGGGATGTCTCCTCTTGAGGCAATTCATTTTCCTTTTTTTCCCCAAAGGTGCAATTAATTAATTTGACATTAAAGACAAACATACTGGAGGTTACTCTTCTCCTCCACCAATCAAACGTGTTTTTGACATAAACAAGGGGAAACAGAGATTGGTGCAACAAGACAATGAAGGCCTGATGAATGGTAATGTTTCCCTTTAGTTCAAAGTTATACTGACCTGGAAGACCTCTATACCAGCAATGTCTTATTGGCTCCAAACTAACCAAGCCTTGAACTTAATTATGACCCCTGTATAACAAGCCACACACACAAACATCCTTACCCCAAATCTACATAAGATACACACACACACACTCACACACACTCACACACACTCACACACAGACACACACAGACACACACAGACACACAGACACACACAGACACACAAACACACACAGACACACACAGACACACACAGACACACACACACACACACACACACATAAAAAAGACGTCAAGTCAGCAGTACAAGAGACAGGAAGCGCCAATTTTTGTACACCGCCCAGAAACCAGCTCCCCCTCCCATAATGCTCCTGGGTGGTGGACAGGAACAGGGGCACTAATGATTTCCTCTTGGCTGCCCGTCACAACACAGCATGGTATTTAAACCTGCCTCAGCCCAAGGTCATCAAGGCTGATTTCAGCAGTATAAAAGTTGCTGATAAGCAATTTTTGAATATTAGTAATAACAACAATCAGACATCACCAATAACATAGACACGTGCAGCCTGAGGTTTTTTTAGTGCAGACTATTTGGCACTCAAGCTCAGCGATAAGTCAGATCCTGCCAAATTATCACTTGACAAAAGTTATAGACTTGACAGATGGTGGCCCCTTAGGAAGCAACATTGTCTTTTAGGCCATTTAGCTCTGAATCAGAATGTCTACAGACACATTCTGTTTCCTTGGATTGCAAGAAAAACATATCGATTAATGGAGGAACATTTATCAGCCATTCTGAATTCGGAAAACCTATTGTGAAATGAGTTGTGCAAAATTGATTCAGCCATGACAACTTTTTGAATCTCCTAAATTACATCTATATTCTTCCAGTCTGAACCCTGGGGTGCAGAGCTGGGGGTATACTGTATTACTGTTGCTGTAATATGCTGTAGCTTCATGTTATTTTTGGTCATGCTGGTGGTGTTAGTGATGTAGATGTCATTGCCGATGTTGTTAGTAGTGTCATTGGTGGTGTTGTTGGTGGTGTTGTTGGTGGCTGTGGTGTTTGCAATGTTGTAGGGGCAGGTCCTTTTGCTAGCTTTGGCATTGTTGTTAGTTTTAATGATGCTGATGATGTTGTAGCTTGTAGTGATGTTATTGGTGTTGTAGGTAGTATTGCCGCTGTTGTTATTAAGGTTGCATTAGTATTAACTGTCCATAGCCTGTCCATGATAAAGAGGTTAATGGGACAAAAAATCCCCATATAATATCACTGAATTTCCTCCAATGGCAAATAGTTTTCTTTCGGTTGTCTTTTCTTCCTTTTTTTTCCATACAAACAATCGTGTTAACCCATGACCTCACTCCATGCATGGGGTCATCTTCTCAGTAGTACACCTTTAATGCATCGCCAACAATGCTGGAGCCTGGTAGCTAGTCATGCACCCAGTTACCTCAAGAGCTTTGCCGTATTTGGACCCACTCTCGTCACAGACAGAGTCAGTGTGTAGTAGACTTGGGACAGTAGCCCTTTGGTTATCAAATAATGTGTAAAGTTTCTTCACAAAATGATTTTAAATATTTACATATGGGCCTTTTTAACTTACAGCAACACTAAATGGACTCAGTTGATTAAATATGACTAAGACTCACAGAGCTAAGACAAACACAAAGTCTTAAAATAGCTGAGAAAATTAACACTAGGTCTCATGGTATTCAAGTACTCAGGGACTTTCTACAAGCTGCCTTTCTCTTCTGTCTTTGGATGGGGGGCAAGGAAATTGGCTGATATAAAATAATTGCCAAATAATAATGTTCACTACAAGCAGAAATATCAACTATCATCAGTTTTAATATAAAAATAATGGCATGACCTTGAAAAATGAAAACTGTGTCCATGTCACAACAATGGTACTTTCCTTTATACTGCTATGGTTGTGTTTACACAGCAAAGCAATAGATATATCCCGTTTACTGTTTTAATAATCAAATGACGTGATTCACTAAATTTCCATGCATAACAGGATAAAACAGACACCGGAAGCAGGCCAACATTTCTTGGAATTTAGCCCCTATGGCCTGATGGAAGAAAGTGTTTAGATAACAGGCACACGCACACCCATGCACCTACACACAAAAAATATGCTTAATTTTGAATGATGACAGAAATGCAATTGGCACTTTGTAAACACCATCCGCAACACACACAAACAGGAGGCCCGCTGGCTATATTTAGCCGTACACACACAAACACACACACATTCACAGTTTTTTTTCAACTGCAAAGCTCACTCGTTCACTGCTGTTTCATTGGGGTCAACGATCACAGCAGGTTAACTGATAGCAACACAGGATTTTAAGTTGCATAACTGTTAGTGAAAACACAGGATCAAGGACATTTACCTGAAAAAATTTCAGGTAGCCAATCATAGAGTGAATGGGTTCATATCAAGTCAAGCTGTGTGAATACATGATTGACAGGGCCTGCTGTGAAAAGGTCGACCACTGCTGTTTTCAACCACTGCAACACAGTCTTGTGCAAGTTCTGTCCATATCAAGCACGCTCGGTATCTGTAAAGCCTCACCAATTGTGTCACCAGGGTCAATGAAATACCAGCAGTCTCTGCTGCTGGTATCAACAATAGTGCTGACTTTCTTTAAATGGCTCAGGCATCGGGCAGACGTGACTCAACTACATTAAACACTGTTTCTCAATGTCAATATGAATTTTTCTAGAATGGTATACTCAAAAATTGCACAGCCCTGAAAGAAATTTTGCTTTCTTTACATAGTATGCTTCAACAGAGTGCATGGTGGAAGGTCTAACAGCGTCTGAAATCCCTGTCCAACCAGACTTTTGGGCACACGGCGTCCTGTCACTCTATCATGCCAATGTCATGGCCCTGGCAATATGGTCATATTGTTAACCACATTCGTTTAAACGGTTAATACTAATGCAACCTTAACGACAACAGCAACATTCCCCCTTTAGCAATGCCAATTTTACATTTGATTTTCAAGTTGGATGTTCACTGTTAAATACTTAACAACTACAATTATACACATTGTGCTGATTCCAGGGTCAGTACAAGTACAAGAGAGTACAAGAGAGTTGTTTGACCATTCTGCAGGAATTGTCTAAACAAATTAGACAAATGTTCTGCCTTGCATGAAGTTATAATGAAGCAGTGATCACATTTTGATGCACCATTTGTTAAGTTCAGCCCCATTTTGAAGCACTAGACCAAAGTGCAGCATTGAGGAATAGATAAGCAGTATCAAAATTCAAAAAACATAATTTAATATAAAGAATCAATTGAATGACAAGCCCCAAAATACCTTGCAGAATCTATGTGAAAGTTCAATATAGGAGTAGGACAGGAATGAACACAAACAGTGGGAAAAAGAGGAAAAGTCAACAAGGAAAACATTTGAGGAGCGATTTGGGGTTTCTGACATCAAATTTCAACCACTGTTCTACCCACGATGCCATTCTGCATGGCATTCTCAGCCACATTCATGATCGGCAACCCTAAGTTTTAATTAAGTAAGGAGCCCTCAAACGCGATGGAAACTCAAAAGACCCGAAAACAAGAGGGCAGAAATAGTCCTTCTCAGATGCACCCCCTTGAAACTTGCATCTGACCAGAGGAAGAAAACAAACAGACCCATCCAGAACAAAGGCATTACTGGTTGAAAGCCTATCATTATGCTGAACATAGTCAGAACGGGCACTCGGCTGAGTCTGTCTGCCTTGGTTAATTGATCCCAGATGAACGGGTTGTCCTGGACTCATTGTACTGGCCACTGGGGCAAGGGAGATGGCACGGGTGACAAATAATTCCAAGGGTGTTAGTCAGTGGGAAGGACCAGGAAAGATTATGTAGCAAGATCCTATCAAAGCCGTCGTTTGTTTAAACCATGAAACTAAGAATTCCATAATGAACATTTAACATGAATGAATGAAACAACACAGTCCAAAGACTGAAAAAACCTGTCATTAACAAGTGACAGTTTTGCTAAACCATATTAACACCTCAATGGTCAAGTGACCTCTAAAGACTTAAGAGAACAGGTAACATGGAGGTAAGAGATAAGTCCAACCTCTGTCCTTGACCTGTTTTTCTTTGTTGTTTTTTTACATAATGGTGTCTTCCAGAAATTCTGCAGCGTGGGTTGGACAAGGGAAAACTGTATCCCCAGTCTGAGATAGCATCTGAACATTTAAGTTTTGTCAGGTGAGGCCATTTACTTGAAGTAAATTGTTCTAATTCCATAAGCCCTAAATTTTTAGAGAACTTCTGACGGATGGTTCAATGAATGACAAAGACCTAAAACCTAAACCTACCTTTGAAATTCGAAAATTTTCTGGAAATTAAAGAAACAACCCTGTTTTTAATTACATTACTACACATTTGTAAAATGCAGAAATTTCTAAGCACACAGCAGGATCAAAAACATCCTTTGAGTGCCAGTTTTCCCCCCTATATAGCCTTTGCATCGGCATCCTGGGACAATCCCTGGTCATCAAAAAAAACATTTTTACCGGTAAAAAAATAGTTTTTACCAACCCCCTCAGTCTCTTTTCTGGGCCACTCTGTGAGCCTGTCATTCGGACTTCTCTCAAAATCTGGAAAGTGTTTATAATTCTTAGACGAAAAAAGAAGTAGAGAGTGAGACATATTTCAAATTTATGACGGTGCATAACTACTGCTATGTAGGCTTGCTTAAAAAAACAAAGTGAGTGAATACAATATCTTAAGTCAGTGTTTGCTGGCTGTACAGCATTAAGATGCACATTAGTGAGTAGTGCACCACACAGGTTGAAAGCATGTCACATAGCAATGCTGGCTGTGCAAGTCAGCCACTGCCTGGAGCTTTGACATGGTTTCTACCAATAAGTGCAAAAAGTTCTCTTTTGAAAAATGGAAAAATTGACACAATCGCTATAACAGTATTTCCTAACACAAAAAGTGAGGAAAATTAAAATTTCAGTTCAAAAATCGAATTCTGTTCTCTAACACCAATTTTTGGTTTTCTTTTCTATTCTTGTAGAAACATACACTATAAATGTATTGATCAAACACACACACACACACACACACACACACACACACACACACACACACACACACACACACACACGTACAGCTGGCTGCGGTCCAAGTGGTCAACCTGAATGACCAGGAGCCTCACCGTTCTCGCTCAGCATTCCACTACTTACTTCAGCTAATGAGTGCCCTGACTGTGTGTGCATGCTCGTCCATTTCTTTGTGTGTGTGAATGTATGTGAAGAAAGTGGAAAAAAAGAGCATTGATTTTGATCACTCAAAGATTCAGAGCGGTGCAGTAAAAGGAAACAAAAAGGAGATAAGCTGGTGTTTCTTTTTTGTCTGTCAACCCTCTGTTTTTTTCTAAAACAGTCATCTACACAATAACAGTCAGAGGGGGCAGTTAAACATACACACCTTTTCGTAAATTTTTTAATGTGTATTGGTGTAGGTATGTCAACACACTTGTGTGGGAAGGAAGGAAGAACAGGGTTTGAAAGAATCATTGTGCAATTAATCTAAAGGTTGGTCTGTGTGAGGGGAGTGAAAGAAGCAAGGGTGAGGAGAGAGACTGTGGGACAGGGGAAGGTATTTGATAGTGCCTATACTTTTACACCCTAACGAGGACAAAATTGTGGAGGGAAAACAAGGCATGCTTTTTCTTTTTTATGTTTTGTATGTTTTTTTGTTTTTTATGTTTTTTAGGCTCACAGAGTGTTAATGGATACAGCAATGCCTTCGCCTTACTTTGAATGGCTGAATTTTCCAATTCAAATGTCGAATATTTTAATTGTTGGTTCAACAAGTCTAAAATTTTGCACCAACTTAACTGGACTTTCAGCTACACCCTCACTGATTTTTTGAGAAAGAAAAATTTGCTTGTTGGTTTTTTGGCTCAAAAAAATTGACCCAAAAAATTGACCCAAAAACAATCTTGGCCAATATTTCTCTGACTGTTGTAAGCGTTTACATTTCAGGCAATTTCCTATTATTTCATCCATTTATAAAAAAATTCCTTTTAAACAGTATACAAACATTTAATTGTTTTGTAATTTTACATATCAATTGCGACTGGAAATAACAACGATTTCACACAAATAAAACTTAGTTTTTGAAACTACTCGAGTCACATAAAGTTTTAGAGAATAACACACTTAAACCACAAAGTTAAAAAAAAAAATTTAATGAATGAAAAATATGGCACATGTAGGGTAAAGCCTTGACACCGATTGGCTACTGTTGAGGAGATTCAAAAACAGACCTCAAAGGAGACGAAGGAGAGGATGTACAGTAAATAAAGATTTCCCAATATTCCTGAGGGTCACCCCAGGGGGCTAATCGGGAGTCTTGTGTGCTTGTGCCAGGCTGCCATGCCAACCCTCACGGCCTCTCTCACACTGACCCAGAGCTGGACAAACAAATGGAAGAAAAGAAAGAAGGATGTATGGATGGATTGCAGAAAAATAAGAATGAAGAAAAGTTGCAGGAGGTGTCTGAAGAAAGCAGTGTGGCTGTGATGGACAGATTGAAAGAAAAACGAGAGGAAAAAGAGAAAGGGTTAATGTGTGTGGTGGGGGGAGTAAGGGAAGTTTGGCACAATATACAGAATCCATCCTACAATGTGGGCTGAATTTAGATTTCAACTGCGTATCCAGGCAGAGAGGGGAGAAAAAAAAAAAAAGATGGTGGGAGAGAGGAGAGGAGAACGAGAGTGCAGCTGTAAACACTGAAAGAATGGCCATTGATTAATGATGGAGGCTGCACACCTGTCTTATGGCAGCGGTATAGTGAGAGCAAAGACAAATAGTAAACTACAGTACACAAACACTCACCAATACACACAAGTAGATTTACTGCATTACACTTGTATGCCAACCAGTCAAGTTTAGCTCGATGTCAATCAAGACTCATATAATATATGCAGTAAAAACTCTGAAAGAATCTAGTAAAAGGTAAAAAGTGCATGATGTCCTAAAGTTTTTTTTTAAAAAACACTGTTAATTTGACAAACAAATTCTAATCAGTTCATCACTGAGTCCAGGTGAGTGTGAGTTTTGGATGTGAAGTAAAATCCTGCAGGCGTTCCTGAGATATGACGTTCACAAGACTGGACATTCATACAGATACACAGCTACAGACTCGTTGACAGTTGCTTGGTGTGCAACTTCATCCCTTCAGAATTCAAATGCTCAGATGCATCCTACTGTCAAAGGTCAAGTTGAGGTGCAGTTTTCACATTCTGCTTAGTGATATTGAACTGCAGCAGCATCTGAAGGTAATTCAAGGACTTTTAACTCAGTGTTGCAGAATCTGATCCATGTGGTCTAAAAGCACCATCGCCCAACGTGGGGCTCGAACCCACGACCCTGAGATTAAGAGTCTCATGCTCTACCGACTGAGCTAGCCGGGCTTCCAAGGAACTCTAATGCTCCACTGATAGTCGCTAGTTAAGGACAGATGAAGACAACAGCAAAATATAAAATGTTTTGTCGAGTACTGTTGAGTAGCAGAGCAGATGAAGTCCAATAGGCTGCATTTTAAAAATAACAATCGCACACACAGTATGTTTAACATGAGCAAAACTTTTCTTTTTGTCCTAAAAGGAAGACTCATCGGCTCATTCACTTCTAAAGGTATAGAGTACAAAGGATTTTTAACCGTTCCTGTTGTAAAGCACAATGTTTCTTGTTATAATGAGGCATTTCTATCTCTTTATCATAATGAGGAAACTCATTATGCCAACAAATGTTTACTTGTTATAAGGATTGGTTATTCTCAGTATAACAAGATGTTTTTTTTGTGATAAAGACATACTTCTCTCAATGTAATTATAACAATATGGGAAACATTTTTGTACCGATTGTATTTCTGCACTGCTTGAAAAATTTCTATTGCTGGCAGGGTGCATTTACATTACCATTATTCATCACGTAATTACTACAATTTAAGAAGCTTCTCCTTTACAATAAAACACAAGGAAAGTCTGTGAGAAATTACAGTAATCTGAAGAAGATGTTATTTTAAATTTGTTAAGTTGGTAGGTTTTAATCCAATGAAGGTCTCTCTTAAAAGCATTTACAATTTAGCCCAAAGTCAATGTCTCTCCTTTTGACTTATTACTTACACGGTCTGCTTAGTGACAGTCTTCTTTATATAACTTATTAGTGCTGCTGCAGTTAGTTGTACAGTTAACTAAGCTGTACAGTATAATACATGTATGTAGAGAGCTTTTTAAAAATAATATTACAGGGATGAAACCTACTGGTAAAATCTCAGTTAGAAGAGGGGTTTAAACTCCTTGCCTCCATCTGGGGACCACAAGTCCCTTTGTTCAGAAAGGAGTCAACCCTTGATCCTGACCACTGAATATATGAGCTCACCAAGTCAATCTGCACTTTACAAGCTGCATGTAGAGTAAGTAGCCTGTAAGTTTCCAGACTTACAGGATACTTCTGAAACCTGAAAAAAACATACCTATTATGCTGGGTATTTATATGTTCACCAGTGAAGCAACATTACACTGTATTATGTTGCAGTCAGAGTCAGACAGTTTTCTGAGGGTAAGTCAGGGACTTTACACTCATGGACAAAGTGAGCTGAGTTGTTGTCTGTTGTAGATATCAAAGCAAGAATCCTGATCCATGTGATTTGAAAGCATCATCGCCCAACGTGGGGCTCGAACCCACGACCCTGAGATTAAGAGTCTCATGCTCTACCGACTGAGCTAGCCGGGCTTCAAAGAGAGAAAGAAGTTGGTCACATGACATTTTTACGAATATCCTTAACCTCAAGAAAAGCATGGATAACAGCAGACTACACACTCTCATTGACTAGTGTGTGAGTACCTTTACAAATTATATCTTCAGATGTATTATTGTGTCACAGGTCAAGCTCAGACACTGCCTGTACTTATCGTTCTTCATAAAAGCTCCGTCGCCCAACGTGGGGCTCGAACCCACGACCCTGAGATTAAGAGTCTCATGCTCTACCGACTGAGCTAGCCGGGCATATTTGGAAACAGAAAATGATCTGAAAAATCCAGTAGAGAAGGCTCACAAGCCCTTTCTCTAAGGAAGAACCATATCCCTTGGCTAGGAAAACTCTTCAGGAGTTCTTAATTAGTTCTAAAAGGAGAGGATATCCAAGACTCCACTGAAGGCTGGACCGTCCAAGACGTTATCCATATTTCTAACTGACACAGTCTGCTTATTTACTATCAGCTTAATATATTGTAACTGAAGAGTGCAGCTGAATGAAGAGAAACAAGGTAGAATCCAGAACATCTTAAACAGGATGGAAATGGATGCTCTTTCTCATAATATGATATTTTATGTTTCTATGACATTTTGATAATATAAAACATAATCAAACAAGCTGCATACCCACAATCACGAGTAAAAACTAGCGAGAGCTAGTTGTTTAGATTGTTTTTACAAAACTCCATGAGACAAAATAAGTCTGTAGGTTTGTGGCTAAGCTAACAAGGGAGGTATCGTTACCTGGCAAAGCATTTGGACCTATGCATCAATCCAAATAATCCTAAATAATCTCACTGTGCTAGCAAACTTGTCTTTTCAGGTCTTGATGGCTATAAAAACCTTTGTACATTCAGTGAAACAGCATGTAATAGAAGTTAACTAATGTTTGCTAGGTTGTGTACACCAGCCAAGAACAGCGATGCTCACAACTCCCCTGTTACTTTAGCTAAAATCAAACCAACACCATATCTTCACAAACTAGACAGTAAGGTAAATGTCTGTGGGCAAGCAATTTATTGTTAACAGCTACACAAATCTGACACCGTTACCAGGTTGCTAACTAACCAGTTCGGATTAGCTATCACAACCAATAGCAAATGGGACAAAACAATACTGACTTAATGGTTCTGTGAAATACAGAAAGGAAAATATTCTATAAACTTATCAGGCAGAAACAGAGCAACCTCCACAGCCGTCTTCATGCCTCTCATCTCTGAGGGGTCTCTCCACCGTTGGAAAACCTCACCAATGTTAGAGCTGCCCTTCAGCCTTGCCTGATCATAGCACTTGTTTTTCAGTTTTCCCCATATCCCCTCTTCTTCTTTTCCTTGTACAATGCTCACTTAACACCCAACTCCCCCATTTCTGATTGGCTGGAATAATGTTATGTTGCTTGGTCCGAGCCACTTTGTGTGTTTCCCCATTTACAGAACCATGGCTGTGTAGGAACACCAGATTTCTTACTCTCTGCACACACAGAGCAGACAGCTGGCAGACTGAGGATATTTTGACAAAAGTGCGTTGGATTAGAAACACTGACTATACCTTTAATTATGTTCCAAAATTTCACTTATGTCAACATGATTATTCAGCCCAATAAGATACAGTCTCTCAGAGGATAAATTAAGCACACACACAGTTTAACTTCTTCCCCTCATCCTTTTTCCCTCACCACCTCAGTTAGAAAGATGAGCACTGATGCTGTATTACAGTGACAGCTCTCTCTCTCTTCCCCTCTCTATCAATTTACTGCCTCACTCTCTCACTCCAGAAATCAGGACCAATGGCAGGCTGGCAGCTGCACATTGATATTAGTGCCACGTCTTGACCAATAACATAAGAAAAAAAAAACACAGATCCAGCAGAGCACTGATATTCACCTGTGTGTGTCTATGTGTGTGTGTGTGTGTGTGTGTGTGTGTGTGTGTGTGTGTGTGTGTGTGTGAGCAGCAGGTGCACTCTCCAGTTGCCTTGTTAAGAAAAACCCATATTTACTTGGGCACATTCAGCACTGTTGGCAAACTGCTCTCTTGCTCTTTCCAAATCCTTGTCCTCCATCACTCTTTGTCCTTTCTTCCAAGGATTAAAGCCACATGCAGTTTTGAAGGGCAATGTTGATATTGATTTGTATTTGAAACGGTCTTCGGCCAAGTAACTGCAGTATACAGCATAATTATAAATCTGCAATAATCAGAATTTCCATATGAACAATGGATCAAATTAGTTCTTTGAATGTAGAAGGGATGCTCCTATTGAAAAGCCCAGTTAGAATTATTACCAGACTCAGCAGATTCTACATTTGCGTCTTTCAAACCACTTTTTCTGTTTTAGGCCCGCGATTTTACTGTTTTGGCTCAATCCGACCAGTTTTATCATCAATTTTGCACTACATGTAATAACTTATCAGTATTGTGTTAACGACTTCTTTCAGCTACATCCAAATGGCAGAAAAATCTGTTAATACAGGTTTAAATTGCACAGCAAATGGCCAAACTGAGCAATAACAGTTCAAGAACCTTTTTTAAAAGAGGGACCAAGAACTGAATGTTCACTCTGGCTGAGCTCCAGATATCCTGTGTGGACAAGGAAGAATCTTCCAGGAGGAAGATCGTAACTGCAGCACTCCACCGATCTGTGGTGAGACGGAAGCCTCTCCTCAGTGAAAGACATGTGAAAACCTGCTTAGAGGTTTACAAAAAACAAACCTAAAAGGACTCTCAGACTATGAGAAACAAGAATCTCTGCTCTGATGAAACCAGGATTGAACTGTTTGTACCCAGGGTTCACCTTGCCACAACAACACAGGAGTGGCTTATGGTCAACTCTGTGAATATCCCTGTGGGGGCCCAGCAGACCCCTGACTTGAACCTAATCCTACATCTCTGGAGGGATAGAGTCTGAAAGAGCTTGAGAGGATTTGCAGAGAAGAATGGCAGAAACTCCCCCAATTCCAGGTGTTCAAAACTCGTTGCAAGAGGACTCGAGGCTTTAACTGTTGCCAGAGATGCTTTAACCAAGTAATGAGTAAAGGGTCTGAATACTTGTGAGATTTTGATATTTCAGTTTTTACTTTACAATCAATTTTCAAAAATTTCAAAAATTCTGTCTTGGCTTTATCATTATTGGGTATTGAGTGAAGACTGATGAGGAAAAAAAAAAATTCAGCTTAAAAATTTTAGAATAAGCTGCAACATAACAAAAAGCGAAAAAAGTGAAGGGGTCTGAAAACTTCTGGCATGCACTGTATGTGAAGTTTCATATGAAAACACTTGATCCAGGAAGGACCCCGGAACAGTCATACATGATTCAAAACAAACCAGAGGACCAGACCAGATCCTAAACCTTAACAGACAATGAGGACAACACTGGTAGCAGTGTGATACACCACCAGCAGCCTGACAATACATGTCACTTTTCCCTGCATTTCATAGTTTACCACTCCATCACTTCGCAAAAAAAAAAAAAACAACATACATTCTCTCCTGTTCAGTAGGGTGTTTCCACGCAGAAACAAAACAGGACCCTTCCCAATTCCATTATGGTTAAGAACTAATGCACAAGTGAAAATGATTTGTATGAGGGGGAGTGCCCAATGAACGGCAGAACTGTCTTATTAAGCAGCTAACTAGGATAACTCAGACATTTTAATATCAACAATCACTATTAATTTCCTAAACTATCTCCCGGTCCCCTCTATTTTTTTTTTTTTACATTATGTACCTAGGTTTTAGTTGGACCGAAAATAGCGTTATAGAATTCTGGGAATTCAGATGAGATTTCCAACCTTTCCTCCTTAACTGAAATTATCACTATCAAAAGTTATTCCTTCCAACAATCCCAGAATCCCACTGAACGTGTTGTTGAGGTCAGCGAATTAAGGTCAAAGCTGTATTTACTTTAAGTTGGCAGCAAAACATGGTGGAAAAAAAACAGTCTTAGGTCAGGTTCTTGTCACTAGGAACCAAATAGTCCCATAATTTTATTTTGACACAGAACGACTCTCAAAGTGAAAAAGCCTCTGTTATAGCATTTAGACAAATGAGCTTTAGAATAAACTGTCCATTTTAAGTCACATTATGAAATGGTTTCAAGTGGATTAGTGCTCCTTGAGGCAGGGTGAGAAAGCCTTCATAGAGGTTTTTAAACTGCTGATAAAAAATTCTCCTGCACCACACTGGGATCTCTGGTCTGATTAAAAAAAAAAAAAAACAAGACATTTCTAAACATATACCTCCATAATGCTCTTTTTTACCATCCCACATAGTAAATAGACACACAGATATATATAGTATAAAGGGAGTCTGAATGAGGACACAGCAGTGAGCAGTGATGGTGTCATGTAATTAGAGGAGCAGTTCTGGTGGACAGATTCCTATTAGGGGAACTGTTCAGGTGACATGGTTGACAGCAGTGTGCTCTGACTCAAACCACACTGAGCTCAACTTAGAGCATGTTCAAAGACGCACATCATGACTTGCAGAGTAAAAATAAACAGCAAAGGAAATCATTTCCTCGTGCTTTAAGGCTGTCTCTGCATTTTGGCATTTATACTAGTTTGTGGGATTCATAAAAACTGGCACTAAATGCTAAATGAGCGAAGCACATGTAATCTATTAAAAGCTGCATAATGTATTAGTTAGTTCTTCCTATCATTCCAGTTACACATACTCATAAAAGTTTTTTGTGGCCCCCTGACTTGTATCTACCTGCTGACACTCATCACCACATCATCGTTTGTGACACTTATTCGTCTAAATGCTCTCAGACTTGACAGTTGACAGCACAAGAGACACCAGGCTTATACAACAGAAATAACAATGCATTTGCAGGGGGTAAAGGGATCTATTGTTGCAGTGAATTATGAGAACATTATAATTCCACCCCCAGAAAGCCAGTGTGCATCACTTAAGACTAGGACTCTGCAAAACATGAAATGTCAAAGATAGTTAAAATGCAGAGCAAACGTTCCCAGAGCCCAAAGCAGCATCTTCAATTTGCTTGTTTTGTCCAACCAACAGTTTAAAGTAGAAAAGAAGTTAATTTATACATTTGTAAAGCTGGAACAAGCAATTTATTTTGCCATTTTTGCTTGATGGATTACTTCAGTGATTAATTGATTACAATACCTTACACCAAGACCCACCCCTATGTGAACACTTATCTTTTCATATATCTACTGTCACTTCTTGAGATGCTGAATTTAACTCACAAGTCAAGGCCAAAAACTCTAATAAATTAGTGCATAAAGAAAATAAATCTCTTTACTTACTGTATGTCTTCAGAGTCAATCTATCATATCTCAGCTCCTCTTCTATTACGAAAAAGGACTGATGAAAATCTGACTGCCCAATTTTCCACTTCCCCAACTTCTTTGTGCAGAAATGTATTCCGGTCATCAGTAGATGACACAAGCCCTTATAATTCAACTTTGCTGACCAAGTGCAAACACGTGGGGATTTTTTCTTTATCATTATTCTTTTAGAATCATAATGGAGACTATTAAAAGAATGATGGTACACAAAATTAACCTTTACAGGTAGGGCCCATGTCTCATTTTTGCCCCAGTGCCCTACCCCATTGTAATCTTGGCATATGAACCAATACAAACTCTAATACCATGTTACATAATCCTTTGCAGGCTGGCTTTTAAATCTTGTAAATTAGTGTCCATAATACAAGGTGGATGGCAATTTATTGAAAAGGATGTTCCAAGATGAGATGGGACTTATATTTTATGGATAACTATATATTGTTAACAAACTGCTGGATTTAGTTGGGAGGTGTAGCATGTACGATTATTTTCAAATAAAAGTACTGAATCTAAGATGAAGTAAGGCAATAGCCAGCGAACAGACAATAGAGTCCCAGTGAGAAAAGGGTGAGATTGAAGGAGGAGGGGAGGGAGAAAAGACATTTATGCACAATGGCTTCCAGTGTCAGTCTCTCTGTCAGTTTCTGCCCCTCACACATGCTCAGTTGGGATGTGGGAAGGCACCACCATGGCACTGCCCTGTACTGCCCCCCCAACACACACAAACACACACAAAACACACACAAGAGCTGGAGACACACTGTTCAGCAAACTTATAACGGACATCTGACTGAGAAAACACAGCTGTGACAATAACTGGCCGGAGAATGCGATGGGCAGAAGAGTGTAAGGCACGGGGAAGGACAGAAAGAGAAAAACAGAAAAAAAAGACAGAAATTCAGAAAGAAACGTAACAAGAAAAATGCAAAGGGAAGCGAGAGAAAAAGAGAGACTACACAAAATAGAACAGAAAAAAGAGAAAAAGAAGACGAGAAAAGGATTCAACAAGTGTTTGAACTCTCAAGATATGGAGGTAGAGAGAGCATGAGAAAATATTATGAATAGAGAGAGAGAGCGAGAAGGGATAAAGTGAGAGAGTGAGATAGAGAGAGAGAAAGAGAGAGGCTGAAATATGAGAGTCATAACATAAACAGAACTCCAGTGTGTGGGAATGAAAAAAAAAATCAGAGAGTACTTGGAAAGGTCAGATAAAGACCCAGGTAAGAGAAAAAATAATAACATAAGAAAGTCTGACTCTCTAAGGACTCAGAAATTCTGTTACTGCAGTGTCACTCAGACTCACACACGCACACGCACACGCACACAAAGAAAAAACTTCAGACAGACAACAAGAGGATGAGGAGGAGGAAGGCCACAGCTTGGTGCCAAGCGAGCCAATTTTGTGTCAATATCTGTAATGGAATAAAGGCTGCCTCAGACAGTATCCAATCAACCACTATGTGTGTGTATGTGTGACACAAACCTGCAGTCATCAGCATACAGCTGTGCTGCATGACAACCCCTCCACCCAACACCCACCAGCTACCCTCCCACACCTGTTATTTTGATGAGCCCTCTCACTTTGCTTATTAAACCTTTGTGTTCCTGTGTCCTCAAAATATTAGACACAACTAATATCTGAGATAGAATTAATGCGATTATGTGATGTTATGGGATTATTTCAATAAAATATACTGCATATGTGGTGCGAGATACTGTACATGGAGTATATTCTGTGATTAAATAGAAAATTTTGATGATGAAATATATAGTTTTCACTGCTGAATGAAGGGAAAAAGCAAGAAGATGGGATGGAAAAGAAGATGAACAAGATGAACAAGAAGACAAAGAAGAACAACAACAAGAAGAAGAGGAAGGAAGAGGAGAAGGAATAGATGAAGAAGAGAAAGAGGAAGATGAGAAGGGTGAGGAAGAGAGGGAGAATAGGAAGGAAAAGAGGAAGGGAGGGAAGTAAGAGAAACATGAGAATTATAGGTAGATGAAAAAGCCACGGAGAAAGAAGAAGAAATGAGATAGGGACAAGGATTATGAAAAGAAGGGCAGGGAGAGGAGAAAGATGGAGGAGGAAACAGGCAAAGAAGCAGAAGAAGAGGAGAGAAAAGGACAGGAGAAAGAAGAAGGAAAGAATGCAAAAAT
>CM029116.1:24812799-24832799 GCA_016859345.1 Istiophorus platypterus
ATTATCTTTACTTAATTAAAAAATTAGTTCTGATAGCTTTTTTTCTTTCACACCACTACTTAGATAAAGAGAAGACTGTACCATCTGGAACAACTTGTCCTTCACACAAACTTTGGGAGTCTTTATGTTTATTTGGAAAATTAGTAGATGGAAAGAAGGAATGAAAGAAAACAAGGGCAGAAATATAAGAGTGTAAGAGGGACAGTGAGCCAGAGGAAACTGAGACAAAGTGGGGCATGAAAATGACAGTTGATCAAAAAGTAGTGAAGAAGGGAGCAAAAGGACAGCAGAAAGAAAAAAAGGCAGACTTGCATATAGGAGGTGCCAAAGGTTGTAGCAGTAATTTCTCACATAATGACAGTAAAAAATATGGGAATTAAATATAATGATTTTGACTCAAAATATTACTAAAAAGTGGGAGCATCAAAAGTAGAGTGGTGGTAAAGGGCTGAGGTAGGCAGACAAAAAGATTTATAAAAAAAAAGAACAGTTGCATGCAGATTCAAGCAAAACAAATGGACTTTAGGACTATGAGTAGGAGACAATACACAGTGTGGCAAATGACTAGGCTACAGCAGGTCTACAGTGTGAACTCATGTCTGGAGGAAGGTGACTAGCCAAGGTAGGAACACGATGAACAAGCACACTGAAGGCTGAATTATGGCTCCAACACAGGCCAAAGTAAAGGCTTTGGAAAAAGTACAGAAAATGAAAGAACAGCAGAAACACTGAGAGAGGTTGACTGTGGTCAGTTAGAGAAAAGGTGAGAGAACATACAATATACGGTTGACATAGAACATGTTAACATTTATAGAAGACAACGGAGACTGAGGACAGCGAGGCAAACGTTCATAGCAGTGTGCACCAGAGTTACAGTGCAACGCTCAAATCAAACTTTTTCAAAAATCTTGCCAAGCAGATTATTGTATGTTGGTCTATGCTTGTTGACAGACTCTGTTACAAGCCAAATAGCCAATCTATGTTATCGGAGACATGAAAGAAACCAAACCCTTAATTCACTAGCACTGCACAGCCTGCTCTGACCCACGATGTATCGGTCAACCACTAATCTCCTGTTTTTTTGATATACAGTATTTATTTTACTCTCACTTCTTGGGTAAGTTGTTTTTAAAAACGAGGGTCCTGGGTGTGCACTGTAAGTTAAGTTCCCCTTAACCTTTCCCTCAACTCCTGTATCAGAGGCTGTTCCATCAAAATCTCCACCATCCTGTGTCCAGCTCCAACGCACAAGTTTAAACGGAGAGTATGTGTCGAAATGCTGCTTTAAGTCCATTTGTTGGAATCACTCTTATAACAAAAACACGCTTTATCTGATCTAGTGCTCGTTGTCACATCATTTTAAAGATGTTGGAGAGAAGTTTCAGGGCGGGATTTCTGTGGGAATCAGTCCTCGTCTATAAATAAATGCAGGCTGCTTTACTGTCGTAGCCACATTCAACACAACAAGTTTCATTTAAACGCATCTATCGGTTGGACAGTGTTTGATCACATCGACATTATTTACATTTCTAGCATTAGATCTGGATATGGGACGTGTGGTCTCAGCAAAGCACCAGCGACTCCGATGTGAACGAACGACCCCCGGGATCCGCCGCCGGGAGCCGGGCGACCCCCGGGATCCGCCGCCGGGAGCCGGGCGACCCCCGGGATCCGCCGGCGGGAGCCGCTGCCTCCTCTCCTCCAACATACATGTCTCACGTCTCCAAGCTACTTGTCCAACATTAACAGACATAACATGGTACAAAGACGCCAAATACTCGGCGGGTAACATTTCTGTCGCTAACCCGCCGTGTTTTAATGAGCAGCCATCGCCGAGGTAAAAAGAAATTTGAACGCGAAGCATCGATTTACCTTTAAAATGCGCTGGATCGCAGCGAGCGTGAATCTTCCTCCAGACAATGGACGTGGCTCCAGACAAAGAGGCGACGCTTCCTCAAAAGTTTCAAAATAAAGTTTTGTCGGTGACGGACGCTGCGGCCGCGGAGACACCGGCCGTGGAGACACCGGCCGTGGAGACACCGGCCGTGGAGACACCGGACGTGGAGACACCGGACGTGGAGCTGCCCGCCGAGGCTTCGCTCGTCCGACGGTGTCTGCGATGTGATGAAACGCTGCTGGAGACCGACCGTAACTCGACCTCGGCTCGTCCACTCGTTCCCTCTGTGACAGTGTGAGACGGACCACGTTTCCTGCTCTGACGCTACACAGAAGTGAAAACCAGTGAGTCGGGTCTAGATCTTGTCTGATCCACGCCCACTCGTTCCCGTCCACACTCAAGCCCCTCGGGCCGAGTGCACTGATCTGCATCACGTGGCGCTGGTGGAGTTGCGGGATTATCGCCAGCGCAACTTTTGCAGTTTTTCCTTTACACGTAATCACAGTAGATTTGAAACAAAGACAAACCAGATGTGACCGATGTCTAGACTTTCAGCTTCAATTCAAGAGGTTTCACAGAAATTTCACATTAACTGTTGAGGACCCTTTCATACAGAGTCCCTCATTTTCAGGGGGCTCAGAAGTAATTGGACAAACTAACATGATTATAAATATAAGGACTATCTTAATCACTTGGATGAACGTGTTTTGCAGTCAATGACCGCCTGAAGTTTGGAACCAGTGGACATCACCAAATGCTGAGTTTCCTCCCCTGAGACACTTTACCAGGCCTTTACTGCAGCCACCTTCAGTTGATGCTCGTTGTGGGTCTTTCTGCCCTCAGTTTTGTCTTCAGGGTGGTCCAAAGAATCTCGGTCCACAATTGTTCAGGTCTAATCTGGCCTTTCTGTTCTTGAGTGTTACCAGTGGTTTGCACCTTGTGTTAAATCCTCTGTATTTACATTCATGAAGGCGCCTCTCGATCGTAGACTTTGACAATGATAAACCTTCCTCCTGGAGAGTGGTCGTGACCTGGCAAGATGTTGTGATGGATTTTTCTTCACCAAGGAAAGAATTCTGTGTTCATCCACTTTAGTTATCTTGAATGTTCCTTCAGACCTTTTGGTGTTGCTCTTTGTTGATATGGCTCCTCAAAGATTCTGTAGTGTGTCCGATAGGGTTTTTTTGTTTTAGCAGCCTAATAATGGCTTCCTTCATTTGCATTGACACCTTAAACACATATTAAAGTTCCCATGAACAGCTACCAAATGCAAGGTAAACACCTGGAATCCACTCCAGACCTGATTATCCGCTTCATCTGTCATGATATAATGAAGGAACTGGCCACACCGGCCATGAAACTGAACAACTGTCAATTGTCCAATTACTTCTGAGCCTCTGAAAATGAGGGGCTATGTATAAAAATGGCTGGACACAGGATGGTGGAGATTTTGATGGAACAGCCTCTGATACAGGAGTTGAGGGAAAGGTTAAGGGGAACTTAACTTACAGTGCACACCCAGGACCCTCGTTTTTAAAAACAACTTACCCAAGAAGTGAGAGTAAAATAAATACTGTATATCAAAAAAACAGGAGATTAGTGGTTGACCGATACATCGTGGGTCAGAGCAGGCTGTGCAGTGCTAGTGAATTAAGGGTTTGGTTTCTTTCATGTCTCCGATAACATAGATTGGCTATTTGGCTTGTAACAGAGTCTGTCAACAAGCATAAACCAACATACAATAATCTGCTTGGCAAGATTTTTGAAAAAGTTTGATTTGAGCGTTGCACTGTAACTCTGGTGCACACTGCTATGAACGTTTGCCTCGCTGTCCTCAGTCTCCGTTGTCTTCTATAAATGTTAACATTTATATAAATTACTTCTGAGCCCGTGAAAACGAGCAACTACATATAAGAATGACCATAATTCCTCAATGGTTCATTTAAAATTTTCCTTAAAATAAATAATACAAAGGCCTTTAACTTTTACATATATACAGTGGCTTCATAAAGTATTCAGTGTTGAGGTTTTAATTCTGAATGGATTAAAATTGCCATTTTTGCCCATAAAGGTCCATGCAATAATTCATAATGACAGCATGAAAACATGTTTTTAGAAATGTTTGATAATTAAAATTTGAAAAAATTAAAAATCAAAAAATGAAAAATATTTTATAAAAGTATTCAGACGCTTTTGCCATGAAACTCCCTAAACTGTATGTAGACTCATACAGTATGTGCAACCAAGTACCAGTTCACCATAATGTTCAGATGAGCCCTTGACCTTTCAGTGACTGGCTTTATGTTTTCTTTAGCTCTTCTAACTGAAGTCAGTCAGAGTTTAGCCACTTTTTGACAAGGCTGTAGAAATTTTAATGTTTCATGATAAGAATGTCTTCCCTCTGAACTTAAGAGAAAAAGTGAGATTTCTCTCTTTGGTGTAAGGTCATCATCTTTTGTGTTAACACTAAGGATTTAGTTTTGTTTTTACCTCAGGCAAGAAGTTAAGTTTTCACCCGTGTCTGTTTGTTAGTTAGTTAGTTAGTTTGTTTGTATGTATATTTATCTGCAGGGTTACTAAAAGATACTGAGCTGATTTGCCAAAAAATTGGAGAAGGGATGGACCAGGGAAGAAAGTTAAATTTTGGAGCAAATCCAAATAATTTACTGTGAATTTGATTGTTTCCAAATTTATACCAACATTAATGTAAAAGATTTACTGATGGTTCCATTGTAGAGACCATAACTAACAAGAGGTACTCAATCCTTAGAAGAATCAGAAACAAAAAACCCGATAGGGAGCCTGATGCCTGAGCGACTGATTAATCTGTCTCTTTCCTTTTAAAAAAAAAACGTCTGGTTCACAGTACACAGACGTTATTGTCATTTTCCACATAAAGTTATTTTCCTGTTGGGGCACAGTCCAATAGCTGTAAAGTTCTATCTATCTTTTTTTACCTGCTAAATGCTCCACTAAAAAGCAGCTGCTAAAATGCCAGATATTCTTGTCATGAAACCACTGATGGAGCTAAAAAGAGAGTGAACGCTGGAGTAATGCTTCACAGGCGACCAGATACCTGACTCCAAATGAACAAAAATATTCCCCCATGTCTGCAAAATCAACCTTGTGTTTACAGCTTTTTGCTGCCTCCAGGTGGACAAAATAATACTTTTTTTGTAGGTTTGAGCATGATGAAAAATTCAGATGGTTTGTGAATATTCTTCTGCTGTACTCTTCAAGCATAAGGAAGTGTTGCAGATAGTATCCATTTTCTGTCTCCTTATGGCCATTTCTGTCTCCTCAAATGGCCATTGTGATGAACATTAGGTATTTGGTTGTTTTGTGATACCAGTTAAGAAATGGAGAGAAATTGGGATCAACTGCAAAACCATGAACTTGAAGATGGTAGAGTATTTATATGTATAGAGTATATGAATACTTAGTATTTATAAAAAGCAAATTACCTAATCTCATTGCTGGTATAGTGTGGACCAATTGAATGCAAGAAGCACAAAAATGGCTCTGTCTGTGAAAATGTAAAAAGTTGTTAGACTGTGCCCCAACACGGCCCATGAAGAACCATATGGTGACTTTTTCTTAAAAAAGCGTTTTAATCTAATAATAATGATGGTAGTGTTCATTACCTTATTAACATGGATCAAGAGGATTGTGTTTGACATTAACAGCATATTCTTGTTGAACATTATTGGAAATTCAGTGATTTACTCTGTTTCCAGGAATTAGATGAGGTGATAGTATCCATTAAATATGGATCTAAGGAAAGGACAAGATTAGCTTAGAATAAAGCCGCACATACCAATAAAATAGTAATTGTTAAAAACACAACTCCTTCCCTCTAATCCCCTTATGCAGAGTGTCACATACATCTGTGAATACTTTTCAACACCACAGGAGTTCTTCCTTTGCAAACTAGCTGATACCTCTGTTTCACATCCACATTTCCTTATTCTTATATGAAAGCAGATAACAGTATGTTCACACAAATACTGTATGAGTTTCCTGGGGTGATGAAACACAGCTTTGACGTGGGAAATTACCTAAATGGCTTAATCATGTTCCTATAGTTGTGTTCACGCAATACTCAATCATGGGATTCTTGCAGGGCATGAGCTGTTTTTATGAGAATTTCCCCAAAAAGTTACAGAAAGCTGCTTATGTAGGGTAAAATGAATTCAGTGTTTATATTCAAGTTATAGGATCCGAAACTAGACCCAGTGACAAAAGCCTTGCTGTGAGCCTTTAGTGATTTCTCTCCTTGTCATATATGATGGGAAATTTGAGTCTGTTGTAAGTGGTGGCAGTTACCCTGATGTCCCCTTATTCTTTAATTTTATTTTTGAGGTAATGCCTAAACCACATATTTATCTTCAACTATTTCTAACAATACCTAAACTTCAGTATCTTTTACCTGTCACTAAAAGGTGACTGATGAAATGATTTGTATTGATTCTAGTTGGAAAGCTTACTTCATCCATTAGAAATTCAGTGTCATGGCTCCAGCTGTGAATCTAGTTGTTTCTAACCTACCCTGGTTCACAGAAGACCAAATGAAACACCAAACTAGATGCCCTCTCTCGACAGTCCGCCCCAGAGAAACCCAACTCTGAAACAGAGCCCATTCTCTCTCCTTTCTAAGTGACTGCAGTGGTTATATGTGACAGTGAGACCCTCACCTGACAGGCGCAGCACTCCCATCCAGACCCAAGTAATGGCCCTCCTGTCCATTTGTGCCTGTCCTTGCCAGGTCTGGAGGTCTAGTGGGGGCATTCATCACAAATAACCTGCTACCCTGGTTAGCACTGCACCCTCACTTTCATTAAACAATGGTTCTGGTGGCCTTATATGTCCCAAGACACCCATGTTTGCCTGTATTCCTGCTTAGTCTGCACCTGTAGCAAAGCATTTCATCAATCTCCAGCTGGTCTGCTGCATGTTCTGCCCATTCCCAACCTTCCATGGCTGACACCACAGTGGACCACGTCACTGGCTTGCCCCTTCTTGAAGGTAACACTACCATACCAACCAATGTTTAACGTTTTTCCAAGCGTGCATTCTGTCCCTCTCCCTAAGTTGCCTTCAGCCACAGACACAGCCGACCTCCTGGTACTCCACGTGTTCAGCCTCCACGGCATTCCCAAGGACATTGTGTCAGACTGGGGAGTGCTGTTCTCCTATCAGGTCTGGAAGCCTCCTGCAGGACTCTGGTTGCCACCCCCAGCTTCTCCTCCGGTAAGAACCTTCAGATGAATGGGGAGGAGTGAGCAAAAGATCCCAAAGTGGCCCTGCATTGTGTTATTGCTTGTCACTTGTATCCTGGAGTGCACAGTTGCCTTTGGCCTATTAACCATCATTTGGCCTTTTGAAAGTTGACAGAATCATAAATCCCACTTCTGTCAGGTTGAAACTCTCACTTTCTATGATAGACCCTCCCAACTTCCCATGTTTTGCTGCTCAAGCCTGTGTCTGACACCATCCAGCTGATCCCTCTTCCCCAGCAGGATCATCAACAATCCCTCTGCCTTCATTTTTCAGCTGATTCTGGACATTCACCACCAGGGAAATAGATTCCAGTATATAGTGGACCACCATTTTCTCCCTGTGTTCCTTTTTGTCTCCTCCTTCCCTGTGTGTGTGTGTGCGTGTTTTTGTGTGCGCGTGTGTGTGTGTGTGCATGACTGTGTGTGTGCATGAGTGTGTGTGTATGTCATGGCTGCAGCTTACCTCGTCTGTCCACAGTCATCTCATCAACTCACAGGTCAGGAACACCAGTTCTCCTTTCACTCATCACCAGATTGTTCCACCTGTTCAGTGGCAGCAACACTCTGGGCTGCTCAGCATCATAGATACTCGTTATATCGTTATTATTTTTGAATTTCCTCGTGCAACTTGCCAACCCAATTTTCTCCTGTGGTTCCAGCGCCAACTCTTCCCAGCCACTTCCACCAACACTGCCTCAGCTCATTATAAAGTCATTCCACTCGTCAGCCTGCAACTCCCCTCATCCTATCATTATTTATTAAATCTGCTTTATTACACCTAATCTGTATCTGTGCCTGTGTTTGTCCTAAAGAACTATAGTCTTAACAATTTGAGATTAGATAAAACTAGAAAAATGTTGCATACAGGTAACTGGCCTACTTAGTGCCTTTTCTGCTAGATTTACCAACTTTTCACACTCCTTTGGCAACATTTTTCGCAAAAGCACCCAGCCACAAATCTAGCAACTTTTTGGTGACCCACTAGACCCACTTTGGTGAGCACTAGACCAGGCTTTCTTTCCACAAGCTCATTCAACACTTTCTTTTCAGTGATCATTTTACAAATAAATATAGCTGAAATCCCAGCACAGCTGAAGTTGGATTTTTGGTAATTTCATCACAACGTCAAGGTTATTAAATTTGGATTTTAGCACTGCAGATCATCAGCTTGGAAATGTCTTGGAAGTAACTGCTGGTTAAAATGTTGTTTTAATGGGCCGCATTTCATTCACTATTTCATAATTGTTCCGTTGTCTGACAACAGAAACAGAAAAATTTGTAAAAGACAACAGTTTCTTCAGGGAATTCAGATGTAAAATACTCTGTGTGAGCACAGAGAGTAGTAGAGAATCAAACAGATAAAATGTAGTCCATCCATATAGTAGGTTTTGACCTGGTCTTGTTTCTACAATAAAGTCTGTTGTTGGCAGGGGCATTTTCTTGTCTTTGGACAATGCTTTTATTAACAGTTTCCATTTATGCTTAAACTAAGCTCACTGTTGCATAAACACGTATGCACACACACACACACACACACACACACACACACACACACACCACACACACACACACACACACACACACACACACACACACACACACACCTCTTGTGTCTGCTTAGCTATGTACAACTTTCCTGACATTGTCTTCCTCAACTACTTCTCTCTGGTATTCTTCAGGATGGTAGGCAGCAAACCTACAATGCACAACAGTGAAGATCTTGGGGGCAAGTGTAATGTAACTGCTACTTTCTGGAGAATTAATGACTGTCAAGATTTTGACGTGCATCAGATGTTGTCGGCTACACTGCCTTAAGAAGCATACCACTTACATCCGAAATACAATTATGAACAAAGTTTTGCAATGCAATGCGTTTAATTGTTTACCAATGGGGAAAACAAAACGAAAGTCATTTGAGTTTGACAACCTAATGTTCTATAGTTCTATGCCAAGTAACAGTTAGCAAAAACAGACGTGCATGGTCCTGCTTCAAGTGCAGGTGTGTCTGTGATGTTGCAAAATCTGATGGCATCTGTTTTATCAGTATTTGGCGCCACATCAATGCAACAAATGTGAATAGCTCTAAAGGCCATAACTTGTTGGTTCCTTGAAACTTTTCTTACTTCATCCTTCTACAAAACCCTGATATTTTCAGATAGGATTTAATGGTACATAAGTATCCATCTTATTTAGATGTATGTTTCTGGTTGAAATAAATAAATGAAATTGAACTCATTGCCATCAAGTCAAGCATTAAACACTGTTAAACGTTTTCTAGGAACAATAACTAATTTTAGAGGTGGTCTTAAGCTGTATACTCCAACTGCTTTCTAGTTTTCAAAGAGTCCTTGTATGACTACTACTCTTATGTAATCACATACTGAACTACTTAGTTTCAAGACTAAACTTTGTCTTTGTAAATACATGCCACTTTTACTAGTGGAGTAGTGTTGGAGTATATAGTTTACATACCTGTTATTTATCATTGACTGAGCTGAGCTGCTTTGAAAAGTTTGTACTTATAGGATTTCCTTCAGGAAATGGCTTAGCCAATGTGGTCTAAAATCTGTGAAGCTTCTGATGAATTTAGTTGGAACCTTATCTGGTTGTTTATTTTTGGCTTTTGCTTTGTACAGTAGTATAGTTACTGTAGGAAAACCCTGATTTTTATAGCTAGCTATTTTGGAAATATTAGCTTGATAAAATGTAACTCTTCTAAACAATAATCATGGGCAACAATGTTTTACGGTTCAACAAGTTAAAAGCATCTAAAGCTAATCTAACTGAATAAAGACAATGGTTAAATTATTCCACCCCTTTTGGGCTAAGAGGTCTTCCTTCACATTCCCTCCACGGGTCTGGTTTTACACAGGCAGGGCTTGACTCTGTTAGATGGTCTTGTTTTGTTTTTTTTTTGTTTTGTTTTTAAATTTATCCAGTATTTTCCCTAGTTTTCAAGGGATATACTTCACTCTATGTAGTAGAGATGAACCGAGGGGACTATAAGAGAGAAAGACTGCCCTACAAACCCCTGGCCTTTATTTCACCCATTGTCGGGGACCAAGCAGTCAGACACTGAGGATGCAGGAATTGAAAAAGAGTTTTACTCACCCAAAAAAAATGCAAACTTTACGGACCAAGAAACTTAGAACTAGGTCTATAAAAGAGGTCAACAAAATATAAGTTTACTTAATACAACAACAATACAAGACGTCGTTAACTGACCTGTGACAAAGACACACAAGGGAACATGTATAGGGGCTCAGCCAAACCAAATAACACATAATAGGAAAACAGGATTGACACAATTGCATCTAAATACAAAGCAGAACTGACATCATTTTCCTAGCAGTGAGAGTTGTCAACTCATCAAAATGTAGAAATAAGGAAATATATTCAAGATCGATTTTATTCATTTTTCTATTGAAAAATTGTCAGATAAACACACAGAGAAATTCCGAAGAATGATTCAATCATTCCTGAAATAGAAGTTTGCAGTAACAAAAATAGGCTGGTGGTTTGCTTCTTCTTGCCTTTCAGCTACTAATATAAGTTTCCCCATCACTACAGATCTGCATGCATATCTAGCATGAAAAAATGAGAACTGTAAATAACTACTCTCAAAGAACAATGAATGCTCTCATAGTAATCTTGCAACTTGTCATTACGATCAAGTGATTATCTCTAAATAAGTTACCACTTTTGATCACAAAGTACTTATGTTGGGTAAAGGCTTATGTAAGCATGAAATCGCTGGCTGCTCACTTACATATCTGACTGTTTCTAAGGGTTGTGACAGCCAAGAGGACAACATAAAGCAAAGTGCCACTCTGGGAGAAACAGTAGCACCACAGGACGAGTGTGCAAGCCTTTGACTACATACTCAAGAAATAAAGCTACAGCCATGGATACCGTCAAACATCAGCAGAATAATACCAAAGGTAAACATTTGATTCAAATATCCGGTATCTGGCACATCTCATCTATCTAAGATCTTATATCAAATATTTTCAAAATTCCCTAACGATGAATGTCCTTTGTTTTCTATGAAGAAAATGTGACTATGGTTTGCACTTACAAAAAAGTTAGTGAAAAATCCAGGTCTAGGAAGAACATCAAGCACTTCACAGATTTGCACAGTCTGCCTTGCATTGAGAAGATTGTGTGCTCAGTGGAGGACCCCCCCTGAGCCCATCAACACCAACTTTACCAAAGTGTTGACGTTTCCCTGTTATGGGGTTTTGGGGAGGTTTTCCCTCATCCAAAATGAGGGCCTAAGAACCGAAGGTGTCATATGCCGTCCAGATTGCAAATTCCCTTGAGGGAAACTTGTCATTTAAGATGTTTGGATGTAACAGTAATTAAAATGGACTTGACTTGACCTGATACATTACTGCAGCCTCTGTGTCATAAAATGACTCCTCTCTCCCGTTCCCTCCGTTCTCATCAGGTTCAACCACTGGTTTGATGGTATGGCACTCTTGCATCAGTTCAAAATATCTAACGGTCAGGTGACATACAGAAGCCGCTTTCTGTCCAGTGACAGCTACCAAACGAACAAGGAGCACAACCGCATTGCAGTGTCTGAGTTTGGGACTGTCACCATGCCGGACCCCTGTAAAAACTTCTTCCAGCGCTTCCTGTCAAGATTTGAATTGCCAAGTCTGTTTCTTATCATAATACATAAACACAAATCTTTAATGCAGTTAATAATATACATTTAGAAGAGTCTTTCGGTTGTGCTTTGCTATTAACTTTGGCAACTTCTTTCTCCTCTCTAGAGCCCACAGATAATGTCAATGTGAGCTTTGTGACTTACAAAGGTGATTATTATGTGAGCACTGAAACAAATATCATGCACCAGGTGGATCCTGAGACACTAGAGGCAATCAAAAAGATGATGATGTTATATTATATTTACGTTATATATATATATATATATATATATATATATATATATATATATATATATATGTTTTATTGACCTGGTGCTTTACACATGATAGGTAAGGCAAATCATCAATGAGCACAATTTTGTCTGAGAATTTAGAGTAGGGCTATAGGCTACTGTTGACTTATTACTGTACAATTAGCTGCTACAAGTCTATAAAATAAAAAAAATAAAAGAAGGTGCTAACAAAGCCTAGATATATCTTTGCACTAATGCATTTATTCCTATAAGGTGGACTGGAGCAAATTCATTGCTGTGAATGGAGCCACGGCTCACCCTCACACTGAGCCTGATGGAACATCTTACAACATGGGGAACTCCTACACCAGTAAAGGTATTTTAGAAACATCAACTCAGTTTATTTATAGTCTCATAGGAACCTGTATAGTAAGAGGCTACAGAACACCAGTACTGTCTCCCAAGTGTCAGACAACCTTTAGCAAGATGCTTATGTATCTGTGCTGACAGGAGCATACTACAACATCATCCGAGTGCCTCCAACTAAGGAACAGCAGAGGATTCCCTGGAAGGAGCCACGGTGTTGTGCTCTATCCCTTCACCTGACAAGACCAAACCCTCCTACTACCACAGCTTTGGTGAGTAAAAGGTCTCGCAGTCAAACCAAAGCCCTCATTGCTTTCACCCTTGAGGCTTGTATATGTATCCATTTACAGCATTCACTCTTCATCTGTATTCTATGAAGATGTCTACAAAGGTTAACTAACCTTATTAAGCTAATGGGTCATGGCCAGATGTGACCAATCCACATTAGATAAAGTTTTCGTCATTAAATCCAGAGTTTCAAATATCAAACTTTTAATCACAAGTTGTTTTCGGCTCATTTTAGTGTCACAGCTATCCCTAGCTAATTTACAATAGGAAAGATCTGGGACTGTAACTATGGATTATTTTCATGATAGATTAATCTGCTGATTCTTAATTCAATTAATTAATTTTGATCTATGAAATGTAAAAAAAACAATAAATCTATTCCTATCACGGCCCCTTAGATTGGAAGGTGACATCTTTGAATGTCTAGCTTTGTCCAACAGAAAATCCAGAACCCAAAGATATTCACTTTACTATGATATAGGAAAAAGATTAGCAGCAAATCCTCCCATTTGAGAAACTGGAACCTGAGAAACTGAGGCATTTTCTCATTGTGTATCAAGAGCAATGGTATCAGATCAGGGAAAGTTATTCTATATTCCAATACCTTAATTCTCAGTTGATTTCAGTCGATTCAGTTCCATCCATTCAGAATTTTGAATAAAAAATTAATATGATCTTCTCAATCCATCATAGCAATGTCTGAGAACTACGTGGTGTTCATTGAGCAGCCCATCAAGATGGACCTGCTAAAGATTGTGACGGGCAAACTGAGAGGAAAAAGCATCAGTGACAGCGTCTTCTAGGACCCAAAACTCAAAACTATCTTCCACTTGATTCACAAGCAGACAAGGAAGGTAAGGCTCTCACTCAGACCATGAGTCCTCTAAGACGCTGTCTAATCAGTAGGCGTATAATGTAAGGAAAACAAATGTGGGCTGCTTTCATCCCTGTTATGTTACTGTGTTAAAGGTAAGCCCGGTCAAGTATCTTGCCAAGCCGCTGTCAACCTTCCACCAAATTAATGCATATGAGGAGGATGGCTTCTTGATCATAGATATGTGTGCTTCAGATGATGGACAGGCAATCACCAACTACAACATCCAGAACCTGCACAAGTCTGGAGAAGCTCTAGATGAGGTGAGTAGGTAAATGTCACTACCAGTCATGTTGTGCCTTCTGTGCTTCCATGACATCTCCAGACAATGGGTGCTATTCAAGTGGAGAGCCTATGTTGCTTTTGGTTTGGCTGAATATTTCTTAATTTGCTGAAAAGATTCAAATTTTCTCACCAGGTGTATAACACCCTATGTGTTCCCACGGCGTTTTGTGCTGCCTCTAAATGTGGACCATGATGCACCCTATGACCAGAACTTGAACCCGCCCAACAGCACAGCTACTTCTGTAAGAGTTGCTGTGAACAAGGTAGGCTGCCAACATCATCTAAATGTACCAACACGTCGGAAAATGTCAGTTATTTTTGTGTCAAGTCTGTCTCAGAAAGGTGTGTGGTAAAAAAGAAACATGCTAACTCCTACTGATAGTGTTAGTGAACATAAGGTAACTTCAAAATAAAATGGTACCAAAAGGATGCTTAGTCTTTATGACCTAATGGCCTACAGACGTTAGTGTACATATGCTGTATTTTTTTTCCACATTACCACATATACCACATAACAGTTTATTTTTACATCTGATATTCCTCACTTTTCATAAGTTTATAGTATAGTTTCTCATATTTCCCACTTTGTTATTGATGAATATCAAATGCTGTAGTTATGCTGCAAATTGCAAATACGGTATTTCACAGTGAATTTTCTGTTTGCTGTGATTTTGCACTAACTCATTATGCCACTATTATACAATTTATAAATGATAAACCTCCTAATGTTCTTTAAACCATTAGAAATTAATTATATCCAATACCCACAAACAGCAAACCTGTTTTTTCTGAATCGTTTGTGTTATTTTAACACTTTCTTCTTTTGAAGGTTTAATTTCAAATTTCAAATTTTTACCACAATTACACATTATAATCAACAGTGTCAAAATCAGTTTTGATTTCATGAAAATCAGACGTATTTTTGAAATTATTAATGGCTGGATTTTTTTTGCAATAGCCATGTATATATTCAGTAATTTCCTCTCCAGTATAGCAGATTAAATTATTATAGATTTGATTGCTGGTGACAGAGTCCATCATCTGCTCAACAGATATTTGATGTGTTAATACACCTTCTCACTGTTATCACAGTAACCACCAAACCAACAAAGCCTCAGATCTAAGAAATTACAACTTGAATTTTAAAAATGGACAAAGATACTGTAACTGTCAGTGTCCCCCAGGTCTAATTACCCACGTTGCCATTCTCTCGGTGCAGGTGTTCTGTACCCATGAGAACCTCCACGGGGAGGATCTTCACCAATATGATGGTCTGGAGTTCCCTCAGATCAACTATGGCAGATACAACACCCGCCCCTACCGCTACTTCTATGGCTGTGGCTTCAGACACCTTGTAGGAGACACCCTGATCAAGATGGACCTCCATGGGAAACACATGAAGGTGAGTCCCAGATGTTTGCAGCTGTTACAGGACAGCAAAATTAAGGCTTTTAGTGATACATGTAGTCTACACTTTACATGTAGGTGTACATACAGTAAGAGTCACAATACAGAAGTTATGCTTTAGTATGGCAGCAAATAAAACAAAAGGGAGCCGAATCAAACTTTCAGTCCATGATAATTAGAAGTCAAACAACAACCAGTACAAAAAAATCAAAGATTTTCAGATGTAAACAGTCAATTTTTGCATTTCTACATTATCAATAAAATACTTTAAAATTTGAAGAATGTAAGGGAAAAGTAAAATATGATAAAAGCCAAACTGTAAGACTTATGAGTTCCCATTTTCTCACAGGTGTGGGAACGACCTGGTCTTTATCCCTCTGAGCCGATCTTTGTACCTTCCCCCATTGCCAGAGAGGAGGACGATGGTGTTGTGCTGTCTATTGCCATCACTCCAAATGAGGTCAGTCAGATTAAATCAGTGATTTTGGATGAGGGAATTGTCCGTACCTCAGGCAAAGGAAATTCATGGTCACAATACATTTTTTTTTTTTTTGCTTTAAAGATACACTAATGGTTTAGTTAGAGGGTCTAAGTAGGGTCTCAGCTCACTGATGACTCAATGAAATAATACAATTCCAGTTGATTACTGGAACTCTGGAAAACTTAAACACTAACTAGTTCTTTACCCTTGTCTTTATTCTCTGAAGGACAAGAGTACATTCCTTCTGGTTCTAGATGCCAAGACATTTGAGGAGCTAGGTCGGGCCGTGGAGCCTGTCAACATCCCCTATGGTTTCCATGGGACATTCAGTGCCACAGCATAGACACGTGAGGAGGAAGTAAAGTATAAAAGTCTGTCAGCTGTGTCACAAGCCAGATGTTATTCAATGTAAATTGAAAAAGTAAAATTAAAAAAACCCATTTTTTCATATTTTATAGAACTGTTAGAAATACTGAAAAATGTAGCATTTTTTCTATATTTTGAACCATTTAAAAAACCCTCCTGTTATGTTAATTTGTCAGGAACAGCAATGATGTTCCTTGGTCAATGTGACCCGGTGCATGCTTAATCATCCAAAAGTTGTCAGGAACCAAAAAATCCTAATAATCCTAATTAAATATAAAATCCTAATTATATCCATTACTAACAATTCCATCAATATCAAGTGCAATGGTGCACTTTACCTCTCACTTCTGACCCCTTTTGGGCTCAACTTTATCTGCTGGGTCAATTTGACCCGCAACATAACAGGAAGATTAAACCATTGTTTTGAAGATTTTTTATTTAAGCACATTTACAGTTTAGGAAAAGGAAAACTGTTGTTTTTAGTATGCATGCAATTAAAAAATTTACACAAGTAAAAAATGTTCAGGATAGCTCAAGACTCTTTGTACAATGTCCTTTTTTGTAAGTACCAGAAACTGGTGGGTAAACACAGACCTTGGGACCAGGTCCACATGATGGAGTTAGCTATGTTAAATTAATGAATGATCACTTAAAGAAAATGTACATTTTATAATACGTGAAGTAAACACTTTATATTCTCTGAAAATAAATCTTCCCCTTGACATCTGATATGCCTCCACTCACCTTGTAATGTTTCCATAAGCAATTTTTAGTTAACTACAGGTGAAGATTTAACCCTTGTAAAATGTAGGAAGACCTGACAGACAGATATCATATCATAATATCTATAAAATAAACATTAACTCCATGAAACTATGTTGAGAGGTTATAAATTTTTCAAAGTACTTAATGTCAGTTTGAGGCTGTGGCAACTATGAAATATGGCATACTTTCACCCTCTGCTGGCATACCATTGACTATGACTACATACAGTTAGGTTCATAAATATCTGGACAGACTTTTTTTTAAAATTTTGCCACTGGAAACCACCACAACAGATCTGAAATGAAAAAAAAAAATCAGGATGTGAATTTAGTGTAGCCTTTCATCTTTAAGAATTACAGCCATTTTCATACATAGCCCCTCATTTTCAGAGGCTCAGAAGTAATTGGACATTTGACAGTTGTTCAGTTTCATGGCCGGTGTGTCCTGTTCCTTCATTATATCATGACAGATGAAGCAGATAATCAGGTCTGGAGTGGATTCCAGGTGTTTATCTTGCATTTGGTAGCTGTTCATGGGAATTTTAATATGTGTTTGAGGTGTCAATGCAAATGAAGGAAGCCATTATTAGGCTGCTAAAACAAAAAAACCCTATCAGACACACTACAGAATCTTTGAGGAGCCATATCAACAAAGAGCAACACCAAAAGGTCTAAAGGAACATTCAAGATGACTAAAGTGGATGAACACAGAATTCTTTCCTTGGTGAAGAAAAATCCATCACAACATCTTGCCAGGTCACGACCACTCTCCAGGAGGAAGGTTTATCTTTGTCAAAGTCTACGATCGAGAGATGCCTTCATGAATGTAAATACAGAGGATTTAACACAAGGTGCAAACCACTGGTAACACTCAAGAACAGAAAGGCCAGATTAGACTTTGCCAGAAAAAAATCTATAAAAGCCTGAACAGTTCTGGACCAAGATTCTGAAAACATGATTAACTTCTACCAGACTGATGGGAAGAGGATGGAGAAGGAAAGGAACGATTCATGATCACAGCCACCACATCATCTGTCAGACACAGTGGATATGTGTGGATATGTGTGGATATGTGTGGATATGTGTGGATATGTGTGTTATGGCCTGGACATGTTTGGCTGTTAATGGAACTGGGTCACTGGTGTTTATTGATGATTTGACTGCTGATAGAAGTAGCAGGATGAATTCTGTAGTAAACAGGTCGATAAATAAACTCATAACAGTAAATGTTTATTGATTTATTTATCAAACCAATACCACTTTGTATGAAGAATGACATTTTGTGAACGAATAATAATAATATTTGAGGATTAGTTAATATGACTAACATATGAACTTCTGAGGGCAGCTATGTACAGCTATTCAAAAAAGGAAAACTATTCCTCTATTGAATGGACTGTTATTAGTAACAGTTTATTTTTAACTCTGCAGTTTATCAGAGATTAGAACTAATGTCTGCCTCAACTGGCTTTTCCTCTCTTTCAGGTAAGACTCAAGGTTTCGAGCTTCTGTCAAAATGCCCTCCAGATCTTTCATCTGTGCGGAGTCTGCTGCAGCTCTCTCACTGAAACAAAACATAAGCATGGACAGTAAAATTATGTGAAAATATAACAGTTAAAAACCTAGTAAGCCCCTGTCAACTCAAATTGTGTCAAAATTAGAACTCTAAAGGAAGCAGGTTAGAAGAGTAGGTGTGCACACCTTGTCATGGCAAAACCAATGATAATAGTTACTGAGACAGTGGATGGTTCAGTGACAATTATTAGAGAACTGGTCTTGTAACAAAATTCAGAGGCTAAAGCATATGTAGAATTTTATATACTTATGCTCACAACTTGCTTGCCTGCAAACATTCTTTATTAGCATTAATTTCAAAGTACAGGTGAGTCTTATGAGACTGTGGTTATTAATCAAGTGAGAAAAATTAGTTAAGTGAGAAAAATGATTTTGTGGTGGCAGATGAATAGTCAGGGGATCAGTGAAGTCATCAGAGCCCAATCCCTGAGACCTCAAATGCAAGTCCCCTCATCTTCCTCTCTTCAGTAAGAAGGAAAGATGAGCTGAAACATTCATCTACTGCATGGATTTTATGTTAGGAAGCTCGCATTGGAATTGTTAGTGTGCGGCTTTCTTCTTCTTTACCTGATGTCTGAATATGAACCAGCACCTTACCAGAACCTGTATGCACTTCCCTTCAGTTCTTCAGTTTTTCACTGTCACCGCTTTCAGGTAAAAAGCTCATTAATGTATTTGTTTTCATATGTTTTTAAGCACAGAGGATAATCAAGAGTAGATCAAGCAAGTATCCAACTAAATGAGCAGAAATCTGGAAGTTTAAATGTGACCTACCGTAACACTTCAGCAAATTTTGAAAGTAGCATGCTGACGTCTCTACTTCCCCCTGTAACAGTAAGTCAATCACAAAGAGGAAGAATGTAAATTTCACTTAGTGATGAAAAAAATCTAGGCTTGACAATAAGAATTAATTGCCATTTCTTTTGACTTCATTATATGTTTATTAACCCTTTTTTTCGATACTCTATTTTTGTGAATTGACAAAACACTAGGTGTGGTCACTGGCCAGCGATTCAAAGGTCTGACACCAGGCCAAATCTTGACTACTTCAATAAGACCAGTGAAGAGCAACAAACATTTACCAGTAACAAATTGTAGTGAAACTATTCTATTCACACAATTTGTTTACTGAAAGGCAAAATTTAAGACTTGCCAAATGTCCTGTTTCAGTTTCACACCTCTCACAAGCAATTTAGTTTATGGGTCACTCCCTTCTAATTTCCTATAACCTGTACTGGCGTTGCTCTCAGTGTGAAAGCAGTTTTTCTGTTGCTTCTTACATTTGTTTAGTTGTAAAAAAAAACATAGTGAAAGCACTAAAAAAAAAAATCCACGAACAAGCCAAACAGTACTGTAATTTTCTGTGGGATGAAATGTAATTCTCTAACAGAACAACTATTTGTGTAACTGGTAGTAAGATGTCTCACATACCTGCAGTTGCTGCCTCAAATAAATCTACTGACTTAAAAGTGGAGGGTTTAGTAGGTTTTTTCTTTTTTGGTGGAGACT
>CM029116.1:24837799-25145299 GCA_016859345.1 Istiophorus platypterus
CATCCGCCTGGTAACCTAACGCCACTGAGAAAACACCATATTGGCTCGCAGCTAATATGCAAATATGCTAAGCTAACCATCGTCTGGCTTTAGCTTCATAGCTTTTTGGGGGCATTTTAGGATTTTTATGAAGAGAGATGACTGGAAATGATAGAACCATAGATTCAGCAAATGTCCCTGGCCAGACTCAGATAGGGGACACTACAATTGATGGTTGTCTTAATCCCTACACCACAGGGATGCCCCTGTAGCTTCATACTCAATGAAGAAATACAACAGTGGTGTCTAATTCTTGAGTGATGAACATATTTTGAAAAATTCTTAACTATTCCTTTATGTCACAAACATGTGGACTTCAGACTTGATTTAAATTTGAGTGTTGTGCAGCTTGACATACTACAGTCTTGAAAATAATAACATTCAAAGTCTCAAGTTTAGATTTAAGTCAGGGGGACCTTTCTATAGCATCTACTATACATCTTGAGTATATTCAGTAATTAGGTACAAGTGTTTAAACAACTGTAAAGAACATATTTCACACAGATCTGAGAAAAATGTTCAAAATGCATTACCTTTCAATTTTCATGGTTACCAGCCAGACCGAAACCACATCCAACCATCCTTACCGCAGCTGTACGTGAAAACATGTGGATTGATCGCTTGCTCGCAAGCACACGAGACTTACCTGAGACAGTGACTTAGGGTTGTGGCATAATAAGGCTATATACTGGTCTATATTTACCCACTGTCAGAGATTTTGTCATAGTGTTTAAACGGAGGCAGACGTCGTTTTAACCTCCCCTGGCGTGCAATGCCACTGTGGCCAATGTTACATCAATGCGAGCTCTTTTCTGGCAATATTTCTGTGCTTCGCTGTGACGACGTACTTTGATTTGTAGCCAGACGCTTGTTTAACGTGCGATGCAGAAAGTACTGTATTTATGCTGTATGTTGCGGCGTTCACGGAGGGTCGGCGAGCCGTGCTCCTTTTATTTCTCTTTATTTCTACGGCCGCCGCTGTGTGTGTCTGTCTCCCGTCCCTGCCTGATAACAGTGTGCGGAGCACCGGAGCCTCGCTGGCCGCCTCTGTGCGTTGAACTAAAGCCAACAGACGCATTATCTTGTCGTGGGAGAGCTGGTCCGCACCGACCTCGCCATGGCCCGTGAATGCAGCGCCGGGGACGTCGCCGCCTGTAGACGGAGCTCTACGGTCTCAGCGAAGCCTCAGTCAGACGTACACAAACATGGCGATAACACAAACAGGCAGGATGCCGTCGTCTCTCCTGTGCTCGTTGTGTTTATTGGTCCTCGGGGTGGCCGTGATAAATGCATCGACTCTTCGCGTTCACCCGGAGCAGCGCTACGTGCGGCCCCAAAACAGAGGATTTTTCACAATAGAAGCAAGTGAGGATTTCCCAGACGGAGATGGAGGAGGCGCCGTGGCTCCGGCGCTGCCTCTGGCCGACCGTAGCGCCCCTGAAGGCGGGTCGGACTCCGGTACCCGCCCGCTGTATCGAAGCCGCCGGAGCACCGGCGACTCGGCCACGCCGAAGGTGTACGGACAGGTAAGGTGGTGCATCCCGCTGACACGGTTCGCGTCGGCCCCGGCGTCTTTGCATCACCTCCAACCGGCCTTAGCTGCCAGGGATGTGTTGGAGAAAATTGCGCAAGCGATACGGTTGTTTTCTAAGTCGCATCATTTCTCGCATCTTGTGCTGAAGTGGCTGTGTGTGGTTTCGCTGTTGTGTGGAGAGGAAAGGGCGCAAAGTGGCCGCTGAACCTCGGGGCAGCGTCGCCGGTGACCGGAGCAGAAAGCGAGTCACCAGTCAGTCCGCTCACCTGTTTTTCGGTGCGGCCATATAACGCTACACTTCACTACACATGTATTCAAATGAACGCCAGTCGCGTATCTGCTTCCCCTCACAGTCGGATAGTAGCAACCTGTCTGTGGCAAGTCCCAGGCTAGATACAAAAGTACATAAAAAGTAAGATGCAACGAGCAACCAGGCAGGTTAAACCTATGCCGAAGATACCAGAAAACCCTTCAGGTTCTGTAAACGTTGTAGGTTTTGTGCTTCCAGGTGTTTTATGCCCGCTAATGAACGAGAGTTAAAAAAAAATATGGTTTTTCAATAGGCTATCTGCACTTAGAAGAAGACGAGGACAGAGCAAAGAACCGGCTACTGCTAGGTGTGAAACAAATGGCGTGAGGCTGCCGTTTTCCTTTTACTGCTGTCGCCGTCTTAACTTTGTGTTTAGCCAGTTTTGCCAGTTTTCCAGGCTTGGACCCAGAGTCGAGGAGCTCTGGTTAGCTGTGGTTTAAAACCTGCGAACGACCAGAGGGTCGCACAGGTACAAGCTTTTATACACCTGACCGGTTTATTTTTCTCTAACAAGTTGACATTTCGCAGATGCTCGGTTGTTGTCGGACGGTGAAGAAACGCGTCAGTCAGAAAATGACTGGAAGTTTAGAGCAGCTGATTTAACTTGCAAGTTAAATGGCGAACTGTTACCCAGGGTTAAAGGTGAATTGCTTGTTTCTTCTGACCAACAGCGATCAACCTAATGAGCAAGCCCCTTCTGAGAACATCTGAGAAGCATGAACCAGGAAATATTAGACATTTGCTTGATAAATGACCTAAATGGATCCTTTCCTCAAACGATTTAGGATTGCACTTCCATTAAGGTGGGAGAGTCACAAGAGAGATTTGAAAAAAACATGGCCCAAAAAACATGCATTTAAAGGCCAAGATACTCTGACTTTTAGTGCAAACTAGTGTCGGTCAAGCTTCACAGATAAAGTGATCTTACAGTTCCCACAGTGCAACACATAATGTCCCTGGCTCTCCCACATCTTTCAATTCCTAAACCCAGGTTCATCACTCAGGCTTTCTGTCTCAAGACTAATCTGTGATAACCATGCTGATATCCTTCCTTCAGAGCTACAGTACACATTATACCAGTATTTATATATACAGTTTTCACAGGTTGAGTTTTGCTCCCTGTGAGAAGTTAACTGATTTGAAACTGTAAAATTGGTGGACCACCCCTTTTAAAACAAATTGGGTTTTTTTTCACAGCAGACTTTTTGAGTTGTCATAGTAGGAAAACACAGGTAGCAGCTATTAACAATGGCTCTGTTCTGTTCAATTTTCCCAGTGAGACATGGCAGTGTGACAGTGATCCAGCATGACAAATACAAAGAGCCTGAAACTAAAGCAGCTAAATAGAAGTTCAACCATCAATATTTTTTACATCTAATAAATATCTGTGACATAGCATGCCCTTTTTTTAAAAAAGAAAAATGGCTGTTTATTGATTATTACAATTGTTGACAATTACTTTTCTTCAAAATTATGGAACCACTAGGTGATTGATACTAGATAAAAGTACGGCTGTAGTCAACCAAAGAAAATCTTGGCCAGCTGAAATCGTACCAACTCCTCAACCAATTGACTGGACTCTGGGGAAGAAATCTGCACTTTATCTCAAGACTAACTAGATAGGCCACAGTGCTGACAAGGGTACCAGGTATTGCTTTCTTAAATGAACTATAGGCAAAAATAAAAAGCTAATGTGTTCAGCATATTAAAAAACATTTTACTTTATTATTTCATACATACATATATAGATGTAAAATATATTGATAAATGATACAAACAGACTCAGAGCCGATCAGTGTGCCCCTGCCCATATTCTGAAATAGAACTATATATAGAACAAGGGTTGATCCCAGGACTAGAACTATCGAGGGATATATAAAACATTTCTTAAGATAGTTGTTTTTGTTTTATTGCTATAATGTAATGATAATAAACAGGATCCTACACTATTATTGCAGCCTCAGCTGTGTGTTGTCTGAACGTAGAAAAAGGCAAATCCATTTTAAAAAAATATTCTCTATAAAAAGAATCAGCTCAAGGTAAAAGCAATTTTGGCAATAAAATCCTATAACAGAAACAGGCTCAGCTGTATGGATTTTTAATCATACGGAGGCTCAAACCAGTTGAGTATAATGTTTTTGAACACCACAATAACAGTACTGTAGGTTGTTATAAGTTTAAAAAAATATCCAAAACAAAATAAAGTGCCAAATTCAAACTAGGCATTGTGAGTCCCCTAAAAGAAAGTGGGCAATTTCATTACTGCATTAGGCTCCAAAATGAAGTGCCCCAGTCCAAAAAACTATTTCCAAAAGGCCATTATATTCTCCAAAAGGAAATAATATGCAAAACAAGGAATTAAAACACTAAATAAGATGCCCAATATCTTAAGGTGGACAGTGGCTGTGGCTATATACCATATTCTCAATAAGAAATCAATTAATTATAAAGAAAAATTAAGCCTACAAAAGTTTTGGATGTAGTAGACATGATAGAAAAATAATATGGCATGGAAACCAATGCTGGTAGGCTATTCAACCTAATAGCCTACCAGCTGGCTTTAGCATTTAAGCCAGTCACCCACAGATTTTAGAGTCAGAGTCTTGACAGATCCACAGGTTTTAAAGCTGTGTTCTAGAAACAGTAGCAAGTCCATGTTCTCTGGAAGGAGACAGCTTCTTGATTTGTTGACAAGAAATTTTGCCTTGGAAGAAAAGGCACTCAGAAGGGGCGTAGGTGGCAGTGGTACATTGCACACGTTTTGCTAAAAGGGCCCAATCTCAGGGTTTGTTTTTTTTTTTCCACCTCCCAAACGGTCCTGAGTTAGCTTTGGTTCTGTTCTGAAGATAGTCTTTGATCTCTTTTATGTTCCCACCTGACTCTGAATAAACTAAATATTCCTCATCTCAGCACAGCACTATAGCAATCTCCCTCTCCTTGTCAGTTTTTGGGTTTTTCTGATCCGTCTTCCTCCTCCTCAGCTGGGGGTTCACTGATGCCTCTGGCTCGCTGCGTGTACTCTACTCAGTCAGTCTGTCAGCTGTGCAACTACTGTATAGATCATATCTTGTTTTTCATCATACAGAAAAAAACAGTTGCCTGAAACAAGGGTCTGTTACTGCAGCTACAATATATATACCCCTGTTCATCATCAGTCTTTAAGATCCCACCTGCTGTCAATTTCCTTGACCAACTAGCTTTTCATTTTTTTGGTAACAGGGCTGTCATCATCTATAGTGGCCAGATGGCATCTTCTCAGGCTTACTAGCATATGTATGGTTGCAGACAGGCAAGTGTTGTCATCTTTGGACAGCAGCTGTGTCAGATTTACTGTGATTTCAGCCCATTTGTAATATAATAAGATCCAGTGCACTGCACATGTTATTCTTCTGTAAAGTTTAGGTCAGGAAGCACAGCAAGCATAGTGTCAGCAGTCACCCCAACATTGAATAGGTGGAGTTCCTTAATCAGTTCACGTTGAGGGACATGTTGCTGCTCCTGCTTCTCTTTCAGCTCGGTTTTTTCCTTGTGTCCCTTTTTGAAATGTCCCACTAGACGTCACGCAGAAGCTGCTCTACCATGAAGGCCTGACTGATGAGGAGCTGTTGTGAAGGTCGTCCTTCCATTAATTTCTCCCATCACTAAGGAGAACTTCTGTAGCTCTGTTAGAGTGAACATTGGGTTCTTGGTCACCTCCCTGACCAAGAACATTCTTGCCCAGGTACTCAGTTTGGTTGGATGGCCAACTCTAGGAAGAATCCAGCTGTCTTGAGGAGAAAGTACAAACAGTAAATTTATGCACAATGATGAGCTGGGGAAGTGTCTGTCTAGCAAACGTTTGAGGTGCCTCAAGATATAGGAAAATACACTATTGGAATTATTATTATTAGACGTAATAAAAGTAAAGATTGCAAAGATTATTGAAAAATGTATCAGCAACTACCCATACTGTTGTATTATCAAACAATATTACATAACTTAATGTAATGGCATTTTCAGTGATAAAATAACTTACATTCATGATTTTATGTAAGTGAATCCTGTCTAAGTAATATGTAACGTTAATATCTCTATGTTGGGACCCGTCAGTTCTCTGTGTGACTGACATTTTTTGCTTGTCATCGTGGCCCTCTGCATAATAATGCCCATCTAAAAGAAGAAGAAAGCAGTCAGTGTGTGAGGAATGACTATAAAGTATCTATGATCTTTGTATTAAGATGGATCAATCCACAGATATGTGTTTTCTTTCATTTTTCTAACAAATGACTGTTTGCTGTTCAGTTATTGTGCGATAGTCATGTGAAGTTGCAGGACTGTTGGATGTTACAAGAGAGGGGCATCCTGATGAAAAGTCACACAGCTTTAAATCCTCATATCTGCTGTTCTTTCACCAGCTGTTGTTGTTCAGAGACAGTGTCACTGCTATTTCTGGTCTCCTGATGTTACAATTACCCCTCTTAATTATCATGTGCTTGCTCTAGTATGGAGTGTAAATAAACAGTAAGAAGCCAAACAGACTCTGCACAATTTTGTACTGCATATTGGTATATTAAGATATACTTCTATGTTTGCCACCTTTTCTAGTTAAATTTTAATTCCAAAAACATATATAAACAATATACACACACATGCATACATATATATGTATATATGTATATGTATGTATGTATGTGTGTATATATATGTGTGTGTGTGTGTGTGTGTGTATATATATATACATATATATATATATATATATATATATGTGTGTGTGTGTATATATGTGTGTGTGTATATGTGTGTATATATATGTGTGTGTGTGTGTATATGTGTGTATATATATATATATATATGTGTATATATATACATGTATATGTATATGTATATGTATATATGTATATATGTATATGTTGTGAAAATGAACAAATATTGTTTGCCAAAGATGGACTCAGAGAACTTGGAATCAAGTTCTAGACACAGAAAAGGGTCTCAATACTTCCATAGATTGATGGGCGAAATGTAAATTGTATCTACCTCACAATGAAATACATAACACAGTAATACTTTCTGAAGCCACTGTTGAACTGGACTATGTACAGGTAACTTATGATGTTATTTTTTTTTCTCATTAATATGCAAGACTACGGCCATGCAGCCATGTGTTTATGTTTAGTCATTCATAGAGCAGCAATCATAAGCAGAAGTTTTAACAGGAAGTTGGTTCTTTTACTCAGAAGTCCCCCTTCAATTTCCATAATGTTGTCTTCACTCTTCACAAAATCGTGCAGAAGAAAAAACAAGTAGCTCATCTTAAACAATGCCAGCTCTAGTGGTCCTCACATGGTATCTTCATCACTGCTTTAGTCCCAAATTATAGTTTATATTTTTGAGGAGGTGTGCCATAGTTTCTGTTTAGGCTATATCTTAGCTTTAACTTCTCAATGCACAGCTATAAACCCAGCTTTAATTTAACTGCTAGATGCTAATATTGTCTACTCTTTGTACCTGGGCACTCAGTGTGCTGTTGTTTTTGAAGTTTTTCCTTGAACTCTCTGTCTGGACTTATGAGAGGCGTGACACTGAACTAAAGCAGTTATGTTGCAGGATGTAAAACTAGACCAGTGAACTGAAAGATGTTAATAGAACTGAGATAAACCTCAGTGTCAGGTGATAATACTTTTTGGGTATCACACAACTAGCAACTCCCTAGTAGAAAAGTAGTAATTAGTAAGTAAGTGATTTGATCATTGTTGATATAAATATAATACAATCAACAATATAGCTGTTTTATAGAAAGAAAATCCAAATTAAAAAGTGTCATCATGGAAGGTAGAAATGATCTTTGTGAAGTTTTAGTCTGAATACTTGAAGAAAAAATACAAAACCAAAACATATATTCACAGACTACCGCTCTGTGTGAGTGATTTATGTGTGTGCATTTGAGAGAATGTGGATTCCAGCTGAATGACACCAAATCACACTGAGTGAGAGAAGTGTCTACAGCAGCAGCATCAATCTCTCAGAAGCTGCATTCTCACCCTTTAATCCCTGAACCAGGGCTAGAGGCAAAACAGACAATTTTTGTACCTGTGTGTATGTGTGTGAAGGTGTGCAAATGTGTGTGATAACACAGCACTAACATCTTCATTAGCTTTTGCCTCTGTTTAATTTGTGGGGCTACTGTCAAGATGATTCAGGGGGAGCTTTTTGAGGTGTGGAACAATTTCTGTCCACTTCTCGTTCAGCCTTAAAGAACTGGAACATAAAGTTTATTATTTCCATTTTGTGCCTCCATTCGACACAATTAAAAATCTTGGATTAGAGCCTTGTAAACATTCAATTTCATCCACACAAGCACATACTTGTCCACATCTTCATAAACTTTTAAGTCTTATTTTCTCAACACCTTGCTTTCTATCACTAAAAGCACTATCCGAAAACAACCTAAATCTGCTGTTATATATTGTTAGGGCAGTGGCTCAGTCATGCATCCGCCTTGTAGCCAGAAATACAATGGCTGCTTACACCACAGGCTAACTCATGCAAACTGTGCTCAGTGCCTGGTGAGAGTATCCAGCTTTCACTGCCTGCCAGTCCTGCAGAGATGATGTCATTGTTAGAGACTGGCTATGCCGCCAATGCTGTCCTGGCCATGACACTACCCCCCATCTCGCTGTTGATTAATGGAGCGCTGAGGAGAGGGGAGTGTGGGCTAAATGCCCCAACGATCGTTGCTCTCTTCTACTGTAGAAAATAGATTCAAATCTGAATTTGGGGAATAGTAATCAGAATTACAACCATACCCAATTTAACCTTTCCTCCACCGAGATGGCTTCATAGAGTCAGGAGTAATATTGAGAAGACAACAACCACACAACAAACAACAATGACAACAACAAACTAAACAAGGTCCAGCAAAAGTGAGTATGATCATTGAAACCATGTATAGCACAAGTGACCATCACCTGTGAGCATCTGGTAAGTGCAGTATAAATCTGGAGGTTTTTGATAAAGCCGCTAGCAAAGGAACATATGATTACATCTCTTAAAAAAGCTTATCAAAGTTAAAAGTCCTGAGAACAGTGATTTGTCCGGTTGGATGAAAGTCACGTTGGTCCAGAGAAAAGTGTGTGTGTTTGTGCGTGTGTGTTTCTGCATCGCACACACATACAAACACACTCACACACAGCTCATGACTACTGGATTGGCTGCCCTGCCAGTATTACCAGATTTCTTCAATTTCAGATATCATGGTGTACAGTCCTGTTGTGCCTTTTTTAGTTAGGCTATAGAAGGAAAGACTTTGGGGTCAGGCTCTGGTCAGCCGTGGCTTACACACACTTATTCCCATGTCTGTCTCCCCTCAGTTGGTTATCCCTGGCTCCCTTGGCTAAAATTCTGTAACAGTACTCCATGGTGGTGCCTTTCGATCAGATCTTGTCTCCAGATGGTTTCAGAGTTTTGTATTGTATAGCACAGTCCTGATAAGAGACTTCTTGTGTTGGAATCTTGCCCTGATGAATTGCAATTATAGAGGAAGGAAGCAGTTGTCTTGGTGGTCAAATGGAGTTTTGGCTCGGTACTGGAAGTGCGGTATGCAGTGTATGACCTTTTTGTACTGTCTCTCTGCTAAATCCTACACCCTGCTTGGTTAGAACCAGTCGCTGAGCCCAACTCCTCCATGCTACCAGTAGATTTTCAACTGCAGAAGGGAAGGAAGGAGAAGAATGCAGGAGATGGCAATAAAGTGTATTTCTTATCTGCTGTATAGCCTGAGCTGCAAAAAGATATCTTCTCAAGTCAAATCCTAGTGTCATCTTGATGCAAATTCATCCTTGTATATATTCTTTTTCTGTCTTGTTATAAGATTCTTGTTTCCAGACAATTCTGAAAAAAGAGAACATGCCTGAGAATAGGTTGAATGATTTTATTCTGCTGGTTGGGGAAAATTAAGGTTTTAAGGCTGAATAAGAGTCAAAGATGCAAAGACTTGAAATAAACTGAAATTTCAAACCATTCCTTCAATGACCTGAGCTACTCTTCCACCGAGATAATGGGAAATAACTCAGACTGTACATGTGCCTTCACTTACCCAATGGAGTTTCTAACTTATGCTAAAAGATTGGGTTAACAGCGTTGTCTAGAGTTTACTCAACTGCGTTGGTAATGACAAAGTTTTACATGCATTGCTAATCCTCTGACAGGATATATCTGGCTGGTGCTTGTCTGTTGTAGATGACGAATGCCACAAGAAGAATGCTGTATTACAACCAGGCCTGTACCATGCTTTTTTTCATACACTTTCCCATGGCAGTGAACATGCTTTGAGAATAGTAAACTCTACAAAACACTGTTTGATAAGCCTTAAATGGCACTGGTCCCATCCTAAATGATCAATATCCAATAGTGAGGCTGGCATAACTGGTAAAGATGCTTTTTGACTGTTGGCAGACAACCAGCTGAATTGCCTTTAGCTAGACAAGACCAGGGGCTTTTATTTGGTTCAAGGCAACAATAAGGCATGCATCCAGTTTTTTGGCAGCATGCAATGGCTTATTAGTGAAAAGAAAAGCCTGACAAAAATAACCATGTACAGGGAAAAAACACACCATTAAAGAGATTGAAAACAAGGATGTGTAAGGTGTAACATGAGATTAAGAGTACAGAAGGTGCAGATCACTTGTGTGGTTGAGTGAAGCTCCAGAAAATTGTTTAAAAGTACAGGGTAGTCACAGACTTAGGCTTAGTCATAGAAGTCAGCCCAAATGATTTTGTTTTTCCCCAGGTGTTAATGGGGCGTGTTGTTTCAGGTACTTGTGAGACAATGAAATACGATCCAGTTAGAATAACAGATTCATGCATTTAAAAACTTATCAGATACCAAAACACTGCACAGTGGTCTTAATACCTGCTGACAACTGTGAAAAGGTCTTACAGGATCAACTATTTTATCTTTTTGATTTGATGTATTTGATTTTTAAAAAACAAATCACAGTGGCAAAACTTGGGCCGGGTTCAACTTTTTGCTGGACGACCCTTTCTTGTTTTGCCGGAATGCTTTTTGTTGACACTCCTGCTGCAGAGATGGAATGGCTCCATTCAAATGAAGGAAAGGGCTGTGTTTAAAAAAAAACACCAAATCACAAAACTTTCATGCAGGGCTTATGGCTGTCTGAATGCAGCTGAAGGTGAGGCTGGTGGTTAACTTCCCAAATGTTGGAAAAGTTTGAGGGGGCAAGAATAGCTAACTGTATTCACAGTGTACAAATACATCTTTTGACTAAAACGTGATCTTATGTTTCTGTTAGTGACAGTACAAAGCTGTTGAAAGATCTACTGTGACTAATCAGCATTAGCATGTTCTTGGCAAAAGTTAAACAGTTGGCAGCTAACGTAGTTTATCCTTTGAAGTAGCTCATATGTCACCAAACTTGTAGCAACATCTATTTCCTGTGTAACTTCCTTTAATAGCAAAGTTGTGCCTGCACACTAACTGAAAACCACATATTCATGTTGATAAAAATTTTATTCTCACTTAGAAAAAGATGTACCAGCTGACCCTAAAGCTAAACAGTTGCTACATTTCCAAAATATTGACCTCAGATCTACTGATCTGTTTTTATCTGGACACAAACAGAACACTCAGAAATGTTTATAGGTTATGTAAACAATTCATTATGAATAACATGGTTATACCCCCTTGACATTTTTCCAAAATGTTGGAAAATGTTGTAGTTTGTTGTAATGTTGAACTGAGAGTTCATTTTTTTTGTCAACCTCATGTATATCAATGAGGGACATATCAAAAATTTGAAGGAAATTTCTTGAAAAGTTGAGGTCATTTTTGCACTCTGCAACTGATTATGTTCGACACAGATGTGCTGTGAATGCACATCTGTGTGCAGAGCTGCCTCTTCCATAGCAGTTTCATATAGCACTTTTTGAGGCCAGAGGATTTATCATATCAACATTTATGTGTCTATAAATGAAGTTTGAAATGAAAAATGAATGAAAATGAGGTGTGGCATTACAAAGGAGTGAGTTAACCAGATCTCTGTAGCCCACTTGTCATCTCTGCTTGAGGCTGGAGGAAGGACCCTCAGCAGTTGATGTGGGGGTAGTTGGTGTGAGCCTAAGGGTTTGAAAAGGAAGAAGAATACATAGAATAAAAAAGAGATTATTTCTGGTTTGGCTGTGTCAATTTCGATCCTTAAAAAACAAACAAACAAAAAACACCCCTTTCCATTTGGAGTCTGACAGTATTACAGGAGTGCAATGCTAAATAGGAGGAATGGTCTTTTAAGCAATGTATATACACAACAAACCAAACTCTGGGATATAGCTTTGGCAGTTGTACCATAGTCTTATTTAAACTCTGGTTATTTTGACTATAATGCTGAATGTGATCTTGCTGCCTTTTTTCTAGGACTGTCAGATCTAGAATATGTAAAACAATTAACATATTGGTGTATGTGCGTTGGGTTTTCAGATTAGTCTCATAAAAATCAGTGTGATAAAATCAGTCTAATGAATGTTAATTAATAATTAAATGAAATGGAACTAAATAGAACAAAATGGAAAATATGGTAAAATGATCAGTATTTAGATTTAGTAAAACTTGTAAAACAGCCAGCTTTATAACACCAATGAAATAACAATGTGATTAAGGTAAATGTAGACTGGTGAGACTCTGTACAGTTGTGTGAGAGAAACACAGACAGAGAGAGAGGGGGATCATGTATCTGCGAGAAGGGGAAAGAGTTTCCCACTTGGCCTCTAAGACAATCTTTCTATATAAACGCCGAGATCCTGATGTTGAAGTGTACATTTAAGAGAGAGAACACATGCAAGAGCTGTTCTGCTAGTTCTCTTGTCAGATGAAAGAAACTTTGCAATGTGACAAAGAGTCGAACAAAGCCCAGACTAAAACACACACACACACACTCACACAAATCTCGCTATGCATCCAGCATCAATAAGCAATCATTTAGCATCTAATAACACACGGTCTTGTAAATAATTTTACCCAGATTTCAGTCGTACTTGGTAATTGTGTAAATGTCCATCTCTTCAGCCACTGATAGCATCAGGTAGATCCAGCAGCTGGCAAAGGTGTGAAGACCAATCATTTCTCGGCCGTGTGAAACGGTGGAAAGATTTCAGTCGATGGAAAGATTTCAGTCATCAGTCTTCGTAAATAAACGTGCAAGGTTTTATTAGATAATTAGTAGATGAACAAAGATCGATTATCTTACAATAAAACCAGGGCCAGAGGTGATTTGAGATGTGGTCCTTTTTTGTCTTTCTCCTTTGCCCTGCAGAAAGGGGGCATCTCCTTACCGCAGTGGGTGACACACCAAAAACAGAAAGTATTTAGTGTGATGGCAGGTTTTATTGATAAAATTCTATCATGGCTCACTGATCTACAGTACCAGACATTGAAAAGCAAGAAATCTTTACCCTTTGTGTTGATTTGCTGGATTTATTGAAGCCTGTTTGCTTGGACAAGTATGGATGGTTTGTACAAGGAAGTTTTGTTGAGACACAATACATTTTGACAAAAAAACCTGGCAAATACTGAATTCCTATTGGTCTGAAGGTGTGCCACTAACTTCATCATGATATAGGGGCTTCATCTATGTTCTCATTTAATATCCATAGATGAAATGTCTCTCTTTGCAGCTGTTACCAGGCTCCTCCTCCTGTTGAAAAAATAATTTTGCCATTTTTTTTCACCACACAAAAATATTTTCAAAAATGATTTTTATCTGTTATTCCAGTAATCCTTAAGATTTTCATTATTTCAAACCCCATTCAGTGAAGTTACATTAAGTAAATTACCTATTTCCTTGGTAGTGTTTATTTTTAGTGTCAGAGATTAACAGGAAAACAGATGGATAGTGTTACTGTTTGTATTTTTATCTCGGTGAAAGAGGCTTCTCTACCCTGTATACCAGTAGTCCTCCAACATTTGTATCTCAACTAAACATGAAATCCTGCTTCTGCTTTAAAATTGCAGTCACTTTTATTCAACATTTCAGGAGGCGAGCATTTGTTCTTCAATATGCTTTAAAGCATATCGCATACATGATTTTAACTCAGCTTATATGCTTTGTGTCTCTATTGGAATGTGACAACCCTTTGTGCCTCTGTCAATCTAATCTGTCATCACTCATTTTAAAGAGGTATAGCACGCTTAAACATGTTTTTTGAGCTGTAAACTAAACAATATGATATGAATGATGCTGATGTTGACATTTCCTTAAAAGGTTTAAAAATCAGCATTTTATGGGATGAAGATGGCTCAACTCGCTATCTACTGTATTAGACCATCCTGAACCTTGCAAAGCGAAAGCTGACATAGAGTTAAGTGTTTGGACATCTTTAAATCATGCACTTTAAATTAAAAAAAGGATGTTAATGTAGTTAACTAATCAGAGTTAACTCACCCTGTAACTGTCTTTGAGTGGAAGTCTTTGAGACCACGCTCATTTTCAGATCTATTTTGATCTAATATTGTTTTCAATTTTGGTGGTATTGTTCAGACTTATGCTTTTGATGGCTGTAGAGGCACCACCAGACCCTTCACACCCTCATGTGGCTCGGCAATAGTTGCAGATGACAGCAGGTCTCTTAATAGCACACTGCTATGTATGTTTTAAATTGACATTCTTCACTAAAGTGTTATTCTAACTACACCCTTCACTCTGAGAGCTATGGTTTCTGGCATTAATGCATGAATTGATATTTCTCAAGACTATCAACGTCCTTTACCACACCAGTGTCAAGGGGATTCTGGTTTCTGGAGTCCTCTTAAATAGCTGCGTTACGATTCTGTTTAGCTCTTGATTTTTTTCTGGGCTGGGGACGTGACTGAGTAGCTCCTGCCATCAACCAGTTTTTTCTTCTCATTGTTCTCATTCAGCATTAAAAATGAATTTCATGGTTAAAAAATGCGAGCCGGTCTGGAAAAAATAGACCTAGTGTGTAAAGCTTGTGAGACTACAGTACTGAGCCAAACCACAAAGCCAGTTCTCTGTAGGTTTAGAGTAGTAGTTTTTGGAGCTTATAACAAAGATGCTGAATTGCAAAGGAAAATAACGGTGAGCTTTTTATGGTATACAAATGCTCATTATGGTCTAGATATTCCATGTTTGGTGGGGCTGCCTCCATTTTGAGCCACTACCCGTTAACAGAACAGTGATCAGCTGTGGATGGACCTTTGCAGTATTAACTCTTATGCTGTGTTTTGCTGCAGATACTTTTAATCTCCACAGTCATCATCGATGTGTAGATTCAGCTGTGTTAGTCTGCAGAGCTGCTGGCACCCTTTTGGCCCGTTTGCATCGAGGCCAGTGAAGCCTGAAATGCAGAGATTTACTGCTGCAACACCTTGGCCTGACAGACAGCCCTGGCTTTTACTGAGGCGGCCCTGAGGGAAGCAGACAGCGAAAAATGGAGAGGAGGCGGAGAAGAGGGCTGATCACTAAAGCAAGAGATAGAAAAGCGAGTTGTGTATCAGTGTAGCTGGCTTCATGACATTGGCTCAGTCATTCCTTTGTTGGAAGTTACAAGGGAAAGGTTAAATGTGTTACTTGCTGGCGACATACAGTCTAGTCCTGCAATGATGTTGGCATTGTTGTTTTCTGGCATATCATGCTAAAGGAAAAATCATCCTTATATATCATCACTCTCTGATATTTGGTTCTTCCTGGAGCTATTTTGTGATAAAGTGTTGTGATATTCTCTGTAGTCTACCCCTTAATGATTTGGTACATTTCCCAGAATCACTCTCCCTCCTAACCAAAAAACAATATGCGTTGTTACTATATTGGTTTATAGATTTTGAGGCCTCCATGGGTGGAGATATTAGTGTGTCTACCTTTTTTGTTGATGCATTTCTCCTTTTTAAGATTACAGATTAATGTTGTTATAGGGTGGTGAATCCATACCTAGATGTTAACACCATAACAGGCCTAGCAACCAATGCTTCGCTACGAGATATTCTTAACTGCTTAAATGTTTTAGGATGAATATTTTATTGATCTCATTTTCCTTATGCTGTCGCAATGTCAGCATTTTGGCACTGTCATCCACATCCTTGTTGTGATAGCAGAAGTGACAAAGTAGAACTGGGTCGAGGGCTGTGTCTGATCACAGCTGACAGAGGTAGGGAAGATACTTGTTGTTTACTCCACAGTGTGAGCCACCAGGAAAGTGCAGAAAAAGGCTTTGAAGCCTGCCTCAGAGGCCTGCCCCTCGCAGAATCATCAATAAAAGATAAGGGAAGGAAAGCAGCTAGGAGATGAGATGGCAAGGCGATGACAATGAAAAAGATGAAAAAGCCTGTTTCTTTTCATTGATCAATGTGCCTGGTGAGAGGTGCACTGAAAGGGAGATGGCAAGATATTGCATTAACGATCTTATACATGGATTAGTATATGTGAAATGTGTCCATATGGATATGCACACACTGTTAGAGCTTAATGAGCCAAATGTTTATATAGCTAAAGGAAAAGTCTGTAAGTAAAGTTCCTTCTATTTTTTATTGTTAACTAATTGCATTAAAAATCCGAAATCAACAACAAATTTATCCATCTAGTAGTATTGTCTGTGTAGATAATTTTTCACTGCACCTTTGTTGGATAAAAACTATTAAAACATCAGTAACCAACACTATTGCACTGGGTGACATTTTACTCTATTATAGATTTTACACACACACACACACACACACACACACACACACACACACACACACACACACAGACTGTAGTTTATTTTGACTCAGCCCTACTTACAGTGTCCTGCACCACAAGTAGATCACTAGAACACCAAATGTGTATTCATCCACAGCAGAAAATAGTTCCCAAAAACTGTGGTATTTCTTTCTGTTTGGATAACATTTGCTAAAAACTAAAGTGCCCATCTAATTCATTGACATTGTTGTGTTTGTGATATGTTTCTAAAGTTTTCCATTTTCAGCAGGAACCAATGGACTTAGGCTGAGTACCATAGAATAGAGAAGTTGGATTTTACTGAGACAGATCAACACATTGTCTTTTCCTGGAATTTGTTGACAATAGGAAAAATATAGAATAACATCAGCCTTATCCTTTAAGACTGTGAAAATAGTAATTGTAATTTTGATGACCTGGAACAAATACTCTCCTACAAATTCAGTGACTGTACTTAAGTGTAATGCAGCCTTTAAGTGAGCCTGTGTTTATTTATTAACAGCAACCATAAGTGACAATTATGGTATAATGTTAACATATAATGTTAAATACTAAAACATAGATTAATAGTAGCTCAAGAAGGGAAGAGTCATAAAGTCAGCAAACTGTCTGTCAGATAACCGATAATGAAAGTTAGGCAGTAATATAAATCTAAATTTTGCCAACAATATCCTCCATAAGCTACTGTCATACCAGACCAAGTAACACTGTAACAGCGAAAGCACCATGTGTATTCAGTTGAGCAAGGGTGTGTTTTATTGTTTATTAATTTAATTTTATTTCACATTTGTCACTCTTTTTAAGAGATAAGGTGTTATTACAGTGATCAGTGCCGTTTATCATTCCATTTATTGCAATTTTGTTTTTTGTTTTTTTATTTCTTTGTAGTGACACAATGTCTCTATAGCAAAGGTTAGTTTTTATTAGTCTAAAGAGAGATGCTGTGCAGTTTTTCCTATGTCTGCTTGCCTTTTCCCTGACATGCATGTTTTGCTCAATCTGTTTTGTCCTGCAGGCCAACCTGAATGACTCCCATAACCAGATGGTGGTCCACTGGGCTGGAGAGAAGAGTAATGTCATCGTAGCCTTGGCCCGAGACAGCGCTGGAGCCACAGGGCCCAGAACCAGCTCTGTAATTACACCTGAACACATACATACAGAAGAGAGATAGGGGAGTTAAAACTAGCATGCTCATGGCTCTTAAATAAACTCATCCTCACATAGTGTTCATGGCATCTCAGCAATCCTAGTCTCTTTTCAGCTGAGTCCTAATCACTCAATTGCCCTAAAAATCAGCAGTGCAGAAGAGTTTGTATGTGTTTACACTTGTTCAACCTGTTTCTTGTGTTTCTCGTGGGCCTATGAATGTTGAGCAAAACATAAAATACAGTCATTGACCATAGCATGTCTCTTATTTCTCTTTATTTTCACTTCCCCATCTGAGCTGTTGCTTACTTCACCAACTTTAACAACTTGCCTGAAACTTAAGAACTTAAGAGACAGAAACTCTCTTCAGTGGTTTAATTAAGAGGGGTTTTTAGATTAAATCCTATTATATTGTTTCTCTGCTGTCTAGTTTGTCTGATAAAAATATATTTAATTTTTAAAGTTTTCCTGCTGCAGAGTTCCAGATTTTAAATTTTACGGCAATATCAACTTAAAGATAGCCAATCCATGGACCGGTTCTTTTTTCTCTTTCAGTTTTTTACTGGCTCAGAGTTTTAAGAAGACCATAAAGACAAAAGGAAAATTGACATTTTTCAATCATACCTTATCTCACAAATGGACCCTCAAATTTAGAGCCAAATGTTTTGAAAGAGTAGACATTTTTGAGAGTCAAAGTGTCTCCTCGGGGATGGGATTGAATGGAGTACTTCAGCCTTTTTTCTTTCTAACAGATTAACGGAATGATTTCTTTTTAGAATAGAGCAGTAGTGTCATGTGTCTCAGTGTATTTGCTTGTCCAGAAGAAGTAGTGCAATCATTTATTAAAGAATTGACCTTTTATTTGTGGCCTGTTAAACAATATATGATTGTAACAAGCAGAAACAGAAACTTCTACATCAAAGGAATCAGATAAAATAATGTAGTGGTCCATTACTGATGCCCTCCAGGTGTTTATACCAGTCAGTTGAAGAAAAGTCAACCTCTGAGTTAACTTCCCTGATGTTCAATAGAAAAGAATAGCCAATTCAGCCCATGTTAAATATGATTCTTACATCAGTGGTATTTTAACATTACTCAGTAATATTTGAATATAATGGCTTTCAGAAATGGCATCATAGTAATTAATAAGCTGCATAGTTGGCCACTTGTGGTAAAACTGCTGGTAAGTCACATTTGATATTCGACTAATGAAATCTAACGCTTCTGTTGCCAGCTCCACACTAGCTGCTTAAGCTAATTTTAGCTTTATACACTGACAGGGTGAGATACTTTATAGCCCCAAATCCTGGAGGATGCAACCCAGGGATTAGAAGATAAGACTCTAAAAGTGATGCCTGATGCTCTATTTTGTTATGAGTGAGCTGCTCACAACTTTTCTGTCTGACGCTATAGTGATTAAATATCTGTATGTATCACCCCGATGCAGAAATGATGTGTGGGTCTCATCTAAAGTCTCTGAATTAAAAGAAGGGATGTGAATTATTTTACACACGGATGGCCGGAGCATGGTTCATTGAATAAACATTTTTATTAAATGCAAAAGTCCAAACTCAGACTATAAATAATTCTTCTGTCAGTGACTTTTTCATTTTGCCACTTGCATTCAGGTTCATAAATATTTGCAATTGTGGCTTATACTCATAGAGGCACATCCATATAAGAAGTCACACCACAAAATAATCCATCCTACATGCCTCTAACAAATAAAACATGACAGTAAGAATATTTTTAAAGCAAATTCACACATGTGGAGTCATTTTTTAATCCCAGCAGAATGCCACATGGGTCCAGTTTTCAAACCTGTACCTTCACTGAACCACTCTGTTTAGATAAGACCTGACCCGACCCGTAATAAAAGATGGCAGTGGAGAAGCTGCTTGACACACTATAGCAAGAGACAATAAATGATGAAAATAAATAGAAATGCACTGCACGTGCATGTGTAGGCAGAACCCCCCTCAGTAATTTCAGTAGATTATGTTCACTTGCTTTTCCTTCTACTTCAAATTAGCTCTCCATGGATTACAGTAACACACACAAGTCTCCAAAATTCTGTGTTATGCAAAGCTGACACAACGTTGATACAGTCATTAATTATTCAAATCTGTACATGAGACACCAGGATTTAATGCTAACTGACCTTTTGCATTTTTCTAAATACCAGTTAAAAAAATCTCCAAACCCTATTTTATATTTGTTAGTTTAAAGATGTGAGGACAGTTTAATTTTTTTCTGTTGATTAAATAAGGACTGATATGTTGCAAATATGTATTTATTTGTTTATTGTACCTTAAAGAAATAAATGAGTGTTTTCAATATATGCAGCGATGGAGATGAAGCACAGAGTTAAGCTCAATTTACCTGTAGCCTAATTGGGGGTAGTGTGTCTTTTTGGAATGGAACTTTTCCTCAGAGACCTCAACTTCTCTCCATCCATTGCTGCTTTTTAAGGGGATTAGAGGAGGTCATGTTATTGGTCATTGCTGAAAAGTACCTTGACTCTACCTGCAAACTCTGGATTTGTCATCATTACTAATAACGTGTTCAGCCTCCCCTGCACTTTGCACCCAGGTTTGCGTAGTCGTGCATGGTTTGCGCCATAACCTGTGGTCAAAAAAACTTCTTCTTGCACCTGTTTGTATTTGCACCTAGAAATTTTGCTCTCATTTGCATCTGCGCCCTAGTTTAGGAAACCACAGTCCTAAAAGTCCATTGGGAAATGCAGCCAAATCTGTACACCAGCTGTCATTTACACCAACAACTGCTGAGCCACCTGCTAGTTTTTTTTGTTTTTTTTTTATTGACTGCAAAACTCGTTAGCTCAGTCTGTATTTTTCTAATATCAAAAATTATGCAGAGGGGTGTCTCTGCTTTTTGTTGATGTGTTACCTTACATAATCACTGTTACTTAACCATAGCTTAGTAAAGTTATCTGTGAGAGTTGTCGTTAGAGCAGCTGAAATAAATGTTCACCAGTTTAAGCTTGAACTTGCTTACTAGTGTTAATCATGCTTTTAAAATTGTGATTTTAAAATTACACTTTCCAATCACAGTATTTTATAAAAGTCGTTTAGCTCTGATGTACATGCTGTAATCCAGAGCCATGGTTTTTGCACAATTATCCTGTACCACAAGGTTTTGCCACTAATCACTTCCTTTCTTTTTTGCCTTCAGGTCTATGTGTCCTATGATTATGGGACCACATTCATGCTTGTCTCTGACAAGTTCCAGCTTTCGGGGACTAGGTTCAAGGACGGAAGCAAGCAGGTCATATCCCAGTTCTACCACAGCCCTGCAGACAATAGGAGGGTAAGTCATAGCCTGGGTCAAGTGATAACTTGCAGACAAAGTGTGCAATATAATCATATGCTCCTGGATACAAATTATGTTTATTGTTCTTCGATAAAGGTACCAGGTAAGGTTGTGAAAATGAGTTTGAACAAAGAGGAGTCTGTAGACAAGACTGAAATTATCAGGTCAACTGCATGCCCAATGAACACATCTAACACCAGGTACAATAGTGGGATTGAGGTGGAAAATCAAATATTTCCTATGGAAATAAATTGCATAAATCCCTTGAGATCTCTCAGTGCCCACTTGGTTCCTTGTAAAATCTCTGGACAAGACAATCAGTTCTAGGAATTGTCTCAGGGCTTTGACACTTTTTTCCATTTCAGTATGCTCCTTGGTACTGTCTATGCTTATGGATTGTGATTATTTTACTGTATATCTTCTGTGATCTGTTTGTCAGCACAAACCTAGCTTGGTGATCTACCAAATTCAGATATCTACTGAGTTCTTTTGACTTTTTGGCTTTTGACTCTTAAAGCTATATTGGTAGTTTTTTAGTTGAAATATGCTACATAACATGTCTTAATGTAGAGCCAGGACTAATTGAACAGAAACTGAGGTTTCAAGCTACTATTAGCTGCTGGAAGATGTGGCTGTGGCTGATTCACAGGCTAGCGAGCTCCTGACTGCTGTATTAGCTGAGACAGCAAACATGATGGGGATGTAATTGAAGGGCTGGGCGGCGTGTAACAGAGCAAGGAGAGGGAGTGGTGGGAGGAGCAGAGTTGTTTGCTTTTTAGTCTCTTTCTAGCGCTCGCTTGATGGCAAGAACTCGCATATTGTATCTTTAACTCTCTCCGAGGCCTTTCTCAAACAATCACTTGAAGTTGACACATTTTGACTTGACTTTGACTTGACACATGTTCACCAACAGAATTCAAAAGATATTCAAACATGATCCAATGATAAAATATAATGCTTATGTTTCACAAGCTCTTACTTGCAACAAGTTTATGTTAGATAAATTAAAAGCAAGGATAAGCATATAAATGACAATAAAATACAGTCAGTGGTTGCAGTAGCTTTGAGCAGATTTTTTAATCAGCATTTACTACTACTGATAGAACTGCTACTCTTTTCATTGAGTTGTGACATTCACAGAAAATGCTGCCTAAATGCACTGTGCCTAAAGAATACAGGACCAGCTCTTCCAGAAGAAATTTTGGAGGATTTTATATAGTTCTTTGAATGAAATTAAAAGGAGTCACATAATGGATGAGGGGCCAAGCCATTTGAAATTTTCTACACAAAACAAAGATTTTAATATAATCTAAAAGCTTAGAAGATAAAGTTTCTCTAGTTTTGTATAGCAATGATATTTGATTGACTTTTAATCTAGAATTTTAGTGGTTTAATGACTGGTTCACTAGCCTGCTCCCAGCATTTAATACCATAGAGCATGTGGGAAAGGATCATAGAACACATAAATATATTTCTAACAAAGCTTGAGGTGCATTATTTGAACTGTAGTATCTAGAGTTTTTGCAGGATTACTAATACCCAAGACTAAGATTCAGGATACCTCAGTGTCTGCTGCTTTGATTTTGATCATTCATTTTAAAATCTTGTCTGTTGATAGTCCACCATCTTCATGAACTAAATTGCTGGAGCACCCCTTTAAACATAATTAAGAGTACTATTTTAATGTCAGTAATGTTTTCTACATAACAGGCTCCAAATCCCTGTAGTGGGTATTATTCTTCTTTGAAACTGAAAATTGTTATCCTCATGAGGAGAGGATTTATTGCAAGTCTGTTGTAGTACACTGCATTATTCTTATCTAGATGTACTTAACTGGTCCAGTATTTTCTGATCCGGTATCTGACAAATAGGGTCTATTATGATAAATCATCCTAATTATTGATAAATTATCCTAACGAGCAGTGATTTGGTAATTAAATGCTTATTACATGATTGAAAATTATTGACCCATTAATGAGATAACAAGCACATTCTGAATTGGCACTGCACTGGTAGCACATTAAAGCAAGCTGTGAAAAGTGGGATTAGCCCAGTAAAATGACATAAGCAAACCTCAAAATGAGGCTGGCCATTACATTTCATGGGGCACTGGATGTGTAATCTCAATACATGTTCGTATTTTTCTTTCCAAGAACATTTTTCTGGAGTTTGTCCAAATAGTTTAGAAATGAAATCATATATCTTTTTCAATTATTGCTTTAAAATGCCTCCAGAAGATATTTTGGGTCTTGTTTTTTGTGCTCAAGTGTGTTTTCTTTTTCTTCAGTACCTTTTCATAGACTCCACCAACAACTACCTGTGGAATACCTTTGACTTCTGTAAGAACGTCCAGGGCTTCTCCCTGCCATTCAAACCGTCAGACCTGCTGCTCCACAGCAGAAGATCCAACCTGGTGCTGGGTTATGACAGCTCTCATCCAAACAAACAGGTACAAACTGGTTCTACGTGCAGCTGCGACTTCATCTTCATTGGGTGTAGTCTAGACCTTCTTTTAATATCAACTAAGATGTGTGAAACCATGCAAATGACATGGTCATAAATGGGTATAAACCTGAATCTATTAATTTGACAGATTGAAATGCTTGAGAACCGTGCTGTCTTTTAGCTTTGGTGACTTAATGTTGTTGGCTACATGTCTCTTCCAATTGTTGCATTATCATCCCTTCATGTTGTAGCCAATAATTTCACATACAAATACTACTTCTAAAACTGTAAACTTGCATTAAATTATATATGTCAGAATAAGTTTATTCATATTCATATTCTTGTTTGCAACAATTACATTATTTTTAGAGCTTGTCTGATTAAGTACTTCATGTACAGTATGTGGCAACCAAGAAAGGAAACTACCAGTTACTTAGGTTTTTCCTTTTTTAGATTCATTTTCTTGAGTTGAAGCACAATAGTGCTAAATTGTTCTCCAGTGTTCTCATCACATGTGTAAGAGCCAAGGCAAAGGAATGAACTTGACCTACATTTTTACATTGCACCACCCCCCTCTCCTTCACCGTCTGCCCCCCTCCTCCTCTCTCTCCTTACACCCTCTGTCCCCACCTTCCTCTGTAGCTGTGGAAATCAGATGATTTTGGAGAGACATGGGTGTTGATCCAAGAGCATGTGAAGACCTACTATTGGTAAGAAAACCACTGTTCACATGAGCTTTAAGAGGTAATGCTCTAAGAAATTATTGTTGCATAGTAACTATATAACATTCAGAGAAAGCAATATGTTTAGAACCCAGGGAGTTTCCCTTTTACAATAATTTAGCAGGCAAGGATCATCCAAAAGTCTTAAATATTTTTGCCATTTTTGCGGTGACATATTAGCATTTCAAAATTTAATAATGGAAAGTCAAATTTCAACCACTTCTATGATGCAGTTTATTTGAACCTTTTCCAGATTATCTGAAAAAGAGCCAGAGTTTAATGGTTGATATTAAATGTCCGAGGGGCAAAAATAATCAGGGTGTTCTGAGATATACCCAAGGATGACTTGGGACAAATCACCAGTGATGAAACCTAGGGCGTGATAATTTTTGTTATTTTTTAAAAAGTATATTGTTAAATTTTCAATTAACTATGAATTAAAATGTGTCACCCACAAAATAGATATGGGCTTAGCTTGACCTTGCTGACCAGAAGGAACCAAAGTCTATATGATATTTACACTCACTGAGCACTTTTTTAGAAAAACCTGTACACCTGCTTATTCATGCAATTATCCAGTCAGTCAGTCATGTGACAGCAGTGCAACGCATAAGATCCTGCAGATACAGGTCAGGAGCCTTTGACCGTGGCATAATCGCTGGTACTAGACGGGCTTGTTTGAGTATTTCTTAAACTGCTGATCTCTAGGGGATTTTCACGCACAACAGTCTCTTGAGGCAAATAAACCAGTGAGCAGAAGTTCTGTGGATGGACAAGCCTTTTTGATGAGAGAAATCAGAATAAAGGCCAGACTGGTTTCAGCTAACAGAAAGGCTAAAGTAACTCAGATAACCATCTCAGAATGCACAACATGTTAAACACAGATTTGCTACAACAGCAGAAGAACATGTCAGGTTCTGTCTGGAACCTGGATTTCTGGGTCAGAATTTGGTGTCAACAGGATTAACCATGGATCCAACCTGCCTTGTGTCAACAGTCCAAGCTGGTGATAGTGGTGTAATGATGTGAGGAATATTTTCTTGAAACACTTTGGGTGCCTTAATACCAGTCATCATGGTCTGAATACCATGTCTGATCCGAGTATTGTTGCTGATCATGTGCTTCTCTTCATGGCCACAGTTTACCATCTTCTAATGGCTACTCTCAGCAGGATAATGCACCATGTCACAAAACTAAATGTTGTCTCAAACTGGTTTCATTAACATGACCATGAGTTCAGTGAACTTCAGTGGCCTCCACAGTCTCAAGATCTAAATCCAATAGAAAACCTTTAGGATGTGGTAGAACAAGAGATTGGCAGCATGAATGTGCAGTTGACCAATCTGCAGAAATGATGTGATGTAATAATGTCAATGGACCAGAATCTCAAAGGAAACTTTCCAACATCTTGTGGAATCAATGATACGAAGAACTGAGTATTGCGATCGAGGTGCCTTGACACCTAGATTAGAGACTCTACACCAGGTTAAAATAAGTAAACAAAAAAGTGTTTATGCCTCAGCGTTTTCAGGTTGTCTGTCCTTCCAATCCATTCTCGTAAACACAATATCTCAGGAACACCGTGATGGAATTTCTTTAGATCTGGCACAAATGTTCATTTGAACTCAAGAATAAACCGATTCAAATTTTGTTGTAAAAGGTCAAAGATCAAGGTCACCGTGACCTTACAATACAAGTTTTTGGCCCTAACTCAAGAATTAATACACTTAGTATGATAAAATAAAAAAAAAAAAAAAAAAAATATATATATATATATATATATATATATATATATATATATATATATATATATATACTACATATATTACTCTCGGCAGACATGGATGTAAACTGCAATTTTACTGGTGGGTGTAGACATAAAACCACATAGCGGTAAATTATTCAGTTGACTCTTCCCTTTTAATATGAAAGCAACACTGGTTGGATCCTATTTACAGTGGTGAAAGACTGGGATTTTTAAATTTGATACCCTCGTTTATCAAGGTGTATATAAGGAAATGGATTAAAGCTTTCTCTATAAAAAAAACTTTATTTTCATCTCTACTGTTTTAAATGTATTACTTTGAGTGATATGATTTGCAATGTTATCAGTATCTCTTTTCTTTTATGATATTAATGTTGATGTTATGTTATTTCATAATGTTTTGTAATGTTGCTATTTGAACCGGGTGAACTAGGTGATAATAATCTGTTTTTACTGTCTCTGTCTTGAAGACCCAGTGAGGTCGAAATCAGTCGGTGTTTTAACCAAAATGCCTTACTAAATGAAGACTTTTAATAGATCTCCTCTCCAACAGTGTCTGAGGAATGTCTTGTTATGTATTTTCATTATTGGTTTCTGAATTATAGCCTTTATTCAGTTTGTACACAGCAGCTTGCAGATACCTCTTCAATTTGATAGGTTGCCCTTGGAGTTCAGGCAGAATAAATGATACTTTTGGATAGTTTGAATCATTAAGTACAGGTGTTCTGTTCAAAATTGTGCACATAAATAAAGGGGCTGATATTTAAACTGTTAACACTGACATAAAGATAACAAAAAGACCACTAGTATAGCTTCTGAACAAATGAAAGGATTAACCCTGCTGTGAATCAAAATAGTTGATTTACTAGTGATTTATAGTCTGCTATAACCTTATTTGATAAAAGCTGAAGGATAGCTTTGGAGTAGATGTAGCCTTTCTTTTAAAGCCTTTGGACCTGCACTACTGCAAACAGTCAGACAATGAAATCAGTGATTGCAGATCCCATTCCCAGCCAAATGCTTCAGCATTCTGAGGCTGTTACTTATGATTTAAATGAAAGCAGTGGGGGTACAAGGCAGTTCCCCAGACTCAGAAAAATCAAGGGCTGAGGGAAAATGAGGACGCAGCACCCTAACAACGCCATCAGACCACTCTGATGTCTGCTTGGTGATAAATTAGTATTAAGATGAATAAATGTCTCCCACCTCCTGTCTCTGCATCTCCTCCTGTCCATGCATGTGTTAGATGAGAGTGCTTTTTACTGTTCACATAGAGCTGCAGGTTGCCCTCACTGCTGCTCCTTGGGGAAACTAAACTACTCTTTGCTCTGTCAGTGATAAGAAGATCACATACACACCCACCCACCTACATGCCTCACCTGGTTCATATTCACCGTATTGTAGAATTGGAGGGAAACTGATTAGAATTCTGATACAGAGGAACCCAAATACAAGAAGAATGGTTCTCTATGTTCATCTTATCTATATGAAAATGAGTGTTTATTTCTGATAGCCAGCCCTTCCGACTCAGAAAAGAAAGTATGACAAAATGTCTCAAGGGCAAACTTTGTGGACTTAAGTATATACAGTTATTTCCATAGGTATTTGGACAGTGACACAATTTTTGTAATTTTGCCTCTGTATGCCAACATAATCGGTTCGATAAAAATAAATCAGGATGTGATTGAAGTGTCAATAGCCGTCTGAAGTCTGTGACCAATGGACATCACCAAATGCTGTATTCCTTTCTTGAGGTGCTTTTTCAGGCCTTTAGTAGGGCTGCCTTCAGTTGAGGTTTGTGAGTCTCTCTGCCCTCAGTTTTGTCTACAGGAAGTGGAAAGTATACTCTGTTGGGTTGAGAGGTCTTGAGTTGCTTTCGCAGTATGCGATACTGTGACCCAGTTCCATTGGCAACCATACATGTCCAGGCCATAACACTGTCTCCACCATGTTTGACAGATGATGTGGTGGCTGTGGATCATAAGTCATCCCCCTTCTTCTCCATCCTCTTCTCTTCCTATCATTCTTGTACAAGTTAATCTTGGTGTCATCTTGGTCCAGAACTGTTCAGGCTTTTATAGATTTTTTTCTGGAAAATTCTAATCTGGCCATTCTGTTCTTGAGTGTTACCCGTGGTCTGCACCTTGTGTTAAATCCTCTGTATTTACATTCATGAAGGCGCAACTCGATCGTAGACTTTGACGATGGTAAACCTTCCTCCTGGAGAGTGGTCGTGACCTGGCAAGATGTTGTGATGGATTTTTCTTCACCAAGAAATAAATTCTGCATTCATCCACTTTGGTCATCTTCTCAGGTCTTGCAGGCCTTTTGGTGTTGCTGAGCTCATCAGTTCATTCCTTAACTTTAAGAATCAACCAAATTGTTTATTTGGCCATTCCTGAAGTTTCTGTCATCAGTCTGATAGGTTTGTTTTGTTTTTTGTTTTGTTTTTTCAGCCTAATAACAGCCTCCTTCATTTGAATTGAAACTTCTTTGGAACACATTTTAAAAGTTCCCATTAACAGCCACGAAATACAAAATCAACACTTGGAATCAGCCCCACACCTTTTATCCTCTTCATTTGTCATGATGAGGCCACACCTGAAACTGAACAATTGTCAGTTGTTCAATTACTTCTGAGCCTCTGAAAATGAGGGACTATGTATAAAAATTGGCTATAATTCTTAAACGGTTAATGTGATATTTTTATTAAATCCCCTTGAATTAAAGCTGAAAGTCTACATTTCAATCATGTCTTGATGTTATGTTTCAAATCCATCGTGGTTGTATACTGAGGCAAAATTACAAAAACTGAGTCACCATCCAAATACCTACAAAGCTACCACACTCCTAGTGTGTTTTTATTGGTAAAAAAATTGATATACTCCCAACTCTCTGTTCTCACCGCTGATAGACAAACTTTTGTGTAGCAAAGCAGACCAACCGACTTTGACTATGAGGGCTGTCTCATTGCATTCAAAATTCCAAATTACCCATCAAATATGGGGATAACTAAACTGACTAAAGTACAACAGCCTTACATTAGCTCCTCATATTTGCTTGTCATTTTAGATTCACATTTTAACTCATCTCAAGTAAGGCAGTAACAAAAATGAACTGCACTTTGATCATGCATTGCTTTCAGATTATTGAGAATGAAGTACATGTTAAATCAGATTTTTTTGAATTGGATTTTTTTTAGAAAGCAACAGGCCTGTTGACTTGAGGTTATTCATTTTTAAGTATGAATATTTAATGGGCAATTGTTAAGATATGATGGCTTGTTCGGCCTAAAAATTAACAAATGTATTTAAAAACTGGCTCTTGGAAGTTCAGTGTAAAAAAAAAAGGGGGGGGGATATTTTCCTATTAAACCCTTTGAGGAAAACCCTAATTCAGTGACAGACAGGACTGGCAGAAAATGAGAAACAAAACAGTAGAGGAAGGGTGTTAAGGAAGTGTTTAAAAGGGGCAGAGATTAATTCAAAGGAAGGGACAGAGGCAGACTGCAAATAGCCACCCATGCACTCTCAGGCCAGACAGTGTCCATCAGTTGAACAGGGGCTCTCGAAAGAATGCCACAGAGGCAGGGCCGAGCCAAGACACTACTCTCTCTGTTTATCTCTTGAGACTCCAGAGGAAAACACACTGATTTGGAAGGCAGACTATAAAAGGCAGTGAACCCCCTTCATTCATTCTGCCTGATTCTCTGTGCCGTGGTTTCTGAACAACCCTGGTCATAAATAGTTTGACAACACTGTTCAAAGTTGACAAATGGATGGATATTTTCCCTTTGATCATGCTGATAGTTTGTATTTTTGCTTATATTTATTTTCCTAAATTCTGGCCATCTCCATAGCAAAAAAAAAAAAAAAAAAAATTACAAGGATTCTTTGTTAGTGTGAAAAGCTTCTGAAGCAGCTCATTGGAAGTTAGAAATATTCAGTTGATTAAGCTAGTGTAGCAGTCTTTGAAGACAGAAATCAATACCTGCCTGTCAGGCTGACAATTCTGAAGATGTTGAGTGAAGTTCTCCAAACTGGAACAGTTTCCTAAACGAGACATGTAAAGGAAAACACACTGGATAGAAACATTGGCTGGATTCTGTTCCATGGCAAACACTCAGACACAGATCTTTTCTTCTATGTGCAGTTTAGAGGCTTAGGCTCATGTTACCTTCATGTCTTAGAACTGTGGAAAGAAAACAGTGTGCCCCAAGGAAGTACAAGTACAAGACACCAAGGAAGACCGAGTGTTAGTTTGTCATTCCATCAGCAGGCAGGGTGAAACACCCTTACACAGACTAGGTCAATGGAGCAGAACAGCCTCAGGGGACTCATAGTAGGACATTTTGGCTCTTAGGAGGTGTTTAGACCGAAAAAAGCACTCAATTAAAATTGCACAAGACACTGCATTGGTATGAGCTTGAAGGTGAGGTAAACAGTAGCTGTGATCACTAGATTAGTCTAAGGGGGCATAAGAAAATCCCTGAACTTTGCTACAAATAGCAAGTTAGGGTCAGAGAGACCAAATTGGAGTAACTGTAGATTTTAAGCTATGTGAATACCCTTATTTATTTAACGTTCTCTGTTGTAGTATAAACTGCTCCACAAAAGATCAGTGGTTTGCAGCAGAGATATCCCATGCCGTTCCTGACAGTTGGTATCAGAGCATATTCAAGCATAATTAGAGGCTCGTTATTGGCTGAAAATCTAAAATCAAATCCAGTCCTTTCTTTACTGTACGATTGTGTTTTGTCCTGCTCAGCCTGCTAGTGTTGCAGTGCTGTTGTCCATAATGGCAGCCCACAATGTGAGCATTCCACTTCATACGCAACTGAAAATTAGAGCATAGGGATGTGGAAAAATTACTTGGTCGGCTTTGCCATATTTACTAAGCTCCAACAGTAGAAAATCTCTTATCTCTCCTTTTACATAATTGAAGGATGGTGTGCAAAACATTCATGCAACAGCTTCTTATTTATTACCCTGGTTTTCGGTGGTTAAAGTGACAGAGATATATATCCAGCGCCAAGTCATATTAGCTGTCACAAAGTAATGCTAATTCCACGATACATTTTAGTGTAATGTGGCAGATACATATTTAAAATTTATGTAAATATAAGTATCAGAGATACCCAATATCAAAGGGCTTTGGATTGGGAATATCATTAACAGAAATTGATTGTGACATCCCTAGTTTGCAGACAGCCGGAAACAGACGTCAAGGTTACAGATGTTTTTTTGAATAACCTGTGCGAACTTGTTGTCCCATTAACAACCAAGCTAACTCGGAAGGTAGGAGAGCTATTGTGTCTAACACTAGCATGTCCCAGCTTGCAAGTGTATCAACTGGTAGCTGACTAACAATGGTAGTTCACCAACTGTTTCACTGAGACTTTAGCACTGCATATTTTGTGAAGGTGTTGGATGAATTTTTACATTTTGCACCTCACATATCTTGGGAATATCAAGTAGGTATTGAATATCTAGATTAACATGTATTTCAAATTTTGTTAACATTGCATATACAATGATATACCTCCATGGTTTACATCAGTCAAAACAAAAATGTAACTCAGTTTTAAATTACAGTTTGCTTAGAATTAATTTAGACAACAGAATTTTGTGATCACATCACAAAAGCATTTCGGTGCTGAGACATATAAACTGCTCATAAAATGCAGGTCCAGAAAGAGAGAAGGAGGTTTTAGTAGACAGCATGGATGGAGGAGGGATTGTTTAAATTTTTATGTAGGCCTACCGGTACTCCATTTAGTAACTACTAAAAATACTGTGTTTAAAAGGAAGTAAATGGATTTCAATACAAATAGGCAAGAATCCTTAAAATCCTTAAAATCCCTCTCGCTCACCTTTCCCCCTTCCTCCTGCTCTCTTCTCCATCATCATAGGGGTGTGGAGCCCTATGACCCCCCCACCACAGTGCTGGTCCAGAGACATGAGCCCCAGGGGGTCTCCACCATTCTCAGCAGCACTGACTTTTTCCAGAGTGAACAAAATCGCAGACTGATCCTGGAGCAGGCGGACAGCTTCCAGCTCCGAGACAAGTACATGTTTGCCACCACCAAACAGGTAAGAGAGACAAAATGTTCTGAAAAACGATTAAAAGAAATATGGTAGTTTAATTTATGATACATATATATAGATGTAGATATATATCTATACCTATCTATATCTATCTATCTATCTATATATGTATATATATATATATATATATATGTATATATATATATATATGTATGTATATATATATATATGTATGTATATATATATATTTATGTATATATATATGTATATATATATATATATATATATATATATATATATATATATATATATATATATATATATATATATATATATATATACACATCACACTACTCAGACCTGAACTGCCTTAGTCATTCTACTTTAATTGAAGTTAATAGTGTGTGTGCCAATAAGAATATTTTGCCCTCAGACCCGCATTTTGGCATTGTCTCTAAACATATAAAAATATTTGACCTGGGGACTATGAGGGAAGGACTATGTGAAAAATTGGCTGTAATTCCTAAACGGCTAATGTGATAATTTTATTAAAACCCTTGAATTAAAGCTGAAAGTCTACAGTTCAGTCACATCGTGATTCGTTCATTTAAAATCTGTTGTGACGGTGAACAGAGGCAAACTAATTAAAATAGGGTCACTGTCCAAATACTTATGTACCTATACTATGTCTAAGAACTACTTGGCAAACAAAAGCCATGTGCTACCACTGTGTTCAGGATTATAGAGTCTTGTTGTCATACTGGGTTTGCTGAGTTTGGTTATGGTATAGACACCTATACCAAAACTTTTTCCAACTGTGAGTATCTGGCAACCCTTGCTATTGCCAGAGACACTGCACAGAGATGCAGGGCAGATGGCTAAACTATTAATAGTTATATAATCTAAGTCCCTCTAAAACCACAACTATCTTTTTTTACATTGATGATTGCATACAGATTTGACAAAATAGATACAATGTGTAAATTATGGCTTGTGTTGTATATGTCTGAACTTTTGACAGAGCCAGGCTAGCTGTTTCCTTTGCTTCCAGTCTGTATGCTGAGCTAGGCTAATCACAACACAGCTCTAGCTCCATAACAAACCTACAGATATTTGATTGGTTTATTTTCCTAAATGTGTTTTTATCAACATACTGCTCAGGAGCCATGTAAATGTAATTAACTTTTTAATTTAGCAACATGAATCATGCTCCGGCTTGAAAGGTTTGATCCAAAAGGATTATTTAATTTCCTCTTTACTAAGTAAATGCGTGACAAGAAATTCCGCATCCTAATTCATTGTTAAAACATGCTAGTACCTAACACTTGTTTGTACATACATGTACCCATTTCAAATGCCTCCGTAAACTGAACTCGACCTATTTAGGCATACCATTTTAAAATGTGGATTATTAAAGTGTGCTGATGACATTATTTTAAGATCCTGTTACTCCTCTTAGATTTTGAAACTAAAAACGTCCCTGTTATTTGCCTAGAGAATAGCTGGCATGGTTGAGTAGCATTCACTGTTATTGTTGGAACCAACTGGTTCAAGTGGGTCCTTGATCCTTTTCAGAGCTTCTGAGTTTAAGGAAAACTGAGTTAATTATACAACTTGAAAGTAATGGTTGTAAGAGTGGGAGTAAAATAAAACGGCAAAGAGTATGCTTTGTTTGTCACCCCTAATTTCCCTGGTAGTTTTGTAGGATGGACTGCAATTTTCCCATAGTTAGATAGTTATCATTCCCCACTCTAAATACTCTATTTAAACTGCACCAGGCAGAAATGTAATGTGGCATCTTAAACAAGCCATTTCCTGCTGTTCCTGCTGTGCACCTGCATACATTTTTTAAAGCCTACATTGTATTACTAGACAGTTCAGCTATGAAGTGAGCAGCCACTTTCCCTTTTCAGCTGCTGAGTATAACAGACATTAGATCAGCATTTGGCAGGAGGTAACGTGAAACACTGTATGTTTGTCATTGACAGTTGCCAGCGATTGTGTCGTAGACGTCTCATTTAGGAGGCAGACAAACTGACAACAGAGCACATGGTGATTATGATTTGGATCTCACCTCCTCTTCGCCGCATGTGGGTTTCATCGCGGGTTTATGGCAGCCTTTAGCTGTAGTCTTTAGAAAAAGTTAACTGTAAAGAGAGGTCGAGCTGTGAAGGATCTCATAATTAATATTAGATGGCCCATCATATTAAGTTAATGCATCTAGCTGTACCTCAAATCTGCAAGGGAATCAAAGGATTGCATGAGCTATTACTGCTATTATTAGGTGACTATTTGCATCCTGCTTGCATGCTTTTAAGTCATGGATTTCAGTTCAACTCAACTGTATGCTAGCTGAGTGATATGTCTCTACATTTAAATTCTCTGTGGAATACTACACCAAATATACAGTGATCTAAACATATTTACTATAGCTCTGTTGTTGTCTGCTCTGCTGTTTGCAAGTGACAGTCACTGAGAAAGAAATTGACCTGAATTATGAATCAGCATTTTTTATGTAAGTTAGCCACAACTACAAAATGAAACTCATTGCTCTTAACTGGTTGTTAGCAAGAGAAATGGTACCATTTTCTTTAAGAGTTAGCTACGATTTTGACTTTTTGCAACAGATGGATGATTGCTTGGCTTCCCAGCCAAGTACATTGTAGCTAGTTAACAGTAACACACTGACTGACAACTAACTGAGAGTCAGTAATAGAATCTCTCAGTTACACTTTAAGCACATCACATCAATATCTTAATCCCTTTGAGTCTGAGACTTCCGGAACATTCATTGCTGAGCAGCTGCTTATCCTGCAAAACTAAAGATCAGTGATGTCTGACACCTCCAGCTTTAATTGTCAGATGTAACTTACTAGAAGTTTGTAATTATTAGCCACAGCTACGTAGCAATCACCACTCAGATGTGCTCACATAAATGCAGGTTTATGCTCTCAGATGTGGCTGCTACACAGAAAACGAAAGTGCAATATCTCTAGTGGGTTTTAATCTGACTTTTAAATGCAGGAGGTTGTGTTGTTGTGCACCATCTTAAGCAACAACTATTTCACAACAGGATATCATTGCATAGTGAACGAGCATTTAAATGCTCTTTTGGATGATGTTTAGAACTGATCTCTAAAAAGGTTTTAGCTTCTGGTTTCACAAAATGATGCCACTGTAGTTTACTGGGATGACAACATCAAAACTGTGCACATGTTTTGGGGAAAACCTTCAGATCTAAATAGTCTAAATAGACTAAATAGTCTTTACTCAGTCCACATACTGGCTTTTTCAGCAGCTTCCAACCTATCTCATGATCTTTACCACCAGTTTCATTTGTCATGAGAAAAAAAAGGGTTGAACTCTTGTTTACTGTCAGCACTTCATCTAAGATACAACGTTTTGGTTATGGATCTTTCTCAGGCTTCAGATTTACAACATCTTTGTACTTATACCATAGGCAGGAGCAACCAAACTAAAAGGGCAAACCAAACCTCACAACATCTTAGCCAAATCGCCAACACCTGAGGCAATTACAACATCAGCTGGTAAAAACAACTCCAAATAGACATGTCAGACAGTGCAAGTCTTGTTTCTCATGAGAATATCATCATAGCCTTGAAGAAAAACAATACACCTCTCAATGAAAACAACAACAATGGAATTAGTTACTGTTTAAGTAAGGTAAATAGTCAAACTTTCCTTCAAATATCAAGTCAGTGTTGCAGTTGACATGGAAATAGCTTCGTTTTCATCATGTGACCTAAATATTGAATTTCAGTCACATGATAACAGGCAATGGGGACCAAGAGATCTGTCTGAAAGATGCAAAAAGGCAGTGAGTTTGTTTGGGTTTTCTTTCTGTAGTCTGTGCTTTGACATAATCATTTCCATAAAAATTCATCAGTGCTTCATGTCATGAAGGAAGTCAAAGGAGAAACACCAAGCATTAATGATATCTAGATATCCAGACTGTTAAATGTTGACTTGGAAGTTCACAGAGATGGAATCAGAGGCTGAAGAATGAAAAAGGGTTATTGATGAATGCTTGAGTAAAGTATATTTCTGAGTGGTACTACTCTCTTGTCGTTTTCATCAACATAGAAAAACATAGTGAACTGAAACTGTCACAGTTGCTTGTTGTGTGCCATTATCACCACAATAAGATTTGGAAAGGAGTAATAGTGCCAAAGAAAATGAAATGTTATACTTAAAATGAATCTCCTTTTCTAGGTTGATTGTTTTTTCAGTTTTTTTTTCCTCGTGGTGTAACAAAACCATTTCAAGTGCTAGTTCATTGTGAACTAAAAAAAAATATTTTTTTTATAGTTAGACCGAAACACATATAGCACAGGCATTTGTCAAAGTTAGCCATAAACACATAAGCACATGTTCTGAATGTGACAGCACAAAGTTTGATGTCCTGTTAGAAGACAACAACTGGCAATATTTTAGTTTACTGTACATAAAACTAGCCAAAAGGCTCCAGTTCAGAGCTACATAAAACCTACCTGGGCTTTACAAGATGCTTGTTTATTTTGAAGAGATTTAAGCATTTCATTACCTTCCTACTGGAGCTTGATAATCATTTTAAAAGTAAGTGCAACATGCAGACAACAGGTTAATAAATTTATCATTATCTTAACCTTTTACGCTCTATTTATAAAATCTAGGAATTTAACTCAATGACTAACTCACATGTAACCTTACGGTGGTCCTGAAATGACCAGCTATTGGTGCAACATAACATACCTTTGTAAATTCCGTTATAAATTCAGATTTATAATAGTATATTATTTATTTTGAAATATGAAATATGAATATGAAACCACACCCAACAAACTCATTCTTAATGGGAGTATTGTTACAGCAATGATCAACAAGATGGCAACTGTGAAGACAAGTAATGAAGTCCTAAGCCCTCTGGCTTGAGGTGGAACTTCTAAGTTGGATAAAACTTTCATAGTTAAAAGAAAAATTGGTTTCATTGAATTAGTCACAGTCATCATGTGAACAACGAATATACAAGTATTTTGTCTTGTTTTGTATGAAACATGATTATTGTTCCATAAAATACTTTGTGTTTATACAGGTGATGAGAAAAGAAAAAGATTCTTATTATTATAAATATGTAAAAATAATTATATAATGTTCTAAGAAGTTTTCATTCCCAAACAGTTTTCTGGAACATAGAAATTAATTAAAGTTTGGAAACTTTGGAGAGTTTCTGGAGAATATTCTCATTTCAGATTGTTTGAAAGTACTAATCCAGATAATTTCAGTTTAATGAAAAATAGGATAAGATGACATTAAAACCCCTTAAATTTGGCAAGGACTGTGGCAAGAAATAACAGTAGAATTAAATAAATTAAATAAATTTAAAATATTGGGAATAAATGTATAAATATGGACATAACTAATATGAAAATAAATTGATTTGATATATATATATATATATATATATATTTATGTATTTATATTTCATTTCCTATGTCCCTTTTGAGGCTTCTGTATTCCTGCACAAAATGATCATTAATTTGAAGCTGAAATAGCCCCAAAACAGATGATCTATTTTCTTGGGATTTGTGTTTGCTAAAAACTACAGCTCTCAACTGTTTTAAGACTATACCCGTTTATTATGTCCTCTGTATGAATGTATAGGTTTGGTCTTGTGCCTTAGATGGGTTAAGGAAGTAACAAATTATGGTGAGACAGACTAATGGAGCCTGGTTCGAGACAATGAATTACTGTGGCGTTGTCCCCATTGAAAACTATATTGGCTAGTTTGAGAGACACTTGTCCAGCTTGTTTGGCAGGTGTAAAAGGAGCTACATTTTTTGACAACATAGCAAGCCAGCCATCTGCTCCATCCATGAGCAATAATGACAGAAAACCAATGACAAGCGTAATCTCATTTTAATCGGATTAGAATAATGGAATATCACAAAGGCTTTTGTCAGTGCAAAGCTGCTCAAGATAATTAAAGAGCCAGAAATGGAGAGTTTTATCTAACAATAGGGATCCTGAGAAATAAGGTTTTATCAGACATAAGGACCAAAACCCCTGGTCCCTTCAATGAGACCTGGGGCAGATAATTGGCTTAGTCAATGTAATTGGAATGTTGATGAAGCCCATCCCTTCTCTTCCCAGTTATCTGTTAGTCCTATACTCCTCCCTCATTTAGATCACAGATATTCTACAAGGAAGGTCTGGGACAGAAAAAGAGAAAAAGAGGAAATGGAAATTGAAGGAGTGAACAAAGTGCATTATGCTTTCTAATGGTTTCTGAAGCTTTTTATTATTTGCAGTTTCCATAGAACAATTTAATTTGGTGAATATCAGACTTCTGAAGATTGCTCCAGTATTGCAGACAGCATTGTTGCTCCTAATTAAGTTGTGTAAACTTGTATTATTTATTTCCCATTCTACGCCACGCTTTACAACCCTTTTCTTCCCTTGTTTTTGCCTCTCAGGCTACATATGGTGGGCCATCTTATTGGCTGAACTTGTTCAGACCTTTCACACTCTTGAGAGGAAGATCTGCAGAAACTACTTCTAATATTTTCATAAAATGACACAATAATTTTTGCACAGTAGGGGACAGCACAACAAAGTATAAATACAGCATAGACACATTATCAGCTTTTAAAGTTATATGGCAAACATGTTAGCAAAAAGTTGCCTATTCATACATCTTGCACATGCAAAGCAACATTAGCATTCATTTTGAGTCATGTCTCTGGTCTCCTTTTTCTCCCCTAAGGAACATATCTGTATTTTCAGCTGCTAAACGCTCCACTCTGTGCTCCAGCTAGCTGCTAACTTTGTCTGTCTGCTTCTTAGTACTGAGCAGGTTATTTTCAGTGGGTTAATGAGAGTTTTTTTTAATTTGAACACTTCTACTTGCTGCTGGTGGAAATGATATAAATGTATTGAGATAATACAGTACAACATTAAAGCCAGTAACTAGTTTGAATGTTATATAGCAGAAGGGGGGTCATAAAACAAAATATCGAGCTGCACAATGCTAAAATAGGTCTGTGGAGCTGAAGGGAACTGCAGCGTTGGTGTTACTTTTCAGTGGATTCATCTCAATGAGTCACACCTTCAACAACAACTGTCTCATACACAACGTCAGTCAGACCGGGTAGAGGAGAAAACCTAGTAAGTGGTGTTGTAAAAGACACATTATCTTCTAACTATCTGTCCTAAATTTATAAACACTTACCAGATCACAAGAGGGAGAAAAACATCTTAACTACACCTACTCATAACAGACTGGTTTGGTGTTTTGCTGCTGTGCATGTAAGGGGCTTTGTGTGTTCCAGCACCTGAAACAGATGCATGCAGTGGAATGGGAACAATTTGTGTCTCTTGGAGATTCTGGTTTTACCTCATCCAACACCAAAACTACAGTTAAAAAACAGTAAACTGAAGTTAATTATCCATGTCACCACATATAACAAGAAATGTTATTGTTGTTGTCTGTTGATGTATACGTATAGATTTGTAGTATTTATTAAGAAAAAACTGTTTTGTCTTGAGTTCACGTAGACATAAAAAAAACAATTAAAATCGAGGAAAATCTATAACATAGCAAAAAAACTGAGATTTAACTTTTTGGCCACATCATGCAGTTCTAGGTATCAGCCTGCTTCATTTTTTAAAATTCTTTCTCCTCTATTTATTTTTGACAGAGCAGTACTATGTCAATTTAGTCTTGCCTTATTATATGATATGAATACCACCAATGTATTTTTCAAATATAAAAGGATGATCCTGAGAGTAAGTTCCAATTCTGAATCCCAGCAAAAGGATCTGTCTGGAGAAATATCAGATAAAAGCAACAGGGAGCCAGTGTAGTGAACTGAAAAGGGGAGTGGTGTGGAAATGTTTTGGAAAGATGAACGGATCAGTCAACCAGTCAGTCAGAGACTAGAGCCCTAATGATGTGTGCCTGTACTTGAGGGCTAGATGGGTGGAATGACAATATCTTGTGACATTAGCATAGCAGTAGGAGGAGAGGCCACATGAGTGCATGACACAACCAAGTGCTGCAGTAGAGAAGAGAAGGGTCCAGTATCGAGCCATGTAACTCCTGTAACTAGGGTGCATTGTTCAGACACCTGTGCATGTTGCTACAAAGATAAGGTGTCGCTGATAGTTTCATCACGTTTCAACATGCTAAGCATCTGGTGTTCTCCAAGTCAGCAGGATCTATCTGTTTCTTCCCACAAGTAAATGCTGGAATCTTAAATTCAGCTCAATGAGAATGGATGGACTCACTAACGTTGAAATCTCTCTGCCAAAGCTAGGCCCCCTGGGAGCAAATGAGATAAAAATATACTCTTTGATGAATTCATCGGTTGTATGTCCTCCCCATCCATATAACATATGACTAAACCTAGGCATTACTCTACAATACTTTACAATGTTGCAGGCTTTGAAAAAGTGGTTGAATCGGTGCCAAAGAAATGAATTCTAAGATTTGGTAAAGCCATCTGAAATAATGCTGAAATAATGTTAGGTTTAAGATGGGGAACAGCTATTCATTTTTATGTGTGCCTTCATTATGCAGTGAGTTGTCCGCTCATCCATCCTGTTCAGTCACATTGGAGTATTTATGATAACAATTTTGTCATACCAAACTAGTTATTTTGCATTTATATCTGAAAATATTCTAAATTCTTTACTTAAAATTTAGGGGTGCCAGTAATTTTAACCAGGGCTGCATGAGTCTGGCCAGACATGGGTGTAAACTGCATCCTGACTGGCTGGTGGACGCAGACAATTGCAAGGTGGTAATTCTAGTTTCCTCTTACCTTGTAGTTATTCAGATCACTGTTCCCTTTTGACGTGACGGTCGTGTTGGTTAGATCCTATTTACAGTGGTGACATTGTGTTTGACTTTTAGGAAGGGCAATTGAATTGGCTCGTTGCCTGCTGCAAAGGAAACCTGTTGGATTGTTAAACAACCATGAGGTGATAATTCTAGTTTCTTCTAACAACATATTCTTAGTCCTCAAAGCTTAGCATTCCTACTCATGACGTTCTGTTGGAATAATTACTCCTGCAGCTTATGACTTCTCTGCTGGCCCTCCTTTGGAGTTTGCTCTTCTGTTCAATACATCCAACTGCATTCATCTTTTTCTTATCTTCAGGGTTGCTTTTTCCATAAAACACAAGTAAATCACATCTCTTTACAGGTTTATCGGATATAGTGGTATCCAAGTCTGGGTCTTAGCTGCATGAACCTTACTGATAGACATTATCAAATATTGCTGTCTTCTGTACCTTTGGCTATCCACCAAAACAGTAATTTATTGCATATTAAAGTTTTTAACTGATTCTGTTTTCTGATTTCCATATTTTTTCTACATTGTTACCACCAACAAAAATATCCTGCACCTTTTCAGCTAGCCACAGGCCTCTTTTAGCTTAGCCTTTGCCAGCCTTGGAAATTCCATGCCAAACTGCATGGCTCAAAATTGCTTTTTGGATGAATTACACTAACAGAAACCATTATGAAGGCCTCTAAAAAAAGGAGACAGTCATGTTAGGAAGCCATAAATCCTATACCTGATATCAAGTGTTCACTGCACTTCTGAGCCCAGCAAGTGGAACCTGTTGCTTATCCTATCTCTGTTTTCCTCTGTTCAACTCTGGCATATTTAATGGCTGTTATCAATTCATGTCATCTTTCAGGATCTTTAGGAATTTGTTAAAATTCTCTCCCTTTTTCTTGCCCCAGGGTGTTACAGCACCCCAGTACACAACTGGTAACCACCATTTGAAATTTTTTAACTGCATTAGATAAAAGACTTATTGCTAGCATTCAATAGCCCAGAGGTAGCAATACTTCCACTTTTCTTGCTAATATGGCTGCATTTTGATTTTGAAAGATAAATGCCAGGATTGTAGGATATCAAATACTGGAGCTACCTGCTCTGAGTAGGGCTGTCAATGAACATTGTAAATTTGATTAAATAATCAAACTGTAAAAAAAACAAACAAAAAAAACACCTTCAATTGTGAAAATTGATATTTCATTGTGAAGAGCAAAACAGCTGTCTGCCCTGCAGCTTTGCAAGGGGCCTTCGCATGGGCCTGGGCCACTGTGCTGAATGCACCGCATGATGGACACAGGTCAGACAAATTCACTTTCATTGATTTAAAAATGAAAAGTAGGTCAAATTGAAATGAGTTAATAATTCAACAACAACCGTGTGTTAACGATGAGAGTTCACAACCCAGCTCAACCACAGAGAGGATGATTTCCACTCTGAGGATTCTGAAAAGCCCTGTGTAGAAATACTTCAGATTCAGGTCAGAAGATGGCAGATTTGTGGATTTTCTAGATGAAGTTGTATTCAAGCTATATAAGCTATAGTTAGCCTAGCATTCCAGCATTAGCAACCTGAGGGGACATCTCGAAAATATGCACCCAAAGGATTATTTCTACTTGTGGTTCAAACTTTTTTTTTTTTAGGAATAATCAAAAAGGCATTTTTGGTAAATTTGACAGTGCTAGCACTAAATTGACCTCGGGCCCAAGAACCACGTCTCAGTTCAGGGATGAGAGAGTTAAGAGAGGATCATTTTGCGAGATCATGAACCCACTGTAGCTCACTTACAGTTGCCACTGAAGTGCAATCTGTGGTTTCAGTGGAAAAATATATCATCCCCACGCCACTTACATGTGAAAATACATAGACATTCTCCTCTCCAACGTCGCTCTTTACTCACAAAACAAATTGACCTGAAAACCTTGCCTGAATTACTGAATATAGACTAAAGGAGTATAACAAAACACAGTACAACAACTTCTACATCTCAAATGGAAGAATATTAACCAACTTAATTTTTTTTAATACTGTATGAACCTTTGTAACCATAGTGTTGCAGTCATTCTGTATTTACATTTCTCTGTGTGCTTTACCTCCATTTGTCCCCCTCTCATTTATTTCCATTTTGCTCAGTGTAGTTGCTGCTTTGCTTTCAAATCACACCACACAGTTGTTGTGGGCACTACAATGGATAAATCAATAGACTGAATAGAAAAGGCTGAAATGCTCAGCTTGAGAATGGGGCTGCTTGGCCACCTAAGGATGGACACAAATCCTTCGAACACACACACACACGCACATACACATGCGCATACACACACACACGCACATACACACACACACGCACACAGACATACACACACATACACACGCACACAAACACACACACACACACACACACACACACACACACACACATACACACGCACACAAACACACACACGCACGCACACACACACACACACACACACATTAAAACACACACACACATACACACACAAGCACGCGCACAAAAACACATGCGAGCGCACACACACGCCAACAAGCTTAGCTTTGGTGGTCAAACAAGATTTTTTGAAAATTAGCCTGACAATGTTACAATGGAAGTTGTTGAAAGCTGCTATTTTTACTTTAAGTAACTTTATATAGTTGATTTTATAGAAAAATTTCCAGGAATTGAGAGAATTAAATTTCAGTCCTTCCCCAGTATTGTGGTCATGTCAGGATGAATAACCCTCTGAAAAAGCGTTTACAGACCTTTTAGCAACACAACTGCCAAACATAATAATACAGCTTTACCCTTTTTATAATAATGATAACGATATAAAATCACATCTATAGATCCATGTTCTACACCATATCTATACATTTTGTACTGTGTATTGGCAGGGTTGGGTTCTTATAGTTGGTTCTAATTTGGATCTGGTTCTCAAACAGGAAAATAGGAAAAAAACAGGAAAAAGCCCTGATGCTATCGAATGTCTTTTCAAACCCTTCTCTCCTTTCTCTTTTAGCTGTGTGTAACTGAAGGCAATGTAGTTAATATTAGCAGACTTCAAATTACAAACATCACTGGCTGCCGACTGTATTAATTTCAGGTGATTAACGCCGATTTGTTGACAATGGGCATGGTGGAAGTTTTGGCAGTTGTTTGGTGGCCATTGAAGCTGGTTCTTGTACTTGGCTGAAGACTGTTAGAAAGAAGAAAGGAAAATCTTCTAAGTCAGCTTAATCTGAAACAATTTAGCTAATTTAGTTAGAGTATCTACCCAATAAAATGTATATCAATGTTATAAAATATTAGTTGGACATTTTGGAATTTTTTTTTTTTCTCAGAGGCAGACACAAAGTTTGATATCATATAATGTCTATGCACCAAGTTTGAAGCCAGAACCAGGAGACCGTTAGCTTAGTACAAAAGGCTGGAAGCAGGGGCAATAGTTAGCTTTGCTTTGTTCAAAAACAAAGAAATCCTCCTAACCCAACCCCCAAAGGTCACTGATTCACTAGGTGCTAGAAGGCAGATTGCTTTTAGCTTTAGATAGAGCCAGGTTAGCAGTTTCCACCTGCTTCCAGTCTCTTATGCTAAGCTAACCTTAACAACTCCTAGTTGTAGCTCAGTGTTTAACAGACAAATATGAGGTATTGAGGTATTGATCGTCTTGTCTTACTTTTGGCAAGACCACAAATAAGCACATTTTCTCACAATGTCGTACTATCCCTTCAGGCTTATTATCTTTTAATTATACATTTTATATCATATCTTTATGAAGTTCATGTCATTTTTAGGTGCTATGTAAAGGCTGTGCAATCAATTAGGATACCACTAAAAACTGTAGTGTTTCTGTTTTTATTGCCATCGAAAGTGCGATTACAGAATAAAACTGACTGGTAAGTGACTTGCAAATGTTAAAAGCGCAATCAAATAATATTCAATGAAGGATTTAAAAGGATTTATATTTGATAAAGCGATTCAATTCCAGACGCAGATTTGATAAAATGCTATCAAACTGGAATCCTCTCTCAGAGAGGCAATGAAACTGGGTGTGACTGAGTGTGATTATTAAAAGATATCTTGAATTTATATTCCTCTATCAAGTACATTTATCTAATTCCAATATCACAGATGAAAATAGAAGTGGATGTGCAGCTCTGCTCTCTGAATTTCAGTCTCACTTCTCTGTTCAAAACCAAATTTATAGCTTTCTAAAGCTGGCCTGCTCACTTCTCTCCCCTGATCTCTCTCTGTTTGGCTCCGTTATGGCCTTTTTCTGCCTCCCTCTCTTTCTCTCTCAGTCTCTGTTCCTTGTGCCTTGTGTTTCTAACTATCTTTTTTTAGCTTTTAGTCTCTTTAGAGGCTGTAGCTTGTACAGACTTGAACAGGGTGGTCCAATCCAATTCAGAGTAAAATAATGAAGCTGCTCGACTCTTTGTACGTTTGAACTGAGCCCAATCACAAAAATAAATTCACAGCTGGAAGAGCAGGGAATGAGGTGGAAATGGAAAGAGTGGAGGGTAGGTTAGCTGTGAAGACAATGTTAATGGGAATACAGAGTGGAGCCTCAGAGCTATTTTATTCGCAGAGAGGAAAGCAGACACCGGTCTTCTCGTAATATAATCAGAAGAACAAGTGGAGCTATAATAGTATTCATTGTGGCTAAATGCTGTTTAATTTTAAAGGTTTAGCACAGAGGAGAAACCAACAGAGGGTCCATCATCTTCATCATCTTGGACTGAAGGGGCATGGCAGGTTTTAACATATTTATACAGTCATAGACATACATGTTAAAGAAAGTGATGCATGACCCTGCATGACCCAGAAATCATGTAACATGCAGTGAACTGCACACACCTCTGGACTTACTTTGTTCTTGGTTGATGATAAAGGCCCAGAAGGAAAAATAGTCTAAACCATGACTCATTATCTGTTGACCTTTTTAATTTCTCTTGATACACTCTTGATATTAGATGGACTCTATCATTATGGTCATTCTGTGATGTTCCTGTGTTAGATTTCTTTCTTGTTATATGAAAGAATATGTGTCAAAGGTTCACTATGAGACTAAATGACTTTCATTTATAATGATCCCTTTCTGCAGTTTAAAAAATAGATTACAGAGGATTTAAGAAATTGCAAAAATTGAATGATGAGCTTTGACATTTGCTATTTTACATATGATTAAGTTCTTACAACCAAAAATTATTTATAAATGGCACAATAGCACATTTATGCAGTGTGTGTATCACATTTCAGTAATACATGTATCATGTCCTCAGCACTGCATTTGTATGTTGGGACGTTCACTTTCAAATGAAAATCTGGAGTAAATCCCCTGGACTCTGATCAGAAAATTTGCCCTGTTTCTCCCTCGTCTCACACACTATCTCTCAGGGATTCACACACACACACACACACACACACACACACACACACACACACACACACACACACACACACACACAGAAATGAGATATGCTCAAGTCCTCCGCTCTGTCTGGTCTGCATGCTGGTAATTCATGAAAGATCAGAGCTCTACTCCTTCTAGCTGCCAGTTTCCTAATGCATTTGTAATGACATTGAGACATTCTGTCTGTCTGTCTTCTCCTTCTTGCTTTCATGCGTACTGAAACACACATTTCTGTACCCCTCTGGGAGGCTTTCATGTCTCGACATTTAATGTTTTCTGATTGAACCGTTGAATGCTGTGCTACTGGGTTATTAAGACAGAACAACATCAGCAGGGAAGTTCAGATAAAAAAGTCTCTTCTCCTTATCTCACTGCTCTGTGGATGGCAATAACCAGCTTAGATATACATGTGAAAATAGCATCTTCAATAAAAATAGACAGAACTTCAAGAAAGTCAGAAGACCTTTTCTGGTTGATCAATATCTTGACGTCTTCCAAAAATGATCAAAATGTAATTAGATACTTGAATAAAATCATTTCAAACTAGTTTTGGGGTTTTTATCATCAAGATTTGTGCTTACTTATTAAATGTTTCTTCAGTGATGGATGGTGCTTCTTGATTTCAAGTTGGAGCTGATGACAAACAAAAATTCAAAGCTTGTTGCTAGATTGAGTTCCTCTAACACATATGACATAAATGATGATTAGTTGATTGAACTTTGCCGTCTGTGTGCTTTGCCTCTCCAGAAACTGTTTGGCAGCCATGACCCTTCATCTGTTCAGCTCTGGGTTTCCTACAACCGCCAGCCAATGAAAGCTGCCCAGTTTATGACTCGCCATCCAATCACAGTGAGTCTCCTTTCAACATGTTGAATAATGGTTCAGGAACAGAGAATTTATGAAAACATTAGGCATTGAAGTTAGGCCTGGTATCAAACCACACTGCCTTTTGGTGCAGACACACAGACAGGTGGGGGTCTCTCTCAATCCAACAATAGGTCCACCAAGTCAAACCTGAATGCTGCTGCACATGAGCACTTACCCACTACCAGCCAGCCAATAAGAAAGAAGAAAAATCACAAGGGTCCTAGAATACAAGCCTCCTATTCAACCTTACACATGAACTGAAATCCATGATAACTGAAGGTAAAATAGATGATATTAGATTATGTGTGATCAACATATTCTCTTTGCTGAAGAAAGCTGTGGCGTAGGTGAAAGCAGCAGAAAAATCTAGTTGCATTTACAGTATTTTACGACACAAAAAGTCAAGGATATCTGTACACTCAAGTAAAAACTGTAATCCTTATTTTGGTGGAAGAACCACCCACACTGCCCTACACACTAGTCCTTGTTTGCACTGTGATAGCTAGTCTTTTCATATTTTGTGTAGTCAGGTATTTTGTCCTCAGTCTAATCAGATAGTAAGTCTGTGACCTAGATATGCCCTCCTCTCTCACTCCCTCTTCCCTACAGGAGTACTACATAGCGGATGCATCTGAGGACCAAGTGTTTGTGTGTGTGAACCACCTAAACAACGTCACACATCTCTACATCTCAGACACACAGGGCCTGTCCTTCTCTCTCTCGCTGGAGAATGTGCTATATTACAGTCCTGAGGGCTCTGGCAGCAACACACTCATCAGGTGCTGCACGCACACACACACACACACACACACATGCAAATGCAAATGCAAGCACACACACACACACACACACACACACACTCAAACATACTATCTTTCATTTATCAAAAGTTAAGGGAGATCTTCTCATTAGTAAAGTGTCAGTGGTGCTAAAATTTGTAACCCACTTCAATAAACACATTTGCCTGGGTCACTAAATTAGCCGCTGTTCTGTCCTAGCATACTATGGAAGAAGCATTTAGATTTCTCACTGTAATGAAAGTATTAATTCCACCCTAAATCCATTTTCTGCCAAACTGTATATCATAGTTCTTGGTTTTCTCCAGGATCAACTCATAGTTGCATGTGCCTGGAATACCTCCATAGGGAGGGATCCAGCAGGAATCCTAATCTGATGCCTGATTCCACCTCAACTGTCTCTTTTCAATGCAGAGGAGCAGCCCAAAGCCCCTCAAGGTTATCTGCGCTCCCCCTTTCTCAGTACATGTAGTCAACCAACCTACTGTTGCTCTTTTGTATTTGGACACTGTAAAATAACAGGTGGGGTTTTTGACAATATATTATTGGAATAACTCTATAATCACTGCTATTCTGCTGAAGAATGGTGCAATATACAGTACTGTGCAAAAACATTTTAGGTACTTGGGGTACAGTGAGGATGCGTTCAAAAATAATGTTCTGAATAGTTTTTATTTTATCACTAACCTTTGTACAAAGTTCATCAAACAGAAAGAAACTAAATCAACTCAGTATTTGTATGAACATTGTATGATAGGTCAGGGGTCTGTGGCAGTCAGACAATCTTTTGCAACCAGATCATCTTTTGCAGGACTCCTTGTTCTCCTTTTATCTGAAGACAGTTCTTTATGTCTCTAGCAGTGTTTTGGGGGTTGTTGTCAATTTGCAGAATGAATCTGGGATCATATGTCAGACAGCTCTGTGACAGTATTGCATGGTGAATAAGAATCTAAATATGCGATGTGCCCAAAACCTTTACAGAAGTTTTGTTCAGTATATTGACATCTGTAATTTGAATTTACCACAAAGAATGCACATCTTACCTCACCTATATTAGGTCAGTACTCTGAGGTCTAGTATCCCACAAGTGCATGCTTTTAAAAGGAACTCAAAATTTAAAAACACAAAGTGTCACACTGGGGTTATCATCTCTTGCTCAAAACCAAGTCTCTTTGTTGTATTTAATCCCAGGACATGTCTGTCAGTTCAGGCTGGCATCCCTTTCTAAGTATATGACTGTGCTGATTCCCATCAACATGCAGCCCTGTGAAGGTAAAATTTCATGAAATTTGAGGGTTGTTCAACTTAATTCAAGCAATTTAATATTTATCACATTTTTTAATATTTTGTAAGTAAACTCAGGTTGAAGAAATGTTATATTTACTTATTAAAAACCCTGTCTCTACTTTAGCAACTTTCTTGCAACTGCATTTGCATCAGTGCATCATAGGGTCTTGACCCCAAGGATGGGAATGGTTCCCATATTCCTCATTAAAATTAATTATGTCTGTGTACATCTGCAATCTTATTCTTTTAGTCATTACCAAATGTAGTTGAGTAATATAAAATGGCAATGTAAATCAAGTTCAGTAAAAGTACTTGACTAGTTTGAAAAAAAAAAATTGTAACTCAAGGCTCACTAGCTTTTCCTGGAGCTTCTCCTATGTATGGATGGATAGGAAGTACTGTATGGTAAGAACAGAGGAGGGGGCGTATGTGCCCAGGTGGGTAATAACTGGTGTAAACAATACATGATTAGAGGAACTACTGTACATGTGACCCTGACATAGAATTGCTTCGTCTCTCCATGAGACCGTTTTACCTCCCTACTGAGCTTAGTAACATTATCATCTGTGCTACATGTATTCCTCCATGTGGAAATGAAATAAGGTGTGAGTGTCCACTGATCACAGGGTTGGTGTCAAAAAGTAAATGTAAAAGAGCTGCAAATTGTCTAGCGGATTGAATTCACACCTGAGTTCAGAGCACTCCTGGAGCCCCTAGTGTCATTCTTAGTGATTTTAAATCACTGTAGGCTTGAGCTGGCACTACCCAGATTTCACCCATAATTTTACATCTGGATCTAGAGATGGCAGAGATATTGACCTTAGGGAGGTTAGGTGCCATGAGTCTGTTATCATTGATGACAGTGAAATTGAGCAGGTGTGTTTGGCTGTACATAAGGGCTATAAATTAAAATGGAGCATCTGTGCCTTAGGCTGGCTCAGATACCTCATATTCTCTGCAGACTCAGACTGTTCAGTGTGAGAACTGAGGTCCTGTTAACACTCTATAATGCTGTACTTGAAAGCATCATTAGGTCTGGTGTGGCATCATGGTACAGTAGTCTTACTGTACAGTTAAAATGTAGAGTTGACAGCATGGTGCAAACAACAAAGAAAGTAGTAGGGAAGAAAGAACACCCATCCCCTCAGACGGTCTATGAGAGGACTGATGACAGACATGAACACAGAATTCTGAAGGACCCCTTGAAACATTCTATATTCTGAATATGAATGGTCTTACAGTGCCAGCAGATGTTAAAACATCTGGTCTTTCTTTTTCCCAATTTTTATAACTATAACTTTTTATAAAAAACAACCGGCTCAACCCCAACTAATACAGTGCAGCTATTCCTCTACACTATGGGTCTGGGGGATTCCTGACCAAAATATTTGTAGTACAATATAACTTGGATATTGTTATTTGACTTCCTCTCACATTTGCATAATTGTGAATTAGGAAATTATCATTTTATATTTTTATGATTTTAATCATATTTTTTTTTTTGTTCAATGTAATTTATTGTGTATTTATTGTACTATTGCACTGTTTTGTCAGCTGCCTATATTTGAGTGGATATCGGCTGTATAGAAAAGTATATCTTACCTTATCAGCTGAACAGACTGTTTTTGTTCGGTTGTCATGGATAGCTCAGTAGCTGAGTTAATTTGTAACCTTTTTTGGACTTCTTGTCTGCGTTGGCATACAGTTCGTCATGTTATATGAAGACATTTATTCCATGACTCAAGTATTGATGCCAAGATATTTTTATTGTGTATTGTGTATGGTGTGTCATTGCAAAAGGCAACCAGTTTCAACATGAACACTACCCTGTCAGAATTTTGTTTACCTATATTGGTCAGCACCATCAAGCACATAGTATAAGTCATCAAAGAACGCCCTTTCTTTGCCCAACTGTAAGCATAGAAAAGATATTTTACTTTTGACTATTATCCTCAGATCACGAGTGTTGATCCCACATTCAGGTATAACTTTTGCCTTTGCATGCTGCTTCTCCAAACACTTACCAAGGAGTTGAGCTTCAGGTTCCCATTCATTTACAGACCCTCGTCACATATGTAAATATGTCAACAGATCCATTTGCACGACAAGTGAGCAAACACCATCTGCTGATGATGCCCTCTATGTACGCTTAGTATGTTTGTTTTTGGATAAATATCAGTAGTTAATTTGCTCCTGTTGCCTTCATGTGAGTAAAGAATGTCTATGATGAAGCAAATTGTACCAGCATATGAAAAGAGCCCAGTATGTACCCACAGTACAAATTAAGCATGATCTGCAGCATTGGTAGTAATTGAGGTGTTCCCATAGCAAACTCAGGAAATGACAGGAAGATCTCTAGTTCCCATTACAAGTACTTGATAACACTGAAGATACAAAGACTTTGGAAACACTGACTCATAATACTTCCTCATCTAATACAAGAGAATTTGGTTCTGATGCCACAGCACTGCCTGACCTCTAAGCTCTGCATGCATTGTATTTTGCTCAGTCTTCTTCACAATCACATCAGAAAGATCCTGTGTTGCTTTGGCTTGAATAGTGTTAGCTCAGGTGTGTGCTGCCAGTGTCGATTTTCTCTGTTGATATAACACTGTGTCTTCTCTTAATGAAATTAGCTGTGGATCTTTGTTCATTTTGTTTGTAAGTCCTTGGTGCAGTTGTCTCTGGTAAACATGAAGCACCAGATTATTGAGATGTCGGTAAAAATGTGTGTGCTATGATCGAATGCACACAGTTTCCTTACATCACATCAGTTCTGAGTTATGATGTTCCAGTTTCCTGTTTACTTCTCTGCTGTGTTAAATTTGCCTTGAGCAACTGTAAATTTCAAATGCACAATTTCAGTTTAGCCCTCTCTGCCTTCATGTGTTTTTTGTTACAAGTGAACTTTAACATATACAGGGAAACCATCAATTAAAAAATATTACCACAAATAGATAAATTACTTATTAATTTGTGAATTCAACAGACAATGTAGCACATAGAAAAACAATGTCTCCCTTTTTGGTTTTAGGTACTTTGCCAATGAGCCTTTTGCAGACCTGCACCGTGTGGAGGGGCTGCGAGGCGTCTTCATTGCCACGCTCATTAATGGCTCGGTCAGCGAAGACAACATGCGATCTGTCATCACCTTCGACAAGGGAGGGACATGGGAGCTACTTCAGCCACCAGCTGCAGACAGCCTGGGGGGAACCGTGGACTGCCAGGTGCACCGACAAACCCATGTTTTTAATAATTCTAGATTTTGAATTTGCTGAAATTAGAAGCTACTTTTTAATGGAATCTGCTTCGGTGGATGTAGGAGTACATCTTCTACAACTCTACTTTCAGTAGATGTGTAGCAGCTGCTGAGAAGAACAAGTTTTGGTGTTGCTATTGTGTGAGTGTATCCGTGTGAAACAGAAAGTATGGCTCACATTTTGCAGTTGCATTAGAGCTGAAGATATGAGATGATTATGTGATTAGGCTGATTAAAGAAGATAAATGAGCAACAGTGGCGATTAATTTATTGTTCTTATCATTAATATTTCATATTCCATTTCTGTTGCAAGAATACCGAACAAATGCTGATTCCAGCTACTAAAAATGTTTGTCTCAGTAATAATATAAATATTTCTGGATTTTAGCTAGTACTTTGTGCTCATATCCACAACTAAATCACTAAAGTAAGTTCTTTGCAGCATATTTTGGCATCACAGGGCATTGATATTTCAAAATGAAAGTCAGACCACCCTTATTCTATTAATATTGTCTGCTCATTAAAACAGGATGATGCGGGTTTTATTGTAAGTTTTGCAAACTCACTCTTTATGGCACAGTATGGTCTGAAGGATAGAGGGAAACCTTCATCATAGTAGAAGTAGATAGCTCAGACCTTTTTAGATTTTCATCTGAAATCCAATATGAGCCCGATGTATTGTCAAACTATTATTTTTGACCTTACTTTCTCTGTCTAATAGTTGATCTATGTACCTAAGTGCTAGACCCTTTTGATCTCACACATACACTTGTACTTGAAAGTGGAAGCATAAGCGCACAGAATAGGACGGTTGGGTGGGAGAGAAACTTCTCATGGTGTTGCTGAGGGGCAAGGTAGCAAGAAGAGCGCAGAGGCAACTTAACTTAACATCATAATCTGACTCTTCTGTCATCTCCTCTCCTTCAGATCAGTAAAGGTTGTTCCCTTCACCTGGCCCAGCGCTGGAGCCAGCTGTTCAACATCCAGCTGAGGAGGATGCCCATTTTATCCAAGGGCTCTGCACCTGGAGTCATCATGGCCACAGGTGGGACACCTTGCACCAACATCACTGATAAGAGAGTGTTTAGAGAAATGTAATTTTCTATCCACCCATCCATTCGTTAGCTATACTGCTTGTTACTGCTGGCTGTCTTGAGGATCACAGAGGGCTGGTGCCAATCCCAGCATTGACTGGGCAAGAAGCAGGGTCCATACTGGTCTATGGGAAGAGCCAGTCCATCACATGGCTGCCATACAGAAGCAAACAACCATTCAGACTCATATTCACAACTACAAGCATTTTAGAGTCACCAGTTTACCTGCATGTCTTTCAACTGTGGGAGGAAGTCAGAGCAATTTGAGGAAACCCACGAATGCATAGGGAGAACATGTTAACTCCAAGCATGAAGGCCCTGGCCAAACCAAGGATTTGAACCTAGATCCTTCTTGCTGTGAGGCCTCCCAGATTTAATTTGAGAACCACATAGAATAATTTTAGTGTTTTGAATTACAAAGTGTGCCTTTAAATCTTTTAACCTCTAAATATGGTACTTATAGGTTAGAAGTATTTTTGTCCCGTCCTGAAGCAGTTAAATCTCATTCTGCAATAATACACAATACTAGAAATCTATAGGAAACTGTGTAATCTCAAAAAAAGACTCTCAAAGTTTCAGTTAGTGTGGCATATCTCTGGACTACCTCCAAGTCAGGAAAGATGAAAAGACTTTGGGTGCCATCTGTTGGAGGATGGTGTCACTGACAAAGCTGGTGTCAACCAAGCCTATGTTATACATTATTTTATTCAGCAACTCCTTCTTGTTCTGAACACAAATAATCCATCCTACACAGGGAACAAGAAATACAAACCTACAAGTCTCCCTCTGTGGTGTCTGAGCAGCCTTTCTCTTTCTTACTAAATGTCTGGCACCTAAAACACAGGAAATGTGAAGAAGGTACTATAAACTTCTTGTTTAGAGTGTCATTGTTTAGGAGTTTTGTATACATTTCAAATATTTGGAAAATCAAAATGAAATATAAGAAAACAAAGAACTGCTTGATGGTGCAGATAGATGAATTAGTTAGAATGAAGTAGAAGGAATTTCTCCCCTCTGCTGCCGAAGCAGAGATGCTCCCAGCAGCTGGAAGCCTCTCTGCCTCTTCACAGCTGGTGCAAAGTATTGATTTGTTGATACTCTCCAAAGTCTAGGAGACTGCTTTCCCTGCACCCAGCTAGTCCCTCTAATTAAATTCCTACTACATAACAGACATAGAGAGTGAGAAGGAAGAGAGAGAAGGGAGGAGGGGGGACTGGCAATTGCTGGTACCCTTTGCTTCATTATAACTCTCAGACAGATGGGCTAATTACTATTGCAGCACCCAGCATGCACTTGACAGGTCAAACACTCATGAATCCAGGCAAGCATGTACATACACAAACTACACAATCATGTTTACATATACAACAACCTGAACTGCTATTTCCCTTTTTACTTTATATGTCTTAACAATATGTCAATTCGAGATTTTATATATATATATATATATATATATATATATAGATAGATATATATATATATATATATATATATATATAGATAGATAGATAGATAGATAGATAGATAGATAGATAGATGTATATATATATATATATAGAGAGAGAGAGATATATAAATATAGAGATATATACATAGATATATACATAGATATATATAAAATGTGTGTATATACATAATTATTAATTAATTAGTAATATGAAAACAATTAACACCAATGTCTATTAGTATAAAATGAATAAATGATGATGATGATGATACAAGCATCCACGTTTTATGAAGCTTGTAGTTTCTCTGCAGCGACATCAATATTTGAAGTATTTTCTATTGTAATGGCTAAAACTTTGTGTTCAATCAGAATCTACTTTATTGGTCAAGAATGTGATTACATACAAAGATTTTGACTCTGTTTTCTCTTTCGTCAAAGATCTTACACAGTAATACAGTAGAAATACTGCAAAACAAGAACAACAAAGCTTAAGAATGTCAAGTCACATCATTTAAATAACCCTAAATCAAATAAAAATCAATACTACATATATTATACGAGTCTCGACAGACTGATGGAGTGTTGCTGAAATGGTCATCCTTCCACCAGGTTCTTCCATCTCTGCAGAGGACTCCTGAAGCTTTATTAGAGTGATTAGTAACAGCTTTGACCAAGGCTCTTCTTGCCAGGTTACTTAGTTTCGCAGGACAGTCATACTAAGTTCCTTGGAACACTCAAAGCTTTAGAAATGGTTTAATTCCTTTGCCCTGATTTATGCCTCACCAGAGTTTTATTATAGAGGTCTGCAGATTTCGTTAGACTTCATAGAGGTGTGTGTCTCTTTAAAGTATGTCCAATCAGTACAATTTGTCAGAGGTGTCAAATTGCCAATCAAATTCTACACACATCTCAAAGATGATAAAAACAAACAAAATGCACCTTGTCACAATTTGCAGTTTGACAGAAAAAGGGTCTTAATATATTTCTAAATGGGAGATTTCAGTTTTTGAATTTTGATAAATTAGCAAAATTTCTTAAAACATGCTTTAACTTCATCATTATTGATTATTGAATATAGATTAAATGGGCAAAAATGCAAATTATTTACAATTTGAAACTCATTCTACAACAAAGGGAAAAAAGCAAATGGTGTAGGAGTCTGAATACATTCTGAAGCCACTGTATATACAACCTTACCTCCTGTGTAACTGTGTATCTGTGTTCTTCCTGTTGACATACAAAGCAAAAAAGAAGCTTCAGCTTTTAGTCTTCTTCTCACATATTTAATTTCACTGTCTCTCTCTGACCTTGGTTTTTCCCCTCTTCTATGTGGGGAAATCAACATCACTGACATCTTCAACATCTCTTCTCCACACTCATACTGTGGCTTCCTTTGTTCTTTTTTGTTATCTGCACATTTAACATCTCCCACGGAAATAAACAAGACTAAGATTGTAAAGCAATGTTAGTGGCTCTGTAAGGCTGTACTAAGCTGCTAACATCAGCATGCCGCCATGCTCACTGTCTTTGGTGATCCCCTGACTTTTCCACTAGCTGACTAGCAGCTCAACCTTATGATTTATTCAGCAAATTATCAGAACATTGATTGGTTGAATTAGTAAAATACTAGATACATACTTGTGGTAACTGTAATAACTTTGGTGACAATATCATAAAATCTCACAAGTGGCTTGTGCCATCCAGTACTAGACATATCTCTCAACCCCTTGATGCTCAAAACATGAAAAACCCTTTTGATAACTAAAACTAAAGTTGTATAGTGTGTGTGTGGGGGGGGGGTCAGCAGTAATCAGGAGTAATATCCACTAAGAGGCACTGAGTCTACTGTGACAATTGTATTGAACCTGGCGAGTCCTGAAGTTCCCAAGTGGTCTTTTCAGCACACTTCATTTGGTACGTACGAGAAGTGCCGAGGGCAGCAAGTATGTAAAGAACTGGGATCATCCAAGAGCATGGGAGTTTATAACCTGGTTCCACAGTCTCTTTAAGTCATGGGGTTTTCTCTGTCCACATTATAGTTATTCCTGTTCACTCTAAGACATAAGGTAAAATAAATCAAGCAAACAAAAAATGTGAAAATATTTCAAATTAATCCTATCAAGAAGGACATTGTGTCAGCCAGGTGCGCCTGATAATGTGCTCCATTTGCAGGGAAAAGGGAGGGACTGACAGACCCAAGGCTATATGACTCAATCCACAGCCAGTGTTCTTGAAACATGACTATGAGAAGGCTCAAAATCCACCCGTCTGCTTCACATATGTTCATTTGTTTTGGAACTCAATGAAATTGTGCAGGGAAATGACTCAGGTGTGTGTTCACAAAAAAATGAGACATGTTAGCACTGTGTTTGACGAATAATTATTGTTGCGCTTGAAGGATCTTGAGGACAGCAGATTTAGGCACATTGACAGACTAGCCTTCCCCCCGCCAAAAGAAAACTTCGCCATTAGACATGAGACACCTTTGTGTTTCATTGACTTCTCCACATGCCAGTTACTCTTCTGAAATTGTGGCTGGTAGAGTGCAAACTAATCTAAACCACAAACTAAACAAGACTTTGACTTAAATCTGGCTGATTAAAAAAAAAAGTAGCTTTAAAGTGATGCGGCTAGATGTGAATTAAATGTGTGAAATTATATTAAAGCAGGACTTGATACATTAGCCTTCTGATCATATAATTCATCTATGTCTGCAAGCTGCTGGCAGTGATTTCAAATATTTGACAGACATTGTAATTTACGGCTACATGCTCAAGTGCAGGCGTGGAAAGAACCTAAAACCATTTCTTCGCCTCTTTCATGTTCAGTTGAGTATCTGGAGCCCAGTGTTGCACTGCATTGCCTATCAAATTCATGATCCCTCAGCCAGCCACTGGCAGTGCCCCTCAGATACAGGCGGAAAGCCGGTGAGAGGAGCACCTGCCCCCTGGTCGCCTGTGTGCCACCTGTCGCAGTCTATGCAGCAGCTGGAGGTGTGTAAGCCCAGCAGAGAATCATTTATAGAGCTATATATAATCAAACTTAAGTAATGGATTTGTTCCTAAATATGGGTAGCACTACCTTGAGGCAGTACGTACCAGCGCAAACCGGATTCATATCAAACTCGCAAAAATACCAATAGAAAACACTACTTTGTTCACTTTTGGCTAGCACTAATTACAACCTCACAGGGTCACTAGCATGTTTGTAGACTCCTAGCAGTTTCTGAAAACAAGTAAAAAAAAAAAAAGGAAGATCGTTTTCCGTTGTTTGCGTGTTTCTTTGTGAATCGCCTGAGCAGATCATTCCTGGTGATCTGCCTCATCAAATAACATACTGTCAGAGGAAAGTATTTGCCAGTGCATGCAAAGGCCACATGCATGAAAGATACAGAATGCTATGGTTTGTGTTCTTGGGTTACACATTTTCCGTATGTGACAGCAACAACAGTGGCCACATCAAGTCTGTAATATTCAGGGGAAACCCCCTGTAATGTCTGTGTGTAAAATGCCTATTTGTGCTCTGATTGCAGGATCTGTGGGCAGGAACTTAGCCAGCAAACCCAATGTGTATGTATCTAGCAGTGCTGGAGCCCGGTGGAGAGAGGTCAGTATAAAATTTGACACAGATGACAAGCAAAACACAGTCTACTTGTCTGTCTAAGGGTTTGGCAATGTTGCAATGATAATTTCAATGCCTGTAAATATAAGCAAGCATGATAGATTTATCTGCATATTTGCCATAATTTCTCTGTAGTTTTTGAATCAGTTCCGAGTTGAATATACCATATAATTAATGTATTAAACAGTTATTGTTATAATCTGAAACATAAGTCTTGTTTAATAGAAACTGTTATTATAATTATTGTAAATATAGCCATACCCTATGTTGCAGTGTGTTTTTGTTTTTGTTTTTTTTTACCAGGATTCTTATTTAATGATAATTTTGCCGCCATGGGGTAGCACAAGATCTGACCTCAAAATCTGGCATTTTATAAAGTTGTTATGGTGCACGTGTTAGCTGTTACTTGGCTATTTATAACTCCAGTAGAGACAGAGCAACATTATCATGAATTTGGTAGACTAAACTAAAGCAGCTTGAAATTGATTTAAACCTTAAAGATTCATAGAAGCATACCTTTTGTTTCTACTGTATATATACTGAATTTGAGAGCTCCAAGCAGCCTCACCCAAATGAATGACCAGCACTGTAGTTTGCTTGGAAGATGATCCGTCCAAATCAATGATGTAATCATCCAAAAGTTCAGTTTTTGCAAGACTTTAAAAATCCTACCAATTAATTAATCACAATTTTTACTGATATTCCATTAGTTTACATTTTGAAATGAACTACCACTGTGTTCTGTCCCACCCACACATCCTGTTTCAACAGCAATTGGACCAAATTAAGGAAATTAGAGGTCATTAAAATGTCTTAAGATTTGCTCCTGTAGATAAATTACTTCTTGTATTTACACTAAATGATTGAACATTTCAGGTCACAGATAAAATGTTTTATTGCTTATCATGCACAGTATATTCTGATAGTAAAGCCTCCATGCCTCCTGTAATCCAGGCACTGGCTGGCCCTCACTTCTACACATGGGGTGACCATGGTGGTATCCTGATGGCTATCGCACAAGGAAGTGCCACAACACATCTCAAGTAAGTCCAGATGGCCTGTTTAAATATTCTCCCAATGGAGGAAATGAATCAGATTTGAGCTCAGAAGCAAAATCTGTCATTCAGTTGATTATTGCTAAACAAAACTGTTTGAAACATAAAACCTGGAGAGGCTTGCTGTTATTTGAAGGTTTCCATTTGAATTCTCCAAACAACTTCAGGAAATTCTGGTGAGTGAACCACATAAACAACACCAGTGGATGTGCTCATTAATCAGCAGGAGCAGATTGTTAGAATGTGAAGGAGCTTGTTGCAGAGAAAAAGCAGAAACCTTCCCTCGTTAAACAGAGGTTGAATAAAACATCTCTATTCCAACAGCTATAATGCAGACTTCTTATATTCATGTGCAGGTGATTCAGTATATTCATGGGAAGACAGCTGACCTTATTTACATGCAGAGAGAATTTGCATTTTTCTTACCCTGTTTACTCAGTAACCTGTTTTTTAATGCATACAATCAGTATCCAGTTAAAATGTCTGTTTTACCTACATAATAAACTGGCAATTTTTTCAGGTGATATTGTTTTTTTTTCTTTTAGTGTTGCTCAATTAAAGGATGGACATAAATATAGCCTGTTGGCACCCTATGAAAACTGCTGAAAAATTGTCTAAAAATGCTCAAATCATTTTTTACCTGGAGGATTAGTTAAATATTCACCATATCCCTGTCAGGTTCAGCACCAATGAAGGTGAGACTTGGACCGACTTTAAGTTCTCAGACAGGGAGGTGTATGTTTACCAGCTGCTGACGGAGCCGGGGGAGAAGAGCACTATCTTCACCATCTTTGGCTCCTACGCCAACCAGAGACACAGCTGGCTCATCCTTCAGGTCAACACCTCCAACGTTCTGGGTAGGTTTGAGAGTGAGAAAGAGGTTCAAATGAGAGAAGGCGAGATAATGGAGTGGAGTGCTCTTAGAGAGCTGTCAGCGACTCTCAGCTCTTAGCAACAACAGCATATAACAGCAATTTGTAGGTTTATTTTTCAGCTGTAGTACTCATTAGAAGATTTTATTTATATAGGCTCTCTGATCTTGAATTCATTTCTTCATTTGATATAGTATTCAAGTTAACTTGTATGTTAACTCACATCAGTACCAGAAAAGTATGCCTGTTGGCCATGCAGCAACTGTAGCTAACAGAACCTAAAAGCAGCTATTTGTTTGGCTTCAACCTTTTTACAGTTAGTTACACTTGCAACAACAGGAAAAAAAAAGTTTACAGATTTGGAGTATCATAAAAATTGGAATAAAGGTCTTTAAAGATGGGATATTTAGCATGAGCCTTTAACAGTCAACAGTGAAAAGGAGAAGAAAGGTATTACTACAGAGAAATTTGCTGTGTAAAAATTGGGAAAATGATAGAAAAAAAAATACTTGAGTAAAAGACTTATTTTGAAATGTAGATACACACCAAAATAGATACCTACTCTAGTATATGTTACTAAAATAATGCCTTACTTCACACTTAGTAGCCATGGTGCTACCAGTATGATGGGAGGTATAGCAGAAATTGGTTTGTGCAAATTATGGCTGAATCGTAACAAATTGGGCCAGAAAAGCAGAGAAATACACGTGTGCTCAGTTGTTTTCAAGAGAATTGAACCTTTTAATTAATCAATCATATGGAGTATTTCATCACTTGAAAGTCCTCTTCTGGGCTACAGGAGAAGAAGTAACTTTTTCCATGTAAGCATCAAATATTTTCTAGTTTTTCTTTTTTGTTTTTCCCCAGGTGTGCCATGTACAGAGGCTGACTACAAGCACTGGTCTCCATCAGATGAGCATGGTAACGAGTGTCTGTTGGGCAGAGAGATAACGTTTAAGAGGCGAGCTCCTCACGCTACGTGTTTTAATGGAGAAGACTTCGATCGGCCCGTTACCATCTCTAATTGCTCCTGCACACGTCAGGACTATGAATGGTTAGGGCCCCACACAAGCACAAAACATTCATATTTGTCACTGGGTCCACATTTCATCTGTGCTCATTGCTGTTTTTGTTGTCGCTATCCCACTGGAGTCTGAGATGGAAACAGTTTTGTGTCTATAACTATCAGTAAAGGAAGCCCAGATTGGAATGTATGAACTTAAAAAGAAAATCGAGGGTATGACCATATGTTACCTGAAGGAGATTAACAAGGCACAACACATATTGGTTGGGATATTACATCCCTGCGTGTGCTGCCTGAAAACACCTCCATTCACGACTTAAAGCAGATAACTGGTGATGTACAGTATGTCTGGCCCTTCCTTCACATATAAGCCCACGCCACCACAGTTGTCCCTTCGTTCGATGGCCGCTCTTAACATGGTCAGCAAATGAGCAGCTGGCGACACTCCCATCGAAATTAACATTTAAAGGTGATACAGCTGCCAAGTATACTTTGATTGTGGAAAAGGAGAACCCCCTGTCCAACAGCTCACGGAGGAAAGACAAAGCCCCGACAGTGGAGCATTAAAATGGAAAAAAACTCAATTCTTGTCACCACTCCTCAAAAACCACCACTTATAAGCCTACAGAACTCTTGATGACGGCCAACAGCTTTGAATCATTGCCACCACATTTAGGGTAATTGTGTCATTGTGTCATTGTACAGTGTCTGCCACCAGCAGTCTCTGCACAGTGACTTTGCTGGCCAATGACTTGCCATCAGGAACAGGGACAAACCCTGCTAACACACCCTCTCCAGAACGGGCAAAGTCATTCCCACTGGAGGAAACATATATCAGTTTGTTCAGCTGTGGCTACACAATCATATACATCACCAGAGGTGTGTCACAGCTTGCTATGGAGAACAATAGTGGGCAGTGGGCATTCTCTTTTGAAGCACATTGATTCACTGCTGCCCTCTGACCGATGGGTGTAACCTCCAACTTTCATACCCCCCCCCCCCCCCCCCCCACAAGTGGCTCTCTGAGGAATAGAAAATGAACAATGCACCATAGCAACAGAGAATGAGACAAGAATGAACAATTCCTTCCCTCCTTCTTTATGTATAACACCACTATTTTATTGTCTGTCCTGAGCAGGACATGATGGCCTGTCAGAACTTCAGGACTAAAAATAAAGTCAGCAGCTCCAATTATGAAGCTTTTGCTTCTCTTGCACCTAGTCACCCGTAAGTGCTCCATCGCTGCACAGAGCCCCCCCCCCCCCATCACACACACACACACACACACACACACATGCTTGGGGAGGCTTCTGTTGATACTACCTTAGGAAACTAAATCCTGCCTATTTGAGAACCCTGAGGTACTAACCTGGGTTCTCTCCAGGTAAGGAGAGCTGACATGCAAGACAAATCGAAGGTGGTTTGACATACACAGGCAATGAGAATGTCTATCTCCAGGGTAGGACGCTTACTCCAAGCAGACTGGCATGGGGGTTGGCCGGGAGGTTTTTCTGTAGCGAGCGGGAGCCTTGACTTACCAACCAAGCTTACCTTGGAGGGGGCAATGGTGTAGCCATTGTATGGGAACCCCTGGGCTGTTTGGGCTTCATTTACAATCTTGGACTGATGATACCCAACTTCTTCCTCAGCATACACTTTGCCTGAATGGCATCAAGTGACTGTCCATACTGACACCACTCTCCAATTAGCCCAGTTCCATTTTTAATTTTTTTTTATAATGTTGCTGAGTGTGAGCTATATGTACCTCTGTGCTACCATTGTGTGTGCCATCCCTCCACTGTTGGAGAGCGCTGCATCTCAGGACATGCCAGGGATGTAATCCTGGCCTGATAAGTTTGAAGCATTTCAGTGTTTGTGTGAGCCTGATACCCTATGGTCATTTGTGTGTGCCAAATAAGCCACCAATAAGGCTCCATAGGTGGTGAATTACCCAAACCTACCTTACTGTAATTGTTCATATCGAAAAACTGTCTTTAGTTGAGCACTGTGACAAAGGTAAATAGTGGTTTGCTCTGTGACAAGCTGAACTCTGAGACGAAGTCTGAGAAAATGGGCATTGGCTTTTTAACCATTAATGGTTCAGGGGGGAGGGAAAAAACCCACAAACTTTGATGGTTATTGGACTGGTGGTGGGAAAAACTTTCTCTATGTTTTTTTCTCTATGATGGTACAGAGAGAAAAAGGATATATTGTCCAGATCAAAAAATGCTCCTGCTTATCCTAAAACAAACCATACATTTCTAGACCATGTCATGTTGAGCTTGTCCTCATCTGCAGCAGCAAGCTCAAGCTCCTGCTGCTGCTGCTGGTAAGACCTGTCAGAGGGTTCTGTCTCTGCCAAACCCTGCACATAATCACATAGGCCAGTTAAGACCAGGGTCTTTGGTCATACACTTCTTGTCATCGGACACAGGTGAAGCTTGGATACAAAGCTTTGGATTCTGCTATGCACATTTTTATTGCATCTGGAGCTCCCACCAAAACTCATAACAAGTCTGTTTAAAAATGCACATCAGGTCCTTCCAATAATCAGAGGGCAGAAGTTAACTGTCCATTTTCTTTTTGTCCTTCTCTTTTCCTTCCTTCTAGTGACTATGGCTTCAAGCTGAGTGAAGACCTGTTTCTGCAAGTGTGTGTGCCTGACCCTGAGTTCTTAGGTGACGTCTATGCTCCTCCAGTGCCATGTCCAGTAGGTACAACCTACCGTCGCAGCAAAGGGTAAGCTGCAATTATCTGACTTTACAGATCAAAAAAGCGCAGCCTTGATTCTTTTGTGTGTTTTATTTTCAATATGTCTGCTGAAAAAATCAACCACCGCATGATATCACAAGTGATAATTAAAGGTTTAGCTTCGGCTTAAAGCCATAGCTTTCATTTTCAAACTGAACTGAAATTCACAAGCGCAAATATGAACCTCTTACCTACCAGTTATAATAATTAGGAGAAAGAGTCATCAGTTTTTATTATGCTAATAAGTGTTAATTACTTGAGATTTCCTTAGAATGCAACACCTAGTTTCCAACTGAAGAAAACACTTTTTGTTCTTATTACAGCTACAGGAAGGTACCAGGGGACAGCTGTAGTGGAGGAGATGTGGAGTCTAGACTGGATGGAGAGATGCTGCCTTGTCCTGTTGGAGGTAAACCTGCACGTTACTACACTAAATAAATCTTTGAAGAAAGCAGTTCATACGGAATTACACCCTTAATGGTTTCCTGTGAAGTTTTCTTAAATATATTGTGTGTATCATCGAGGCATTTCCTTACTCATAAAACATTCACAAAGCAGATTAAAAATCAAATTAAATCCTGCATTGTTTACTTCGATGTTTGCTCGCCTGAAGTTTTTTTTGTTTTTTTGTCCTTGTCTTTGTTTGCACGGTGCTATCTTTTTTTTATCTGTTCCTGCCACAGTGGGTAGATTACCTAGTTTGTGACACTGGTGAGAGTGCACAGGTGTGGTCACATTAATACTGCATGTCTTAAAATGTTTCATGGTTCTTAAGATACTATCATATTGCAACCTAATCTAGATTTAGTTATCTGCCAATTCTATCTTTATGTCTGCTTGAGATTGAATGAATGGAGGTTGGATCATGGATTGGATTAGGCTTAGCATAATCACAGGATTTGGTGGATCTGTCTTTTATTTATAAATAGCTGACGTACAATGAAAACATCTGAATGCATCGCACTGGGATGATGGCTCATGATTCATTGTGTTTGTTAGTTAAAGACTGGAAAAGACCAGGAAAGGGCTAATGCCAACTCTACCCAACATAGGTTATGGCTTAAAAAGAAATACAAAGTTAGTCTTCTTTAAACATGTGTTATGAGAGAAAATTTAATTTCAGTTGAAAACCTCTGGTAGAATGACAGGGAAGATGAAGAATAGAGACTGTCTGGCTTAATAATAGTGTATCTGTGAATTAATCTAGTCATACAACATAAAATGATCTAGATACCCTCTTCAAATTGTGTCTTATGTGTACCAGTACTTCTTTGAAAGACCATATGTTAAAATATTGAAGTCTCCGAAATAAAGGACACCATGGGGTGCAGGGATTTGAAATCTTCTGGAAATTTTCACGGGCCATACTAACTGCAGTTATCCTAAGAACTATTTCTTTGACCAAAAAGTGTCTTGCATAACTTTAAAATATTTTTGAGAATTACTCAAAATACAAAACCTAGCAGGTGCACTGTACAGACTCATGATTACTGTATGTCATTTCTTTTCATACAGACAGTATCTCATGATTGGTTTGTAGTTCAAATGTGTGTTTAGGTGTCTCCTCTCATTTGTCGTGTCTCTTGTGTTCTTGCAGAGAGTAACGAGTTCATCCTGTATGCGGTCAGAAACTCCATCCATCGGTACGACCTGGCCACAGGCACGGACCAGGCCCTGCCTCTGGCTGGCCTCAGGGAGGCTGTGGCTCTGGACTTTGACTATGACAAGAACTGCTTGTATTGGGCTGACATCTCCCTGGACACCATACAGGTAAATGACTAACTCCTCTTTGAGGCAACCACTTTGACTATGACCTGGGAGCTGATAGAGTTGGTTTATAGTCTACAAACACAATTTGAAGCTGGGCATGTAATATGAGTGCAGAGACTCAAGAGGAGCTTGTTTGTTATATACAGTTTAGGTAAAATTTCATCTAGCCAAGCTGTAATTTTCTCAATTGTGAAATGAATGTAACTCACTTCTGCACCACAGTCATCTCATTTCTTTTCAGTATTTATCCCAAGGCTTCACAGGTTGTTTTCTATTGACTGTCTTTCTGTCTCCTGCAGCGTCTGTGTCTGAATGGCAGCACAGGTCAGGAGGTTGTAGTGAGGAAAGACCTCCAGAATGTGGAGGCCCTGACCTTTGATCCCATCAGTAGACTACTCTACTGGGTTGATGCTGGAGCACAGAAAATTGAGGTATAGAATCAAAATTTATGTTTGTTCACTTATTATATTATATGATCAAACATATACCTGTCTTTTTGTTAGAAGACAGGTATATAGGACTCAGGATACCACCAGTCTAGATATACAATATTTACTGCTATGGCCACATGTGAGCCCTGTTCTTTAAACACGGCCTGACTATTACAGACTTGCATGCTGTTATCAGGCTAAAATGATCCAGTTCATTTTCATCCAGGTAATCGCATTCCCTTAGAGGTTTAATTTGTTAATCATAGTGTTATAAGTGTTATTTAGGTTTACATTACAGACAACACCTTTTATATTCAACAACCTGCAATAACCTGAATTTACTCATCTAAAATCATCATACCTGTAAGTAAAGGAGTTATTTGTACCTTCAAAAAAAAAAAAAAAAATTAAAATAGGGATTTTTGTGGTTGTTCACTCTAAAATCTCTTGGATTAATTTTAATACAGTTTGAAGAAATGGAAAATCCAGATTTAGGTCAAAACATCACTAATAAATCAAGCTAACCTTGTATTTCTAAATCTATTAACTATTGCAAATATTATCAAAACTATGTGTTTTAGCCCATCCTTTGTACCAGATGCAAAAGCTATTGGTGGTGCGTAAATGGGAGCCTAACTTAGAAAAGAGTTTGTTTAAAGAGAAGGTTTTTTTAAAAAGGTAAGTATATGTAATGTACATTTTTTTAATCTTGATCAAGAGTTTTTTCAAATGAACCTATAACCTGATAAAAATTTCTTTAGTTAGATGTTTCGTCCTGCCATCCAAATGTTCTCAGAGCTCTAACACTAACCATGATAAATTATACAGACTTTAAGAACAGTTTCACTTCAATGGTGTGTTCAAAGGTTTCAAACCCTGATGGTGACTTGCGCCACACTCTTCTCAACTCTTCTGTCCTGGAACATCCCCGTGCACTGGTTCTACTTCCTGGAGAGAGGTAAAAACACATGCACATTTCTAATACAGTATGAATAGCTTCATTGTCATGATAAGTTCTGCAGTAGGAAATGTTCAGTTTGTACCTGGAATATTGCCACAGAAGCCCAGTTCATAATACAGCAAACGTGTACATATTTCAATACTTAGTCATCAGTGGGCCATAGGCTCAGTCACCATTGTGTTATCTCATTCAGCGATAGAGAGTGACTTAACAGATATGAATGAGAATCTTGGAGATGCCACTTTAACCTCCACAATTACATGTCTAATCCCAGCTTTACCAAGTGCTATGGTAATTCTAACCTCAGCCCTCAAACAGGAATGGAGGACCAGACAAATAGTCCACACTTTCCAAAAATGTCCTTATTCTCAATATTTAAAAGTCACACACTCCACCACAACAAAGGGTTGGTTCCACTTCTGCTGTCTTCTCAGATGAGCTCAGCTGATCTGCCTCCCTGCTTTTGCTTCCCTTTTCTCTCCTGTCTGGTCTATCTTGGGCAAACAAGGTCATTTGTAGCCAGTCTCACTTGGATTTGTAAGGAAGCAGTCACTTAGGGCCCATAGATCAGGCAAACTGGAATTATAATGATTCATAAAGTAGTCAAATCCCTTCATCTTATTCCCTTTTTGTTATTTTGCAGCCTTGTGCTAAAATTGTTAAAATCCATTTTTTTCTGATCAATTTAAACTCAATATTCTTTAATTAGCCGCAAAACAGAATGTTAGAAATCATGGCAAAGTCACCTAAAAGGAAAAACTGAAATATCACATTGACAAGTATTGAACTGTTTGGCCTCAGTTCTAAGCATCATGTCTGGAGGAAACCAGGTGCCGCTCATTACCTGCCCAGCACCTTGGTGGTGGCAGTGTCATACTGTGGGAGAATTCCCGAATGGAAAACCTGGTCCAGAGTGCTCAGGACATCAGACTGGGCCGAAGGTTTACTGTCCAACAGGACAGTGACGCTAAGCACACGGACAAAACAATGCAGGAGTGTCTTAGGAACAACTCTCTGAATGTCTCTGAATGGCCCAGCCAGAGCCCTGACTTGAAACCAATCGAACATCTCTGGACAGACCTGAAAATAGCCGTCCACCAACGATCTCCATCCAACCTGATAGATCTTGAGAGGATCTGCAGAGAAGAATGGCAAAAATACTCAAATCCAAGTCTGCAAAGCTTTGCATCACAAGCTTTGCACAGCATCAGGAGCAGGTAGTGGTTCAGTGTCTTGCTCAAGGACACTATGACACACTCTTAGGAGGAACTTGGCACCAGGTGTCTTAATACATTTGAATGCACTGTGTTTGACATCGTAAAATCTTAAATCGAATATTTGATGAGTCTCAATTACAATAACCAAATAAACCACAAAATTTCTACCAGTAGTTGTTTTTGTTCGTCAATTTGGCACAAATTGCAACCATGGCAAATTTAGATTTTTTTCCCTGCAATAGACAAACAGGTTAAATTGTCCATGTTAATGCTTAGCTCATAATGTTGATTAAACAATAAAAATATTTAAGATTAAGTCTTAATTTAGTGATAATATCATTTGAATTCATTCTGTAAACTTCCCACAGTCTAATGTTCTGGACTGACTGGGGAGACCGAGCAGCCGGTGTTTACCGGAGCTACATGGATGGAACCAGTGTTTCCTGCATCGTATCAGAGGGTGTCCGCTGGCCCAATGGGATCACAGCTGATGATCACTGGCTGTACTGGACCGAAGCCTACAGCGACCGCATTGAGAGGGCCGACTTCACTGGGGGCCAGCGGAGCGTTATCATGGAGGGGCTGCCCCACCCATATGCCATTGCCGTCTTCAAAGTGAGCCAGCATATACCATATACCTACATTAAAAAAAAAAAAACCAAAACACAACATAGCAAAAAACTCTTTTGATTTCCCTGAAGTTTTGTATACGAAAAAAAGTCACCAGTAAAAAAAAAGGAATGAAACAAACTTGTTTATTAGCAAATAGCCTTCAGAAGATTGGGTTGAATGCTCTTTTCAGAATGACCTGTACTGGGACGACTGGTCGAGAATGGGAATATTCAAAGCTCCAAAGGCTGGTTCCCAGAGCAATGAGCTGATTGTTGGCAGACTAACTGGAGTCATGGACCTCAAGATCTTCTATAAGGGGAAGAATCGAGGTAAGGAAATAGTAGTTGAATCCTAGCTGAAAAGCTTTGAAGCCAAGCTGGAATCAAATTAGTGAAATTTTATTGCAAGTAATGATCCCATTTCAAAATCACTGTCATACACAATTAAAAAAAACCCACTATACACTGACTTAATTAAGGCAGATGGTATAGATTACAGGTAGAAATGACCTGTCATGATTACTGCATACATAGTATCAAAACTGATTCAAGCAATGCTGCAATACTGTCCAAACTGTCTTGAATACTTCTCCTCCAGGCCATAATGCCTGTGCTGACCAGCCCTGCAGCCTGCTGTGTCTGCCTCAGCCCGGCCACCGACACACTTGTATCTGCCCAGACGGCACTCCAACTGTAACCATGCCCAATGGGGAGCTGCAGTGCCAGTGTCCCACCAGCTACCGGCTCCAAAACAACACCTGCGTCAAGACTGGTGAGACAAGAGCATATACTCCATTATCATAATGATCATGTGCTGTGTCTCTGTTTGAAGAGGGCTAGCTGATTAGGGGTTGCACATGATCCTTTGTTTCCTCCAATCAGAGCATAGCTGTTTGCCCAACCAGTACCGCTGCTCCAATGGCCGCTGCATCAGCAGCATCTGGAAGTGTGACAGCGACAATGATTGTGGAGACATGAGCGATGAACAGGAGTGTCGTAAGTATTCAGCAACATCCCTCTTCTCACAGTGTAGATAAATCAAAAAGCAGTTCCTGTTGGCAAAAACACTACCCATATTTATTTGTGTTTGTTTGTGTGCTGTCAACTTTTAGCCACTACAACCTGTGATCCATCCAACCAGTTTCGCTGTGTAGCCTCAGGTTCCTGCATCCCTCTGGCCTTCAAATGTGACCATGAAGACGACTGTGGAGACAACAGCGACGAAGAACACTGTGGTAATCATGGCGCTGGTGGTTGTTTGTTCTCTGTGTCACTGTCAATACCTTCAGCAAAAAAGTGTTGGAGGTGTTGAAAGACTGAAGGCATGAATTTTATATAGCAGTATGAAAAATTATAAAAAAAGTATACAGGATGTTCACAGTGATGCTTTCGGTATTTTGTATAGATGATAATAAGCAAGGAGGAGGAGATTATACAACATGTTATTTGAAAAGAATTGTCCTCCATAATATAGCCATTAAATTTACTGAATAAAAAAGAATAACATTATTTAAGCTTTCTTGCATGAGGAATGCATGTAAAAATATTAAAATATATAAAAATGATTAAGAATTGATGCAAAAGCTTGAAAAGAAAAATCCTGATTCTAGTAAATACAGATGACCTGAAAAGCTAAAGCTGGGGTTCTCTACATTTGACAGTATAAACAATGTTTTGTCACCATTCTCAATAAACTGCACATATCTACTGCAGGGATTTCTGACTTCAAAGTCAAAGATTTGTATTACACTCACTGTCAGATAGAAACATTTTCAAAAGACCTTCGAGACATGAAGAGCGGCAGACTTTCAAGACAGTTAGGGGTCAAGTAAGTAAAGGTGGCATAGCTGAGTGTTTAGATTATTTATAGTGTGTTACTAATACCACATGAATCGGTTTGTAATGGAAAACAATGGAAAGCTTAATACAGGTATATTTATGCAAAAAATGTATTTTAAAAAGAGGCCCAAGAGTATAGCCCTGTAGAACTGACACAGGTCATGCATCTCCGACCAGATTATTATTTGTTTTCACACTTTGTATGTTGGAAATGTGTTTGAAACATGAGGAATAGTAGTATATGGTATGTTAGAATAGTACCTCAGGTCATTAAAAATATATCTAAGTATTTGCTTAAATATTGTATTGCAAACTTTGTTTTTTATCACTGTATGTCTGTTTAATTTGGGCCACCTAAGACATTTTTTTGGCCTTCTAAGCCAGACTGACCCTTATAAATTAGTTAAATCAATTGGTTGTACTTCTTCTGCACACCGGTCAACACTGGAATTGTGTTGTTTTTCTAAGCACTAACTCTATTGTTGGTACATTTTTCAGAGTCTCACCATTGTGGCCCTGGGGAGTTCACATGTGCACGAGGCGTTTGTATCCGCGAGGCGTGGAGATGTGATGGAGACAATGACTGCAGAGACTGGTCAGATGAGACCAACTGCACAGGTAGCTGACTATATCATACATCTTTAAATAGAGAAAAAGAAAAAAAAACACTTTGAAATAAAGTAACATGATGTGTTCCGGTGGTATTATAATCTTACTCAGTAAGTCATGAGAGAACTCCTTATTATCATTACGCACAGTCACAGCTATCAAACAAACAATATATTTAGTTATGACTTATTCTAATATACCTCTACTGCCTTGTATATCACTTACAATGGTAATATTTTAGGCATATTTGCTAATTTTGCTCATGCAATCACAGCAATGATATTTGCATTTTAGACTAAAAGTGTTTAACACTTTCACCTTCATTTTGACCATGAACCTATTAATCTCTGCGTTTGTCCCTAGTGGGCCACCATACATGTGAGGCCAGTAGCTTCCAGTGTCACACAGGTCACTGTATACCACAGCGCTGGATGTGTGACGGTGATGACGACTGTCAGGATGACTCAGATGAAGACCCTCGATACTGTGGTAAGCCACCAACACTAAAGTTCACTCACCAGTACTGGACTAAACACAGTCATCCTGTCGGTCCTAAAATCACATCATTTACAATAACCTAACCAGTGAGCCCGCTGGAAATACAATCCTAGTGAAACAGCTTGACTATCTTGTTTGTAATCATCTTATTAGATATGAATGCATGGTGCTGTGCAGGCTTCTATTATTTTATTCATTACATGTACAAGGTGGTAACTTTACACATGTGCTGGCTAAAATAAAATAAAGTACAGGGCTGTCAGAGAAGACTTTAAACCCTAACCAAAAATATCCAAACACTATGGAGCCACAGATTAGACTGGCTTATTATGGCTTGTTGGTCATAATTAGGCTTATTATCCTTTGACATTTATGTTGGATTTATATTTGATGCAAGGGGTTAACAGGAGTCCAGCCATAGGTTCTGGCAGTCTAGATCTAGTTGAGCTTCATATTTAACCCACTGATACTATGCAATGCTAGATGCATATGTTGTATATGATTAGGCCAAGTCAGGCTTTATAATTCCCTACAGTGTCTGTGTTTACATTCCTTTTTAATTTACTTTGCGATACAGAGCAATAGTGAGCTACGGAAACACAGATTTTTACATCCAGGTAACTTAAAATATTATTTAACTGTGTGTCCTTACTGAATAGGAGGACGCTACCATGCAATCTCTGTGTTTACATTCATTGACTCATACAGAGCAACAATTAGGATGGGCAGATCTGCTGTGTAATTGCTTTGTCCAATGTTTGCCACTGACTAAACAAACTCTACAGGGCTCAGAAATAACCCTTAACGCTGAAGCATAAATAGATCTTTACAGCTTTGTTTATATAGTATACTTTTTAGAAATACCTATACATCTGCTTATTCATGCAATTATCCACTCAACCAAACATGTAGCAGTATTGGAATGCATAAGATCCTGCAGATACAGTTTGGGAGCTTCAGGCATGATTGTTGGTGCCAGACAGGTTGGTTCGAGTATTTCTTAAACTGCTGATCTCCTGGGATTTTCACACACAACAGTCTCCCTTTACTCAGGTGTGAAAACCAAAAACCATTCAATGAGCATCAGTTCTGGGGACGGAAATGCATGGTTAATCAGAGAGTCTAGAGCAGAATGGTCAGACTGGTTGGAGCTGACAGGGAGTCTACAGTAACTCAGATATCCCCTCTTTACAACTGTGGGCGGAACAGCATCTCAGAATGAACAACACGTCCAACCTTGAAGTGGATGGACTACAACAGCAGAAGACCACATCCTATACTGCTGCAGTTGTAGTTTTTTCATGCAAGCTGTAGTTTTTTCTCTTCCCACAGAGTGAGAGTTGTTTAATTGTAAATCAACAAAGTTTCAGTTTCTTATACAACTGCTGTAGTTGATGGCAATTTATCTTAAAATATGGAAAATAACCCCCAGGGAAAGACTTAATATGTACATAATGTCTGATGAAAGAAATGCTCAATCAGAGAATGCATTTACTGAAGCTAGTGGACCAGAGGCTAGCTGGGACATGATGCCATTACTTCAGCTCTCCGTTCCTGATTTGAAAGTCTAGAAGGAAAATGAATAGCAATTGAGCCCATTGGACATTGGCTGCAGGAAATTTTTGTCTGTTGTTGAATTGAAATTGTTCATTCACAGGGAGCTTCTTAGACCCAGCTGTGTTTGGAAAAATCTGCTCCCTTGCCTGTGACCCATTCATTCATATGACATCATAATCAAGCAACCAAAGGTCACTTCCTGCCTTATGTAAAACTTACTCATTTAGGGTGTAAGGTACAGCTAGCTATAACCAATGCTGTCTAACTCAGGGTTAGGGTTAGTACTGCAATTTATTCTCCTTAATGAAGTTTATAACATTCACTTATCATCAAACCTGTTTTTAGAGAGGTGTTGATTCAAATAACAGTCATTTTGCCTCCAAAATAACCACTTATTGCAGGTAGTATTAAAGTGCCAGTAGATAGTATTAAAGTGCCAACTGAGTGAATATAAACTGTTTCTAATGCAGTCTTATATATATATATATATATATATATATATATATATATATATATATATATATATATATATTTTCTATGCTCCTGTATTTTAGTGACCTCTTAGGGTCTGCTTAGATTTTTAAGGATATTCACTGTCTAAGATAGACCCAAAAATACAATACCAGTAGCTATTCTAGCCATCAAAAATGGCTACATCGTTGTTAGCATTAATATTTTGTGTCCATCGTTCTATGTGTTTCCAGAAGGAACCAGGTGTAAAGGCTTCCTCTGCCCCAATGACACCTGCCTGCCAGCCACCGTCCACTGCAACGGCATCCAGGAGTGTCCAGATGGTGCTGACGAGCACAACTGTGGTGAGTGGTCCCACAGAGCATGCAACCCCAAAGATGGAGAGACGTGAGACAGTGTGTCTCCATGACAACTCCCATTTTAGCAGCATACACTATAAGTATAAGATTTAGAGTCAAAAGTGTAGTAGTAAATATAAGGTTGGATGGTGGTTGCTCATATCTGGGTTGATTATTATAACAACCCTCAGTCTCTATCAAACAGTTTAGCTAAAAAAAAAAATAAATTCAAGTAGTATCTCAAGTGCTGTCTGTTTATGATGAGTCATTTTGCATCCCAGTTTGTTTCTTCCACCCACAGACCCCCTGTGCACTCGCTACATGGAGTTTGTATGTAAGAACCGAGCCCAGTGTCTATTTCAGTCTCTGGTTTGTGATGGGATCAAACACTGTGAGGATGGATCTGATGAAGACACAGAGTATGCTGGATGTGGTGAGGAACACTCATATGCCTGTGCTGTAACACTGTACTATAGCCCTCATATTCAAGTATAATCCCACAAAAACCTGGTTGAGGCACATTATCATTCGTAGAGAACTCTAGAAAGAACTCATTCTAAAAGCCAGTCTGGATTACCCAGTTGCAATAAACTTTTGATTTGAGTTAATTTGATTAATGTCTTTTCGGAAAAGGAGGCTAAGACATATACTGCAGATGGATTGTGTCGTGATTCATTGCCTTAAAATGAGGGATAGGATCAAACTTTGCAGTTCCTCGAAACCAGAACTGCACCTGTGTGGGTTGAGGCTATTTGTCAACCAGTGATGATGTTTCCCAGATAGGACTAGCACTGACACAATGCAGTTAAGAGGAAATGTAGTGTTGTGTTTATGCTGGACTTCTCAAATCAATCTCATGTGCCAGTAGAGCGTGATGCTGTTTACACACAGCACCTATCTGTAACAGTTTCTCTGTGCGTGTCGCATATTTTCATGGGTGCAGACCTACTTCTACAGTATCAGTGCCCGAACATGTTTCTCTCTCATTTTATAACTTGTCTACTAAACCTAATGCTACCAGACCGCAAATTGGACATCAGATCCTGTTATCTATTATCTGTGCCTATGAGAAATGGATGGATGAGAAGAAGATAATGTAAATTAGGATTGGGCTGTTCATACAATAAATAGACTATTGTATACTTTGCCAATATTTGATACTTTGCAAATTGTCATGGGTGTTGGACACAGCTGTCTTTTTTTCATATTTTCTTTCTTACATTTCCATCCAGCATTGTCAGTTGTCACTGAGCATCCACACCCTACTACATTATTATCAATTTTTTCACCCACAGATAATGAAATTAAAAGGAAGATGTAATGTGTTTGTGTGTTCTCTGTTAGCCACGCCGTCTGAATTTGGCAAAGTGTGTGACACCTACACCTTCCAGTGTGCCAACGGAGTATGTGTGAGCCTGGAGTGGAAGTGTGATGGCATGGATGACTGTGGGGATTACTCTGATGAAGCCAACTGTGGTGAGGAGGAGGAGTTTATGCAAAAACATTCTGATCACACCCAGTACACTAGTGTTTATTATTAAAGCATGTAGGAAGAATACTCTGTAAACATATAATGAATAAGTGATGGGTAAAATACCTCATTTTGTTCTAGTGGTTTTTCTGAAAAGTGAGTAAGTACAGTTATGCTGAAGCAGGAGTATCTGGCACTAACTGTTGCTCCGTGTGTCATAGCAGCTCCCACTGAGGTTCCAGGCTGCTCTAGGTATTTCCAATATGAGTGCAGAAACGGACGCTGTATTCCCACGTGGTGGAAGTGTGACGGGGAGAACGACTGTGGAGACTGGTCTGACGAGGCACAGTGTACAGGTGCACATTTCGTCTGAAACAAGGCTACTTAACCACTTAGAGTAACAGATGGACCCGGTTGATATTTTTGCTCGTTGAAAAAAACATGCTCATTCATTCACTTAACTTGAATCTCGTTCCTTGTAGGTGGAGTTAGCCCTCACACTGTGGCCCCTGGTCCCTCTACCTGCTCCCCCAACCGCTTCCACTGTGGCTCTGGAGCTTGTATCATCAACACCTGGGTGTGCGACGGCTACGCTGACTGTCCTGATGGCAGCGATGAGCTAGGATGTCCCACAGGTACCACTTCTGTCTGCTGATTGGTCAAGGGTTTTTTTGAAAAGGAGTAGTGGTTCATATCTTATGTGTATGCTTGCAGTCCTATTTTTTTGCTTTTGTTTTAAATGTTTTTATTAGGACCACAAAATTAACCAGTAACAGGTGTACCCATATACTTTATAATGTTTTAATAGTGAACAACAGAGAGGACTAAATGACGAACAAACACATCTCCACCCACCTGCACCATGACTTCCAATCCTTGGAGAGGCCTAAAAAAATAAATATGTGAAATGGAAAATAAATATGATTTAAAAACATACACTATATATTATTATTATTATTACTATTATTAAGTTAGGAGAACAATAAAAATGCAAAACAAAAAGTCTCATCATTAAAAAAACACACAGCTGTTAGCATCATGTGTCTACAAGTCATTCTTTTATGTTTTCTTGAAGAATGTATTTATTGGGATGTACTTTTTATAAGCTTAGCAATTTATTTTAATTAAACAGAGTAGAAGGAAAAAAAAACAAATGAGTTAATTAAAACAATAATTTCCACACATCTGTACTTTGTTTTCCTCTAAAAGCAGTTAATGGCTCAGTGACACTGGCTCCAGTACCCACCCAGGCCCATCCTCCCCCACCCCCCCCTGGTCGTTGCAGTCGGGGTCAGTTCCTGTGTCGCCGACCCTCCCTTTGCATCCCTGACTGGCAGCGTTGTGATGGACAGCCCCACTGCCAGGATGGCTCTGATGAATCTCAGTGCCGTGAGTATCTCCTATAAAACCAGCTCAAACACAAGGAGAACAGGAGAAAGAAAAGAGCTTGATGTGTTGTGGTATAATGAATGGATGTGGGATGCATTCAGATTTTGACAATGTTTTCAGTACATACTGTCGCTGTTACTGGAGGGACCCTCTGCCCTCCTTATTTAATCATCCATAATTAATGTGAATCCATCCTACACCTTTACATCCCCTGTTTTTTATTTGAGATCTACTTTTGGCATTTTTTGGCTAAACAAAACAAATTTAATAAAATGTTGAATCATTAATGAAGCTCAAAACCTGCAACTGCAGCCTAACCAAGAAATCTGAGCAGCATATAATCAGACCAGATAATTTTAATTGACATACTCTCTATATATATTGAAGTTAAGAGCTAGGTGGCAGGGTACACAAAGATATATTCTTTTTCATAAATGTTCAATATATTTAAATAATAATGAAACTGAAAGTTTGAAAAAGTTTTAAAATTGTAAAAAGTAACTGAACCATTTGGAATTATCTGCATTTATGTATAAATGTGTCTTATAATATGGTCAGATCGTCATTTAAGTGACAATTATGAACCAACAAGTAACAACAAACAAATCATTGTATTGTTCTTGTCCATACTGAAAACACTTAACATTCAAATGCTCACAAAATAGGTTGGACAAGTATGTTCAGGTAATGACATCAACAAAAGCTAACACGAGTCAGCTCTGAGTAAACCTGGATCGCTATTCAGTGAAATCAGATTGGAGATTTTGTTAGTACTACTTTGACTCAAACATTTTTTCTATTCACAAGAAGTATCAGATATGAAAAGAGCTCTCAGAAGGTTTCCAATCTAGAATTGTTGATTAGCCTAAAGCTTGTTGTGGGATACAAACTAACGTCAGAGAGTTTAGATAATCATCATTCCACAGTTCAATATGCCGTCTATACATGGTTTAGTTCTGTGGCTAGAAGTTAGCATCCAGTTAAGATTACTCCAAAGGCACAATGTAGATTTTTCAATTTGATTAAAAAAAAAAAAGAAGCCCAGAGCAACAGCTAATAGCTGGTTAATATCTCAAGTTTCCCACTTTCAAACCATGGTGCATGGTTGTCAGGCCATGAACACCATGCTTAATATTGCTTGTCTCAAAAAAAAAACAAAAAACAACATCCTTGTCTGTATGGAGTCTGCCAAAGAGCACATTGACTTTCCGAAATTAAACTGGGAAAATGATATGTGAACTGATTAAACTAAGGGTGAATTGTTTAAGAAGACCGTGCATCACTTTGTCTGGTGTAAAAAGAGAACATGAAAACATCATCCCAAGGATGAAATACAGTGGAGGGAGCATCATGATTTGGAGCTTTGCTGCCTCTGGGCCCGGACAACTCGATCTCATCAAGAGGAAAAATGATCTAGTTATCTTACAGCATAATGTCTAGGTGGCTGCCTGCCAGCTGAAGCTCAGTAGAAACTGGGTGATAGAGCAGGTCAGTGACCCTAAACACTGAGGTAAATCTACAACAGAACCACTTCAAGCAAAAGAAAATCCACCTTTTGAAGTGGTCCAGTCAGGTCTCAGACCATAACCCAATATAGATGCTGTGGAATGAGCCTGTTACACCAGTCGTCCTGAGAGGATGTCTGAGCTGAAGCAGCTCTGTAGGGAGAAGGCTCAGAAACTCCTACTAAGGCTGTGCAGGTCTGATCTGTTTTGATCTGCAGCTTGCAACTGTACAGTTATCTTTTTGGATGCAGATGATAACAATAACATAAAACTGTTCTTCACCTCCCTATGCCACCCCTGTCTCTACCCACGGCTGTTCAGCTACTCGAGGGCCTCTGTTCTGTCAGAACGGGACTCGCTGTTCCGATGGTGAAGCCTGTGTGCTGGACAGTGAGAGGTGTGACGGTTTCCTAGATTGCTCCGACCACAGCGACGAGGACAACTGCACCTGTAGGTCCACACTACTTTCATTGTGACCGTGTTATTTTGATATACACATGAGCTTCTGGACAGGTCAGATGATATAAAAGATACTTCATGATAATAGCCTTTAAAAAAAGCAACACACATGAACCAGTAAAGCTTCTTTCAATTAAGAACAATGCTCTTTATGTTATGCTTGTCAGGCTCACACATTTTGATTTAATAGCAGTGCAGTGTTGCCACCTGCTGGTTGTTAGAGTGCACTTGGGCTGTATGTCACATAGAAGTAAAAGTGGGCCTATAAACCCCCCCCTCTCTTTCTTTCTCATTCCCCTTCTCTCTCCCTCTCTCCTAGTGGACACCCTGGCCTATAAAGTCCAGAACCTTCAGTGGACACCAGATATTTTGGGTACCATTACACTGACCTGGTCCCGTCCCAAAAATCTTCCCCTGGACTCCTGCTACTTCCTCATCTACTACAGGTGAGATCCCCTCCGCCACCTGCCGCCTAGAACTGTGCACCTCCTGAATGTGCGCTTGGCACAGTGCCACATGTTGCCCTGATTCCTTTGGTATCTCTTATCTCCTGTTTTTGTCCTCAGACTTGTGGGCACGCAGCAGTGGACCACCATGGACACTCACAGCAACAAGACCACCTACAAACTGACTGTGCTTAAACCAGACACCACCTATCATGTGAAGGTGCTGACTCAGTGTCTCAGTAAGCTGCACAAGACCAACGAGGTGATCACTGTCAGGACGCCAGAGGGAGGTGAGTTTCACGTAATCATTGTACAGGCGGCTCATTTACTGTTATTACCATTCATTAACCTCAGTGTTTTCACTTAACCTCTACGAAATCAGACTTTATGGTAACTGCTTTATTGCAGGTAACTGGTGGTGTGATCGTAGAGCTTGTAATGGGAAACTATGCCACAGTGTGCAGTTCCTGCTAATGTGCATACTGTTAACAGCTGTGCAAGAGGAATTTAAAAATAGAGTGTGTTTAAGAAAAAATCTACTTTTGACTATCAAGTAGTTTCTTCTCCTAACAATTATCTCCAATTAACTCCCTAGTGTGGGTTTTTACCATTTTTAATTGTAGTGATCACCGTTTGCTAAATTATGCTTAACTTTTCCAAACCATAGACCTGATGACTATCACGTTTTAGGTATTTTAAAATGAGAAGTCAACAACACTAAGAAAATAGTCTTTATAGACTTAAAAAGTTTAAACATCTTTTGGACTTATATAAAAATCTGTCAATGTACTATTATGCCCTCTTGTCAATACCTAGAAGTTAGGCTTTAACCTGTATGTTTCCGTTTATGAATATGAAATCTAGCCTATAAAGGAGAGAAATAAATAGCTGAAAGCTTTGATTTATGTTATCTTCACAGATGTCAAGTAATATTTTTTCAAAATTAATATCCCGCATCTCAAAGGATGGATAATTTACACTAGAGGGGCAATTGTCCTCCCAAGTTACCTTATTACTGAAAAAGACTCAGTAAGTCCAGTTGGTGTTCTGAGACCACACTATAGACCACATGCAAAATCACTATTTGGATTCTACTGTCACTGACAAGGAAAAAGACATATCAAACCATCAAGTGTTCCTCCTCTAGTAGATACATAATGCATGATATATCTTTGTGTTGCAGTGCCTGACCCTCCCAGGAACCTGCAGCTGACTTGTGATAACGACAAGGACGGGACAGTGGAGGTCTCCTGGAGTCCTCCTGACAAAGGACACGGCCTCATCAGGGAATATATTGTAAGCTTTTTCTCTTTATAAAACTGCTTAACATTTCAGTTTTTAGTCAGTGTATTTACTAGAAGTAATGAGACTATCAGCAAGACTGATTGACCTGTCAACCTTTATTCATCGGTATTTTTTTAAGAAACGATTTAGATTTTATTAGTTTGGCTTTCCTTTTTTACAGTCTACACTCTCAGACTGCTGCTGCCAGTCCTTATCTTTAATAAGCAACAAAGTTATCATGATCTCACTTGTTGATAAACTTGATAATTATCACATAAATCACAAGTTTCACAATGATGTATAGGCACGAGGTAATATTTCACCCAGCTGCTCTTTCACACTCTTAGGGCTCTGGTTTCAGACTGACGCAGTTGTCATTTTTCTGTCCAGTGCCCACATTGTTTAATTAAAAAATACACTTCCAGAAATCTGAGAGCACCAATGGGTTGGTTTTAAAATATGGTGTGTTCAGGCACAGTGTTGGCACATCGCTATATTGAGCAGGAGAAAACAATGGCAAGATTGTCCAACAAAAACTTGGTCTGGGGTCAATGCCAGTAGAATGTGGTGTGCCTAAATAGTGGACACTCTGCTTGTTACGCACACAGGGATGCGCAGAACTGCACAAACATGCAAAAGACTAAAAAGGAGCAGGAGCAGATCCTTTTGTTCTGTAGAGAAGTGCTCTTTCTTGCTAACTGGCAAATCTACCATTGTAATAGCAAACCACCAAGGTGCGAATGCACCTGGCTTTTAAAGGGGATGGGAGATGACACTGTCATCGGTTTATTTCAGGTTGAATATAGTGAGCATGGAGGTCTTGACTGGACATCACAGAGATGCACCACAACAAATACAGAGGTGAAGGAGCTGCAGCCTGACATTCTGTACAGGTTCAGGGTAAGTCACACACACATGCACACAGTCACTACTATGGTGGTATTATCATGTAGAGTTTGTAGAGATGTTGATGTTGCTGAAATGCTGTTTCTCAGGTGGCAGCAGTGACCAGTCGAGGTGTGGGGAACTGGACGGAGGTTAAATCGATCACGCCTAAGAAAGGTAAGATGATCTTCCTCACAATGTCACACACTCTATTTTGAAAAGATTTCCCACACTGTCACCTAAATAGGTATTTTAGGTTGTGCAGGTGCTTTGCATGGAAATACACCAGTGTTTATACTGTAATCTCACCTGTGATAGTGTGAATGCTGACAAATGGGATTGTTTGGATCTCTTGTCCCTGTCTATTCAGTGCAGTGATCCATGTGCAAAGCACGGTGCACACATGTTTCTGTTTTGAGAATGAATTTGTCCCAATCATCAGAACTAGCAAAACCAGACAACTGGAAAACCACATGTGGCTTCTGTGGGCAAATAACCCACCATGTTTTTACTCATCTCTAAGCAAAATTACAATGTTCATAGGAAACCGCTTAACTAGATTAATACAGCAGTTGGTGCAGTTAAGTATTTTAAAACCTAATTAAAGTAATATTAAAGATTAGGTTCTCACTCGCAGGAGGCTGCCCGTTATAAGTTCTCAAAATAAGGCTGGTTATTTAATATTTGGGGGGAAAGGTGGAAGAAAGCAAAAATTACCTTTTGTTGTGGTGAATTCAACATGATTTTATGCTGCATTAATCCATCAGTACAATGCCACAGTGATATCACTGTCATCACTCTGTTAAACTTAAGTCACATTCACATTTCACTTAGTGAATCATTAGTTCAGATTCTACTTTGACTGTTTTATAATGTTGATAAAGCTCATCAATTCCTCCGGATGTTTCACGTTTAAAACAAACAATAAAAAAAACATTTAAATTGATTTAAAATCTGGAAAGCTTTTAATGTGAAACCCTCAGAGAAAGTGCTGAGTTTGCTGTAGCAGCAATATTAAATGAAATAAAAAATGTTCAGAGAAAACGAAGCTATCCTTTTTTGCATCATCATCATCTGAAATTTGAAAAAATAGCAATAAAATGATAATGATAATAAACATTTCAATGCCCTTTTGTCCTGCTGTTCTCTGCCACAGCTCTGCCTCCTCCTTCTGTGATTGCTGACAGCATTACCAGCAACTCCATGAGTCTCTCATTCAGCTTAAACTCCCAGTATGATGTAAGAGTCTCATCTTAAAACACCTCGTTAGTTTGCTACCTAATTGGACTGTGTTCTGGCTGTAGCTGTACGAAGAAGACTGATGGGTCTCCTGTGTTTCTTCAAGGTCAAACAGTACATCGTGGTTCTGTCCTGGCAGTTTGACAAACACGTCAAGGAGAGCAAGAACTACACTGTCACAGAGGGCATTCTCAAAGGTACTGTTTATGGGTGATGTGTCTTTCTCAAGGTATTTGTGGTCTCTGAATCCATCTGATTCTACTACCGATCATCATATCAGTCCACTTGCTCAATGTGTGCTGTCTATTTCCAGCTACAAACTTGACAGCAGGAACCGTGTATGAGGTGGCTGTATGGGCTCACACAAGTATAGGAGACAGTCCCACTGCCTTGTCTCAGCACCAGACTGCTGGCCCCCAGCCAGAGAGACCTCTCCTCAAAGCCAGGGCTCTCAACCACACAGCTGTGGACTGTAGCTGGACCATCAGTGGACCCCCTGCACAGGTACAACACACTCCAGAGATACACACTACAGATTTCAAATGATGTAAGTGACCCCTGGGCGACATGAGAGCAAGTTTTGAAATTGCTTTTTATGTTGTCTCTAATACAGATATATCGTACAGCATATGAACTATCACATGCCTATTTGTACTTGTCCTTTATGTCGTATGTTGTGCTGTGCGTGCTACATACCTGTTGCCTACCCATCATTTAGCTCATTGGAGAAATCCATCAATTACATACATCTAAAGTTAACCATTGAAAGAAAGCTAGAGAAGATTTACACACCTAAACAAAAAAAATCAAACAAAAAGTAAAAGTGAAATACAAGAAACATTGTTACATGTGTATGCTTTCCATTTTTATGTGTGTGTTTCCTGTATCATAAAGAAATGAAAAACGTTTTATAAGTGTTTTAGTTTTTGTCTGTAACCAAATAACATTATTTTGAGGTCCATGATGTTCCTCTCCTGGGCAACACTGAAATGCAACACAACCCTTCACTTTTTTTTCTGTGTTGTGCTTGATTTTACGGAGGAACTCTGTTTGTTTACAGGTCTTTAATAGTAATACTGCTTACTGCATATGTAAAAAAGCTTTGTAGTTGTACCTAATAGACAAAGTCACGGATTTAGTGATATAATGACTATACTAACAGATTTCCAAAACATTGTTGGAAGGTCAGAGGACCAATATATGAAAAAAAGCTACTCCTCTTTTACAACACTGTGTAAAAATGACATTTCATCATTCATCTTCTGGATCTTCTCTGGGGTTTAATATATAATTTTCAGCATCTCAAAAAGGAATTCACAGGTGTAAATTATATCAACATTTATGAACTTTGAGAGAGGAATACATCCTCGACATTATGTGTTGACATTCTTTAACATTTTGCATTCCATCTTGCTAAACGTCATATATGTAGTGTTATACTGTTATGCTATTGTTATACTGTTATGCTAGTGATATACTGCATTCTGCGTGGTTCCCAAACTGTTGGTCAGGAAACTGAGAGGGGTCAAAGATAAATCTGAAGGGGCCCCAAGATGATTACCAGGATAGGAGAGGATGAAAAGGAAAAAAATAACCACTACACATGTATATTTTATGGCCTTTTTTTGAAAAATGAATAGTTTTACCATTTCAGACCTCTAACAATTATTAGAATGAAACAATCTGAAAGAAAAATACAATTTTGGCTTAACTGCTCACAACTTCCATCTACCCCCTTGCAGAGGGCTCCAAGTAGAAGTAGCTTTATTTTAAGAGGTTATAAGCCTTTTTAAAAAGGTTGCGGACCAGTGCTCTACATCACTGTGAGCAGAACCTTTTTAGATTATCAAAAACAGATCACATGGTCCATCTTTTATACAGACTTTTTATCTGGTTTATAAAGGACCACACACTCCCCAAAGAACCCTTTACTGAATCCCTCTACTGACTAGACATGTTGACTGTGTTTTATTTTTGGTGTGTATGTTTGTGTGTAGATGTTTGGTGTGTTTTACGCCACCTCCTTCCTTGATCTTTACCGGAGTCCTCGCGTGGTCCACACCACTTCTCTCAGCCTCACAGTCACAGTGGAGAGTGATGAACAGTATCTCTTCCTGGTGAGCAACCCTACTCTTGCATTTAACTCAAATTTTTATTCTCTGGTTGTGCATTAGAGCTCAGATCAGTCCATGTCTGGGCAGATGTCTGAACTCCAAATCACTCAAGTAAAATCAGTGGCATCTTTCAGTCAATCCCAAGCTGTTTTCACACCGAGACATTTGAGCTGACATCATGCCACATTTGTTCCAGCAATTTTCTTCTGTTTAAGGAAAATAATCAATAGAAAATTATCCACAATTTTTTCACCTAATAAAGAAAACGTCAGAGCAGAAGTGGTAAATTATTCTGTGTAAAGTCTGACAGATGCAGGTGCCAAAGGAACTGAGATCAACTCTGCAGCTATGGTGTGAGAATAAACGAGAAAAGTTGATCTAGACTGTTCATAACTACAAAAACAGTCTTAAAAATGAATTTGAATAATAGCCAGAGTTTAGAACAATATCACATATATTCCACATATACCACATATCTATTGCTATGAGATACAGAAGTTCTTGTTGATAACGCACTTTAAAATTGATCATACTAAGAGCTAATGAGTAGTGGATTGAATAAACTAATGAAACAGTTTAGGTCATCCACATCATCCATCTGTATATTTTTTTTTTTTTACCAAGCAATTATTCTGATATTTGTTCTAAATGTGTCTCTGGGTCCTGATTTTAGAATTGAGTTCACTGACACTGAAACAAAGCCATTCAACAAGATACTTTATCCGTATGAAACTTGGCTTTCTAATAATAATCTAATAGTATACCCTACAGGAAATGAAACATAAGCTTCTTATGGTTATCTTATTTTTGTGTCTGTGGATGTTAATGTGGAAATGGGTATATAAATTTTACTGTTGCCTGAAGAGAGGGCATCATGGAATACTCCTATCAAAACCAGGCATGATAATAGTCTTTTTTTTTATTACAGTGACTTTGTTGCATTGGAGCCGGTTTTAATTGAAGTGCTTTCCATACATGTAGTCATTATGTGTAGTATTGACTAATTATACAACATGTAGGTAATAATATATATGAGTAATTATAGGTAATAATAAGTCACATAATTTTGTGAGTGGAAGTCAGTGAATAGGTGACTGAGGATGACATTTGCTCGATTTTATTAACAAACTCCTATTTGTGTCATGTGATTGTTCCATACCTTATAGCCATCATCGGACCAGAGCCATCATGGTTTTTGTTGTGTGTCTTCAGGTGCGTGTAGTTGCTCCCTTCCTGGGTCCTCCCTCTGACTACGCTGTGGTGAAAATGATTCCCAGTGAGAGGCTGCCGCCAAGGAACCTCCATCGTGTGCGAGTGGACAAAACGCAGGCCACACTGAAATGGCAGCCGCCTTACGACGCCCCGAACACACCTTTGGTACAACACTGTCTCATGTTACCGTAATGATAATTACATGGTGATAAGCATCAGCAATATGTATGTCTCCAATGAATATGTTTTCAGGGACAGAGGACATGATGTTATAATCCAAAGTGTCACCTCTTATATTTCATGATGATTTAGGGTTAGTTACTGCCCCGTACTTGCACCAGTGCTGAGGAGGTGATGGGGGATGGATGAGGAAAAGGATTTGTATCCTGCTGTTTTCCTGATGGTCCTCATTTCTCACTGAGGATATCCTTCTACCAAGGTTGAGAAGGTGACGAAGGCTGGGCAAAGCATGTCATCGGGGTCATCTCGGTCTCAGACTTTCATCAGTGATTCACTGATTTAGCCCACAATGGGTCCATCAGTTTCATCTGGCATCCCAGAACGGCCCTCTCAGCGTTGGCCAGTTGGTCTCATTTGTGAGAGCAGCTTTGGTCATTTCTCTTAAGCCAGAGCCACTGGCTAGTTTTCTCTGCTGCCCCCGGTACTGCCTTACTGGTCTGGCGTAGGCCTTGGCCACTGATCTCAAGGTCCCTCAACAGCCTTAAAGTGGACGTAGCCATGAAGCCCTGGCATCCAACCTTCCCTTGGCAGATCTTTGCCCTTCAGCCACTGCAAACTTGGGGTCAGTTTCTTCTTTTCAAGGGTACTGTGCGTCCTCACCGACTGTAGACAGTATTCAGACAACTGGAACACAGTATATTAGACCAGATCTGGTCTCAAGTCGATGGTGGCTATTTCCAGTCGTCTGACTCTGGTCCTCGAAGGGATCTTCCTCTGTCAATGCCCTCCTTACCAGTTGTTTGTTGTTACCATCAGGACACTGATGGCTGTTCTCTTGGTTTCCCAGGTTGCTACCACGCGCTCGAGTACTCTGTTGTATCTCTCTGTGTACAGCACCAGGGAGAGGCTCGCTTTATACCCTGTGGATGTGCTTTAGTGTGGCTGGCTGATCTTCACTGAGCCACTTATTGTGACTGGTTTTAGGGGCAGGGAGGACATGATAGGTCTTAAAAACGAGGAATCATAACATGCTTGTCTCCATCTCCCACAAGTCCTTCGAACTGATCCTCTGGTTTTCCACATTCTCCCATCTCATCCACTGGCTTTGTTTAGTTTGCGACAAAGCTTTAGCACACCTTTCCAGCTCCTCCTGTCAGTGGACTTAAGCAACAATCAACTTCCATCAATCCCTCTAAAAAGATGGCTTGTTCCAGCAAGGTTGTGATCCTCCAAGAACCTGTCTCCCTCTTCAGTGTTGTACAACAACACATGTAATTCAGATCTCAAGAATACATGATCTGATAGTTTGTCCGACTCAGTAGACTTCACTCTCAAATTCTTCAAGTACACTTTGTCACTGCATTTGACTTCATCCAAATCTCTATCATCTATCATCCGCTATAATGATGTGCAAAATATTTGTATCCTTATTATTTCTGTATTTTTGTGTGTTTGTTCCTGTATCTGTAGACATATGCAATCCACGTGCGGGATGTGATCCGTAAAATAGAGCGGGATTACAAGCTGACCACGCAGAACAACACAGTGGAGTACCTGCTAAAAGGCCTGGAGCCCGGAGGACGATACAGCATTTCTGTCCGCCTGCGCAACATGAGCAAGGAGGCCAGCTTCACTCTGAGCACAGGTAATACTCACAGTACTCAGGATGATAGAAGCAACAGAGCTTCAGTTCTTTAGTTCTGGAACAAAACAACTATCATCTGCCATAGCTATTAATGTGACCCAGGAGTTTCAACTATTGCTGCCACAGTTGGTTAGTTAACTGATGAGTTGATCTAGAAAATATTTCCCACCAATTATAATAATGGTTGAATTATTTCAAATAATTCATTAATTCATTATGTTAAAGATTTGTGGGTTCCAGATTATCCAGTATGATTTTTCTTTTTTTATCCACCACATATAAATAAAACAGAATCTCTGGTTTTAACTGCACAGACAAACTGAGATGACTGATTTGACTAAAAAGTAATTATACATAAATCAATACAAATAAATGAAATGAAATGAAAATAACCATTACAACCCTATTTATAACATCAGTTCGACCATGTGCAAAAGCAGGCAGTCATAGCTGCTCAAATTGTGATTTATGCAAACTAATCATGATTTTGTAAATACCACAACTCATTCCATGCCACAGTTTATAGTTCCTGTAACTGTGCTGCAGACTCATGTCTTTCAGCACAATGAGATTAATAACAGATTCATTCTAAAGTAACTTTACATAGGCTTGACAATGCAGTACAAAGCTTTGGCTTTATGACGCTCAAGAAAAAGTGTTTTCTCCTGTGCCGCAGTTCCTCTTCCGGCTCCTGAGGCCCTGAAGATTTTGACAGAGAATGACCACGTGTTCCTCTTCTGGAAGAGTCTGGCTGTCAGAGAGAAGGGCTTCAATGAGAGCAGGGTGAGGCACCACTAACCAGTGCCTTTTACACAGTGTTATAACTCTTCCTCCATCCTGCTTGTGTAATATAGCCCTCAACTCTACTATCTAATTTATCTAAATTCATCCCTTAATTGTGAAGACGTAAAATTGTTAAGAGTTCAGATTTAATCAGCCAGTACAGTAGTCGACACACAGTGTGCTAACAAAGAACCATCACTTGGAGTTCTACATTTATGGCCTGTGCCTTTTTGCTCTTACTATCCTCCATTGACTTTCTTGTCATGCTGTTTGCAGGGGTACGAAGTGCATGTGCATGACAGTGTGACCAACCAGACGTCCTACCTGGGAAACACCACGGAGACCTACTTCCGCATCAGCAGCCTGCTGGTGGGACACAACTACACTTTCTCTGTGCAGGCCCGCTGCCTGCTGAGTGGTCAGCTGTGTGGGGAACCTGCTCTGCTGCTCTACAATCAGCTGTCAGCAGGTACTGGAGCATAGACTGTACATACCTATGTTGACATGTGAGCTGTAGCAAGAATGCATTGAGTTGAAAAAGTGTTTGCACAGTATGATGCTGTAGGCGATGACCTTCATTTGCCATTCATGGTGTAAACGTTCCTTTCTACCTGTTCAGTGGCCAGTGATGCCTCCCGCAGTGAGAGCCACACAGGAGACATGGCAGCAGTGGTGGTCCCTATTCTTTTCCTGCTGCTGCTCGGAGTGTGTGGCAGCTTGGTGGCGCTTTACCTCCGACACCGCCGACTGCAGAATAATTTTACAGCCTTTGCCAACTCCCACTATAACTCTCGTTTGGGCTCTGCCATCTTCTCCTCTGGGGATGAACTGGGTAAGAAACCCTTTTCCCTCTTAAATATGTATGGTCCGGGGCAATCCAGGTGCTCTTAAGGAGAAAACATTTGCCTGACACTGCAGAGATCAGTAGGGTTCAAGACCCATCCTTGGTTCTGTCAAGAGGGCAGTGTACACGATAGATCAATGAGAAACATGTTGGGGATCATGTCCCTGTCACACCAGTGGTTGCTCCAGTTGCCTGTAGAGTGTGGAAGGTCGTGATTCTGAGGGAGAAAAAATGAAAAAACTTGTCAGTGATGGGTGGAAAAATCACCTCCTCACCAAACTGAAGGACGCACATGTAGAGTTTTTCATCTGTGTGCTGTATAGATATACATATCCAAGAACTGCTGTTTTCTGAAACTTTAACTCAAGAAACTACATACGGCAGAAATTCCGTCTTTATGGTTCAGATTCATGGCACCAATTTCCAAGGAGTCATAGTCACTCTAACTTGTCTCTCTTTTGCTTGAGTAAAAAAACAAAAAAAAGCACCACGGACTCTTTGTGATGTTTCCCTCATTGGGATCTTACTTGTTATGAGAAGGTCTTAATATATTGTTGTCGACCTCTCGAAACTGTTATAGAATTTCAGTCACATTATATGAAGAATAAACAATAAGCCCATGTCATCATTTGCAGTGATATATGCTAGTGTGATATATTGTTGTTTTTATAGAATTGTTATAGTTTCACTGTAAGCAGTTAGTTGTCTAATGGCACATCCATTAGACACATACACGTTCTAAAATATTGGAAAGTCGTGTGATTATTGTCATTTTGTTACTAAGAGTAGCCCATATCTAGAAATGTACATTTGATCATTTATCAGTGTAGAAAAATATTAATTAGTAGAAGGACATTTTTGTAAATATTCCTCTTTTTTCTCTCTTCCTCCTCTCCAGGTGATGATGATGAAGATGCCCCCATGATCAGTGGCTTCTCAGACGATGTTCCCATGGTCATCGCGTAGCAAGACATCCCTCCATTACCTGTTCTTCTCTCTCCTCCCTTCTCCCTTTCTCTTCCTCTGCTACCACTTTACCCTTTACCCCCATCACTCCCATCAATGCCTCAGTACCCCATCACAATTCTGTTGATGGGACCCCCCCCAACCCTCACCCCGCCAGTTAACAGGAAACATGAAGAAAAAAGGAAAAGTGTAATGAGAGAAAGAGATATTTTTCAAATATACAATGCACTTTTTTTTGGATGCGCAATAACTTATTTTTTATAATACTAAATATATATATGTATGGGGTCAAAAAAGGACTGGGAGAATGAGGTGGACACTGAAACAAACTGTGAAGGATTTGAGTTTGTGGAGTGTGCCAGGGAAAGAGAGACCCTATTTGTAATGCAAACTCACTATCCATAGGAGCGGTTCATTGCTTAAAGCCAAAATAAGCATCCAGAGACTGGAGTCTAGAATGCAAAAAAAATTACACACATACACACTTTGAAAAAAAAAAAACACAAAAATAAATATTGAGATATATGCTGTATACAAAATGTACAAATAGAAAATATCAGAGAAGTGAGTGTTACATATTTCGCTGATATTACAGTGTGTGTACTATAGAAGCATATGTAACATGAATGCCCAGCGTGAGAGTTGAATGAGTTAACTGTGGATCGCGTTTCATCATTTCCAGAATCTGAATTGTCGTTTTCGATCAGCAGTTTGGGAATTGTTGATTCTTGTTAACGTATAAAAGTCTTTGACACCCGGCTCAACCAAAAGATCAGTGACTGGATTGACCATTGGCACCGTGTAGTTTCCCCATTGATACACTTTTATTTTCCACCACCAGCACACTGTCGTACTGTATGTCTGTATGTAGAGGCAACACACGTCCCTTGATAGGAGAACATTTCTGGCTTTGAGGGGGAAGGAATCCCTCATAGCATTGCCAAGATCATAACTATTTGTAAATACTGGCTTTTAATATGTTCTGTCCTTGTAATGCTGTACCATATCGTTCTGTAAAATATGTTTTTTTCTTTTTTTGTAAATCATTCAGGACCACAAATTATTGTCCCCAACATTTTTGCCATAGCTGTAGTCGTAGAGGAAGTGTGTTTGGGGTTCTCAGGGAACTGTGTCGGAGCGGACACCAACGCAGCACCACCATCACCACCACCATGGCTTAGGCAGCACTGTCCATCTACTGTTGAAAAGGTACAAAAACCTATGAAGAAGTTACTAAACCTGTTAAGAAGTTACAGGTTCCAGTTAACTGATTTAGAAAAAGACTGAAAGGGTTGATTCATTCAGAACTAGGTATTTTCACATATGTCAAGCAGTATCTAGTCACACAGTTTGTTTTTGTTTTTTTTTTGGTTTTATTTGCCCAGGTTTTCAGACATCTGTCAGTGAGGTTTCAAAAGCTACAGCTATTTGTAGACACAATTTTATGAATATTGCAGACCTCACTATATGGGAGCCACCTTTTTGCTGAATAATCCCTGCATAATCTTTTGTGACTGGTTTCATTAAAAAGTCCTACAGCAAATTTAATTTCCTCAACCTTGTGAAATAGATGGTACTGGAAGCTTGGTCACATGGTAACATAAAGACAGTAGTAGATTAATCGATTTATCGTTTACCTGACATCTCACAAAACGGTGAGGAATTTCAATCTGAAGTTTGCTAATGCTGCTGTGATCTGACCTTAACAGGGTCAGTTGCTGGATTGTCTATTCAGCCCTCCACTGTACTGGGTGGCAGCAGAAATCTCAGACTGATATCTCAAAACCTGAAAAACATAAAATTAAAAAAATGTCTAGATGACCTGTAGGGAAGTTTGAGAAAATACTTTTTGTTATGTGGTCCCTTCAAGGACCGTGAAACCAATCTTGGGCCAGTGCCAGTTGACTGGACAGGGATATCAACCTGTGAGATTATGATCTCTTTTATATATTTACTCTGTCTCAGTAGTACAGAGCCTCACTGCTGTATGTCAAGAAATGTTTAACATAAGAGCTATTTTGGGGAATCACGGTCTTTTTTCTGACCCCCCCCCCCCGTCCCACCTGATTCTGCACTATAGTCCATTAACTGATATTTGTGTTTTGCCTCTCAGCTTGAGCCAGTTGAACTGATGGTGTTCTGCTCTTATAAAACCTTGTTTTTTTGTAAAGATGTCTTCATGAATGTATTTTATATCTATACTTTTTAAGGTATTGTCCCAGCTCATTATGCTACTGTCACCACCTGTGAAGTGAATGCACACGCTCTGGTTTTGCCCTTGCCACAGTGAATTTATAAAGCACCCTTTCTGCTGTGGACAGCACAGGCCTTACATTGTTACTCTGTAGACTGGCTTCTGAAAGCAGATTTCAGCTGTTCCAACCTTCAGAGCCCAAATTTCTGACTCAGAGCAGCGAACCTTTTCTTCGTCAGGTAAAGCCCAGAAAGTCCCTGCATCATATTTCTTCCATCATATGATTCTTACCTGTATCAATAAACTGTGTCTGTACTGACATTTAAGGTCTTGAGCTGGAGTTCACGCAGCTCCTAACCCTGTTCTGGACAAACTTTATTCTGTTTCTTGGCCTTAACAACAGATTTTTCTGGCATTGATGCTGTTTTTGCTCTCTGGACTTTCTGATTTGTGTTTTGCCACATAATGCCTTATTAGAACACATTTGGTTTCTATGTGATGTACTGTTTGTGTGATGGAACACAAGTGCACATGCATGCTTACACAGTCTCTCTCTCTCTCTCACACACACACACACACACACACACACACACACACACACACACACACACACACACACACTCTACCCATATATAAAAGTTGAAGAGGCTGAAGAGGAGGTTCCTGTCAGGGCATTTGGTAAACTTTGTCAGATCACTGCTCCTTCCTGCGTTGGCTGCTGTAAGCTGGCCACTTCCTCTGTTTTTAGTCAGGTTTTACTCATGTACAAAGTATAATTATTGGTTCTTATGTGATCGTTTGCTTCCCACTTGTCTTAATGTCAACTCTTGTCAAATAGTTTGCTTTGAAATGTCATTTGGCACAGAGTTAAATCATGTTGGACTTTGCCATGGTTGAAGATGTTAATGTCTTGCTTGCTTATCTCAGAGGTTGCAAGAAAAATGAAATGTTTGGAGAAACAGTGTGAGGTGTTTTAAAAACCACTTATACTGAAATAAACTTACTGAAAATTCAACTCTTGTCTTCTTTTATACAGTGAAGGAAGGAGGTTTGTAATTGCAGTGAAAGAGGTGGAAATAAAATAAATAATTTTGCTCTGTTACTGAGGAGCGTAGAGAAAGATAAAGCATCAAGTATGATAAAAAAGCACAAACACTAACATACAGTCTACAGATAGCATGAATGCTGACGGATGCTGTCGGAATAATTATAGACATTTACAGTGTAATTGTAATCGATGAACAAATCGACTACTAAAAAAATAAATACATTCATTCATAAGATGATTTTCCTTAGGAAATTCAAAGTAAAAAAATTAATTAGATAAACTTTTCCAATTAAAAATTATCTTTCCCCTTTCTGTCTGTACAGGACGAATTTATAGCTGAATATTAATTTTAATTTCATTTCAAATTGAATTTAGGGTGCTGATTAGATTTAAGTTTTGGTGATGGAATTACATATGACTTTTTTCTTCTACATACAATAAATAAATGCCACTGTAGAGATTTAAAACGTTGCTAGGCAAGGCTAGTATCTTTTGGCAGGTAGGAACTGCAGTTATAGTAGCAAAAATATCTGTTTCTTAGTTGTATAATGTAACCTCTATTTTCACAATATTTCTCCAAATCTTTCCAAAATTTCAGGAAGAATCCACAATTGTAACATTAATGTAACACAGACATTTCTTTCTTGTAAAAAGTAAATAGTGCCAATAAATCTTCCAGTCCTACTGTTACAAATGTATGTATGAAATTACTGTTGTGCGAGAGAACAGACTTGCTTTTGATTTGGATGTTTGTTCCATTTGATAACTTTTTCAAGGTCACTTAATCTCAGCAGTTACTTTACTTCTCAGCTGCAACTCTCAGTTAAGATATAATGGTCTAAAACCACCGTGAGCAAAAGCACCCCTCCTCATGAATATGGACTTCAAGGGTTAAAGATGTCTTGCCACACCTGAAAGGGAACATGTAATGATATTCATGAAGAGACCACCCACTGTGGGCACAGGAAAAACTGTTCCTTAGCAACACTCTTGCAAGCTACATTTTGGGGAGTTTTGAGCAGATTAGGATGTAAACAAGAGAAAACCGTTAACTAGGCTGTATGAGTCTGTTTCCTGTGGCTGAGGACCTGGGTGTCTTATCTGGCACAACCTCCAACCAATGATACATACTGCATATCAGCAAAACAAAAAATAACGTGAATAAAAGCATGTTGCTCGGCTAAATCTCAGCCCCTTTTTAGTTCAGTTCAGAATTTTATATGTGTGATCACAGGTCATGTTCCAATTTCTATTAAAAAATTATGGTCGTCTTCTTTTTTTTTAGAAAATTACCTCTGATGCTCTTTTTTAAAAAATGTACATGACAATTGTCCAAGTTACTGTACAGTTGAGACTCTATTTACTTCGAAGGTCCTAAACCGCTCGACCCTGATCTCTAAGGCTCCTTTTTTTCACATAATCAGTTGACTGATAATCAGACAACTGAGAAAATTTGGGTGCATCATAAAAGTCTCATGTCCATTTAAAAGTAATTAACTGGGGTGTCCTGTTCTGGATTCTGTGTCGTGGAATCACTGGATGTCAGAAATATTATGATTGATGAAGAAAAAAAAATCACAAAGTAGAACCATACTACAGACATTTTAATGCATGAGGTCCATCCTATGTCAGCAATATAGGGTCTGCAGTTACTTTTACTAGTAGCATTAGACTGAGTGTGACTTTAGTGGTACTCAAATTTTAAGAATTATTGCTGCTATCGTCTTCCTCCAGAAAGGCCTAAAAACAACGAGCATTCAACAAAAAGTGATGTCTATTTCTCCTTGTCATTAATTACAGTTAATCACAGACAACAGAGGACTTAAGAGCATCACTCTGCAAAGAGCTCACAGACAGCTTACCACAGACAGGTAAAGACAGCTGACTGGTCTCTGGACAGTGTGTCTTTGTAGCCAGGGATTGCCTGCGGTAGTAGAAAGGCTTCACTGCTCTCTTGTAGTAAAAAGATATAACATTCATACAGCTGTAGGAGTCTACCTCGCAATGGACCTTTTATATCCCATATGGGTCATATGGAGGGCATGACAAGGTTTCATGATGAGTTTTCTATTCATAATTCTATGCTGTAACTGCTGAGTTGTAATTTGATTGATCAGTAACGGGCTTGGTTGGTCTTGGAAGCACTTCAGGCAGCCCAACAGTGGGCCGGAACAGACAGTGAGGTAAGTCACTACATGTGAATATACTTTACTAGGACTATGTCGCTTAGCAAAACTCTGTTCATCTAATAGCTAGCAGTGTATGATAACAGTGTCTGTTAACAGTGTCTGTTAACGGGACACCCTCCAGGATAGAGTAGCGTACCTGGCCATATTTTAATTTCTCTTCATGCTCGGGTGTGCCAGCTTCCTTGTTGCTAACAATCGGAGACGGGTTCTTACTGAGCCAGGGACCATGACCCAGGTACAACATGAGTCTGATTTTCGAATCCACCAGGTCAACCCTGATGGAGTGAACAAAACATCATTTTCAGAAAGAGGGAAGCACCAAATATTAAAGCTCTTTTCTCCCTCAAAGAGAAGCACAGACATGAATAAGAAGCCTTTTCAGCCAAAGATAAAAGATTGCCAACAAAATGTCTCTCTACCTTCCAGCTTCACTTCAACTGGGCTTCTCATTTTCTTTGTTATGTGTACACACTGTTCAAGATGCTATTTCTCTGTGGTCATATTCGCTCGCAGCAGAATGTAATGCCTATTTAATGTATATTTAATGCCAAATCTCAGCAACACAGTCTTAAAAATGAACATCAAAAGCTGTGCACAGCTGTTCACTATCTCCATCAGCTCTTTCACAAGACAATAACTGTATCATTAGTCATAACAAGGACACTGCCTGTTCTGACCATTATTTCCATAGTTCCATTCCATTGTGTGATCCAAAAAAGACATAATGACGAGTTTTAATTGAAATTTGTCAAATGAAAAAAGTGAATTCATAAAACACAGCAGATTTATTCAAACAAAAGGATAAACTACCGCATGAGATAAGACAGAAATGCAATAAGAAAGTTCAGGCACCACAATAAAGTTGAGTCAGGCAGTACATATTCAGAGTTAAAATCCTCAGTATTTTGTAACAGGCTTCAGTCCAGCTCCATTTTACAATGCACTGTGTATGAGAGTGTATTCTCTACATTCTTTCAATCCTTTTTATCAGTTTTTATCTTCAGGTTGCTCAGTAGATACTGGTTCTTCTAAAAGAAGCTAGGGAGAGGTTTGCCTTTTCCTGCTGTATCTGTTTAGCGATGATGTGGCCTGTGAACGAGGAGGAGAGAGCTTGTTAAAGTCTTAGTAAAACAAAATCTCATCACTTTGTTTACAGAATAAAATCATGAAGAAACCTTGAAGTAATGAGCTGGATTCAGTTTGGCTAAATTGAGCTAATTTAAATTAATCAGGAAATGCAGAAGAACAAAGATTTTCAGATTATCTGTGTCTGAAATTGACAAATCACCACTTGAAGTGACATGATTCTATCTATGTAGCCTGAAATCTCATTAAAAATCCTGCTAAGCCTTCATCCTGGGATCCAGAAGAGGAGCAGGAGTCCTCTACTACCCTCAGATGAAGTGGGGTCAGCCAGATCTCATATAAAACACAAGATTTTAAAGTCAACTGATCCTTGTCTACAACTTCTACAGATTATTAACATGCTAAATTTTCAGAGTGACAATTTCAAAAGACCTTCACCAAATCATTTGTTTCTAGTTGCCTTTCAAAAACTGAGAAAGGCTCTCTTTAAGAGAAAAACACAAAGCGATGAGAGCTGCTATCTTCCAAACAATTGCAGTTTTTGTACAAAAACACATAGACCTTTACAAATTGGCTATCGTAGTAAGTGCATACTATTTATTAAATATTGATACTGTCCATAGAAAGTAAGAGAAAAGCTCAAGCGTTAGTCTGGTGTTAATGGAAATCAGGCTAAACCCACTCATGGTCAGGTCAGGTGACCCTGGCTAAAGTGGAAGGACACCAAAGATGCTGGGACACCTCACCACACGGAGTAGACCTTAAAAAACTTGATGACCACTGTGGACCCTGTAGCATTAGGGTAAACCTGGTGAATTCAAGTGACCAGGATGGCCTGTTGGATGACCTGAATGGAAATAAGAGGATGAGAAATAAAATTAAGACCTCTAGTGCACAATATTGCCTAACAATGGCCTGCTCTAATTTGTACCCCCCCCACCCCCCCAGCCAAATAAGAGTTTTCAAAGTAAGAGTTAGATATTGGATATCTCTGTTCTATATCACATCATCATTGCCTCCTACATTTATTACAAGAATTTCCAAAATGATCTAAAACTGGATTGAAAAGAATAAGTAAAGCTGTGTATTGTCTATTTCTGCAAAATAGAGATTGAGCTCCAGTTGCCTGGCAGCAAACGTAGACAAATCAAACAAAATATCCATGGAAACCCAAGACCTTGAAAAACACAACTCCTGGTACAAAAAAAAGATAACAAGAACCATGTCCAAAATCAGCTCCTTGTGCAATATTTTACTAATTCCTACATAGCACCCAATATCTACCTCCATAGTGAACAATAAAGTAGGACAGAATTTATTTTGCATCACTGACTACAAAATGATTTTGGGTACAATCAATGACACATGGTCTTGTTTTAAACGAATGTGTGAATGTGTAATTATCTCGTCTCTTATACAGTCTCTTGAGAGACTAGTAAGCTTCACTATTTCTGTGCGGTTCAACTCACATCACCAGCTTGATGGCTCTCAAAGCACATCTGAAGTTATAAATGTTAGACTTGAGACAGAGGATCTCTTCTGTGGCTCTGCAGCCTTAAAAAACAGGATAAAAACAAAGATCAATAGAGAAACTCAGAGTAAGAAAAGGGCAAAGCACAAACAAGCATATTAGTACATTGTCCTACGTTGAAAAAAAACCCAAACGACTGCAGCTGTCAGGTAACACTGCAGGATCTCTTCACAGTTGTGTACTTTACTTACCATTGAGACTCCTGATGCAGTGTTTATTTGTACCAGGCACATCCCTTGTATGACTAACCCATGTGTCTTTAACCTCATTCTGTACATTCAGCTTCTCATAAAAGAAGGTGAGGAAATCCTTTCTCTCCAGAAATCCAGGTCCCACACAAAGGGCATCAATATCAGTGCTTGTCAAAGCAACACAGACTCCTGTGAGCAGAGAGTCTGTGTTTCAATAGACCATTATCTTCACCATATCATCTCAGAGGGTGAGACCCACCACTGAAAGAACCTGCAAACACAATGAAACTGATTGCTAGTAGGTTATAACACACTTCACACCCCAGGTTGGAAGAGTCGGTGTACAGTGAACATTGACACCCTGGAAACTGATGGAAAACCACTAAGAAAACCAGCTCTTAAGGTTCCTGTTCTCCTCAGCAACAGGAGCTGATGGACACTTGATGGGAACATGACAGCCATCTATACAACCAATAACCCCTGGGAAGTGCCCATAAAAATGGATTTGCCCTTTCTGGTTAGCTTGACCAGCAGTATGAGGGAAACTTGATGGAAACACCCCTCACAAATGGCCTCGCAGACTCTTAACTATTCTGCACATGGTTGCTTGAATGACACCGGACAGATCCAAAGTTTCTCAGTGAAAAATTCCAGAAGCCTTCCTCTTTGAAACAGAGAGGAGAATCTAGGCTCAAGCAAAGATATTATCTCCAGTGAATTTTCTTCATTTTCTTCATTTAGTCCATGCTCCATCACAAACATTGCTATATAGAAGTTAAACCTGCCTCATTAAAAAATGAACATTAGCTTCAATTCCAGAGTAGATCTAATTGTCCTACTTGCCTTAGTTTTATTCAGAACAGTCTAAATATACAACTGCATTAAGTCTGTGTGAGTTGCTTTGAGTGAAGAGAGATCAGTCAGGCATTTTAGCCCAGGACTCTCTTTTAGCTTTGTCTGTGCAAATGGTCCTTTGGGTTTTAGTCAGTCAGTCAGAAAAAACAAGTGATCTGATGACATAACCTTGGGCTGCAAGGAACCCAGAGAAATTCTGTCATCTAGAATTCATACTGCATAATGGTCTTTTTTTATGGATTTCTGGACTTCCTTAACGATCACTGCAAAAATACACCGAAAAGCACTATGTGCAAAAATACTGAATATGAAAGAGGTCATGGGTGTATCAATGAAAATCCTGTTGTATTCGGGCTAGATTTCCTCAAAGACAGCTGTTGTTTTGTGTGTATCTGGAGAAGGCTGACTGCACCTAAATGACCTCAGCCATCTGACGTCAGCTACACACTGACGTCAGATGGCTGAGTAGGTGTGAATTCTTGCATAGATTTCAAGGGCTGCAGGCGAAGGTAAGAAGAGCTGAGAGGAAATGCAAGATTGTGATCAGGTCAGCTAATGCTTTTACGCAAAAACCACAGCTGCTGTCTTCAAAGCTACATCGCCATGTTTTCGGGAACTCAAAAAAAACCCCATCAATTCTGAGCTAAAGAAGCAACAGAAGGAAACTTGACAATGTGAGCTATTCAGAGATGATCAAAAAAGTCTGGCTGGATATTAAAAAACACTTTCAAGACTTTGCTTTACTCAAAATGACTGAAACATTCATGTGCTTCCCATTTGGATAAGACACTGGTCTCAAAAATTGCAACACATGAACTCATCTCCCTTAGAGGATGAGATCTTGTCACTGCAGGTGGACATTTGGCTCAAGTTACAGGCTCACGCTGGACAGTTTTTGGAACTTGCTCACTGAGGAAAAGTATCCAAATGTGAGGGCATGTTCCTCATTGGCTGCATTTTTCAGCTCGACTTATGTGAGTCAGCCTTTTGCCACATGAAGATTAAGTCCAAATACCATTCCACCATGACGGATGATCATTGGGAGGCCTGCTTGAGACTGGCTACCAGCAACTACTGTCTGGATTATGCAACCCTGACTGACTCTAATAAGAGAAAGTCATCAAAATAAAGTAGGAAACACAAATCTGTTGAAAACTTGATGCAGTAATGCAAGGCAAGTTTTTATCTATTTTCAGCATTGAGAATTTTTTTTTTTTTTTATGATATTGAGGTTGTTTAAAAAGCAGCTTACAAACCAAAAATGCTCTTGATGTTTGAGTACCCAGAAGAAAAATGGTAGGTATGTATGTGAAATGTAGACTTATCCATTTCAATATCATTAAATGATTAAAAGTATTAAAACTCCCATGTAATTTCCAGTTTATTAGTAAGAATTATTTCCTGATTCTGCAGTTCTCATCAACTCTACAGAGTTCTCTAGAACTTTTAGCTATGTAATGTGGCTGAAAACATGACCACCATGAGGATGAAACCCATGACTCAGTGACAGCTTGGTCAGATTCTGGCAGTAGAATTCACATTTCTCACCCATTCTCTCTTTAAGAATAAAGATGGGCCTGTATACATGCCTACCATTGAAAAGACTAGTCCAGTAATACAATACTTTCTAACATCTGACAGGCCTATCTCTTGGGCTAGATGAACTTCTTAGTCATCACACAGAGTTCAGGTGGGTTGAGTTTGGATGGGGGAACTGTTGACAAAGACAGATTAAGACCTTTATAAATTATGTATGTATTCATGAAGTGAATGCCGAGAGAAAATATGTAGATGTACCAAATCAAAATTCATTATTAGTACTGTCCTTATAGGGATTCTCCAGTGATTTTGTATTACACTTGCATAAAGCCGAAGGACCTATGAGAAAAAGATTTTAAAAAGATTGCTCAAAGTCAGTTCAGCAGAGGCTGAAATTCCTTAATGTATATATATATAGTCCTTAGTGCTGTATAGTGACAAAGCCACCTGATCCTATAGCTCCCATAATACAGCAATGACTTGTCTGTCCCACCTCAACAACCATTAGCCTCTTTCATTTGACCTGCCCTGACATGTAAATCTCCACATCTTTCAAGGTCCACACCCCAGTTTGTAATGCAGACTTTCCGTTATAAATTTGTTGTCTTGATGTCATGTACAGGTCAGAAGCTTCAGAAGCTAATAAACACATCAAACATCAGAATGCAAAAAAATGATGATGCAAAATACTTGCAAACTTGTTAACCTTGTTAATTGTTCAAGTAGCATCAAACTTAAATAGATACCTCAAACCTGTATTTGAGTAAATATAATTACTTAATTTCCACCAGTGCTGTTTTCACAGACTCAATGTCACTTATTATAAACCCATTTTTTGGGACATTGGTTCTGTTCAAAAGTTGTGTATTTTGATTTCACTGTGCATCTGTCATTCCTTCTAAAGGAAAAGAAAAAAAGACAAGAAAACTACAAACTTTTAATTAGAATATCACAGAGAGCATAAAAAAGGTTTGCAGAATGTTATGTTGCCACGTACAGCTGATGGCAGCACTTATGTATTTAGACAGCCTGAATAACTGGGTGTTGATTGATGATAAGAAAGAGGGGTAGAGTGTATCTGTAATTGTGTTTGTTGAGGAATGAATCTGGGTTGGGAGGTGGGATCAGGGCCTGTAGGTAAACAGTTCTATCCAGTCCTGGTCAGGATGTGAGTGTCACTGAAGCATAGTATTGAGTGAGTAAGTGATAAACAGTTAACTCCTCTGTATCCCAATGGAGAAAACACTGAAGTCATCTGTGAGCCTGGTGTTATATTAACAGAACCCAGAGTCAGTCAGCAGAGTTCCAGTAGAAGAGACAGCCACAAGGGGGCAGGAGTGACTCTACCACAGCTCTGTCATATCAGATGATGTTTAATTAAAGATACATTTCATTCAGTCTGCTGGATCTGTATAATTTTATTGTTCTCTGCAGGTTTGTGGTTTAGCCAAGATTATAACTGCAAGTTTCAGATTTTTCATTGAAATACTTAACAGCACACACAGCACTTCAAATGGTCGATAACAATGATACAGCACAGGCCAGTATCACACAAGAGGGTTTCGCATTTAACTGTTCTGCGGTGGGTTGTATCACATCAGCAGATTTTTGATGGAGAAGAGCTGAGATCCTCACCCCTAAAGATGTGATAGTTTCCCTTTTAAAGGAGTGAATACACCGCTCAGCCACAACAATAAGGTATACACTGTTTAGACCTTATTGTTGTGGCTGAGTATAAATACGCCATTCAGCCTAATTAAAAGTGTTATGTGGTATAATGTTGTGACTGATGTCATTCTGGAGTCACATATTTTGTGTAACTGCCAATCAAACACTTCAGGCATGCACACAGTGTATGTACCTACATATAAGATGGTGCTGTTATTACTTTATTGAGTCATGTACTTTCTAAGGAGAGTCTGATTTTTATCTCATAGAAACAGGTTTCTTAATTAATTTCTGCAAGGTACAGATATTTTCAGATTAAGGTACTGAGATCCCAGCACAAGATGGCAAAAACAAGTTAAATTTCAGTTGCACAAACATTTATTATTAATACTACAGTGACAAACACTAAATTCCTGATCGATTTTCATAATGAAAATTATGAACGCCCGGATTTTAAGCAAGCTGACTGAGGGTTTTTGTGGAATAATCGGATGCACACTGGGGACTCATCTTCTTGTGTCAACCCCTACATGTCTCTCAGATGGGAGACTTTGGTCTTTTGGTCTGACCTTCCAGAATGATCATAATGATTACAGAGTCCTGGGGGGCAGTCAGTCTCCAGGGAAAGGTGAGCTTACATTTGAAAGTTGTCACTCTTTAAACTGAACATGTTATTCTTATAACTTTTACAGGATTTCTAGTAATGTATTTTCAAAAGTAGTTTTAGCATTAGATTGAGGTTGAAACAGGCAGAATGATACTAAACATAATACTCATTTCTTAGTATTCAAATATGGAGTTGTGGGAGCACTTCCTGACTTAACGATAGTGGAATAAAGGTGTAAATAAAGCAGACATATACAGACAAACAATACTATACATTTTTATTTATAAAGCACCTTATCATAACAGAAGTTACATTTAGGGATTTTTTATATAGAGCAGGTCTATAGTGTACTCTATGATATTATTTACAGAGACCCAACAATCCCCCCCATGAGCAAGACCTCGGGGAAAATGGCTACAAAAAAACTCTGTTAAAAATTGTAGAACAGATCCTGGTTATGGTGGTGGTGGTGGTGGTGGGGCTGTCTGCCCCTGCCAGCAGGGTTGTGGCATACAGATACCACGTAAAGATGTATGAGACTAATAAAACTAATAATTATAATAATCGGGATAATACTACTACTACTAATACTATAACTACTACTACTAATAATAATAATTTGAAGCAGTGAGTGTGGAGCAGGATCATGGGGGTAGTAGGTGGTTTGCAGTCATGGATCCCGAGTCTGTAGCATAACATATGTGACTTAGTCTCATCAGGGATCTGATGGTTGCTTTCTAATGTGGCTCCTGGTCAGGAAAAGTCAGAGCAAAGCACAAACACACACACAGACACACACACACACACACACACACACACACACACACACACGCACACACACATGCACAACAACAACAAACCCCTTGTCTCACTCTTCACAGGTCAAGGGGTGATCAAGAGCTTTCTGACTGTTTCTAATTGGCCAGGGTCAAAGTTCAATTGACTGGAGATGGATGGTGCAAGATCAAGAATGGTTGGAAGGCTGTGAGAGAGTGAAAAGAACAACAGAGGAGAGGCAGAGAAGAGAAGATCAAAGCAGAGAGTCCTCAGCCTGACAAAGCCTAACAGTCCTCAGAGCATTGGTTTACCATCATGCTCCACTGAATGACAATTACCATCATAGTAAGGGAGGATTACACTGGCTTGTTCAGAAGCTCAGCCTGGGCACATGCATTTCTGGGCCATGTATGTTAAAGTGCTTTGTTTTCTCTTTTGAATCCAAAAACCAAATACAAAAATATGTTTTTTCAGGTTTTTTGCATTTATGGTTTAAAATGGAAAAAAAAACACCTGAAAAAACATGTTTTTTTTTTTGTATTATTCCTTTTTTCTTGTCAGTTTAAAAAAAATAGATTTTTGTGTTTGCAAGTTCCTTTTTTTAATTTTTCCTTGTTGAACTGAGGAATGAAGAAAGGCAGACAGATGACACCAAAATAAAAGAAAAATATATCAAAGACAGATAGATAAAGATCTTTGTTTTGTTCTTGACATTTAAACAAGAAATGTTTTTTATCCAAAAATATATTATCTAGTTTCATAGCATTAATTAATAGCTTAATGAGGTTCATCCCCAATAGTGTTGTCTGAAGTGACCAGCAGAGGACCCCAAATAATCCTTCACCATTTCACATGGTAATAGGTAATAGAGCCTTCAGTTATGACCAATAAAGCTGCTCTTTCACTACAAAGCTCGTTTCTATAGCACTATCGTATATTTAAATATTAATTTTCATTGTGTACTTTACTTTTCCTGGGCAACACATTTCCCTCTAAAATTCAATAGTAATCTTCTGATTTCATTGTTCCTTTGATACATTCGATGCCTCCAGTACCAGAAGCAGCAAAGCAGCTCCACAGCCTGATAGAACCAGACCATTTGCATAAAAATGATAAAGAAAAAACTTGAGAAAGAAGTTCAAACACTGCTTATTTTGATACCTTCACACAGCTGACCAATCCCTGCTTGTCATATTGCCTGTTTCAGAGAGTACCAAAAGTCAATGGTTGTCTATTCAGTTAGACAGTTGGATAAGACTGTTTCCCAGTGGCACAGACTAAAATAACTTTGCAGTCAGGATCAAGTTTTACATGACGGTGCTGCTTTTTGTCATCATCATCAAGCCTGCTGACACTGTCAGCTTCTTGCTGCCTCATTTAAACAGATTCTCAGTGGACTTTTCCCAGACTAATGTCTCATTGTAAAAACTGAGCTAGTAAGGTTTAAGCTGGTTTAACTGAGGCTATCAAAGGACTTATTTAATTCAGTCAATCTATAATTCAAATACATTAGTTACTGCTGCTACAACTACTACTCTTACTACAATTACTACTACTACCACCACTACTACCACCACCACCATTACTACTACTTCTACTACTACTACTAGTACTACTACTATTACTACTGCTACTATTAATTCTACTATTATTATTACTAATGCTGCTGCTGTCACTGCTACAACTATTGCTACTACTACTACTACCACGACTACTACCACCACTAACATTACTACTACTACTACTACTACTACTACTACTACTACTACTACTACTACTACTACAGCGACTACTACTGTTACAGATGCTACTACTGTTATATCTGCTACTACAGCTGCTACTACTACTACTACTACTACTACTACTACTACTACTACTACTACTACTACCACTACTGCTACTACCACTACTGCTACTACTGTTACTACTACTACTACTACTACAAATGCTATTGCTGTTACTACTACTTATAATAATAGTAATGATGATATTAATGATAATGACTTTTTATAGATGACTGTAAAAACTGACAGTGCCTTATAGTGAAAAAAAAAATCAAATAAAAGTAATACAAAAATATCTACAACAAATAATTCAAACAATTATAACAAATATGTTCAGAAAAAGCTGTATGATAAACCGAGGTTTTTAGAAATGAGAGTACAAAGAGGTTATAGTGATGTGGGTGTATGTCACTTTGTTTATATACTGTTTTTTAACCTTTATTTAACAAGGCAACTTGAACTCAATAAAAATCTCTTTTGCAGGAGAGGTCTGGACAAGACTGAAGTATTATGCATTCTATGCATGGAGATGGAGATCAGCACTGAGGGGCAAATTATACCCAGCAACTGTACAAAGAGAAATATACAGAAAACTTTTATCTATAACTATGACAAAACTGAGAGTCTTCAGCCATTATAGCAGCTCTGTAAGCATGTACATATAGTATGAATAGCAGTGCTTTGGGCTGTGAATGCACAAATGCAGTGCTAATGCCAACATGCTAAGATGCTCATATTTGTCATGCTCATGTTGATGTTCAGCAAGTTCAGTACAGTATAATGGCACCATCTTCACCATCTTATTTATAGCTGAGGCTAAGCAAAATGTCATAAGCTTTGCAAAAATTTGGTCATACATCAACGTGGTGGAAAAACTTAAGAAAAAGTAAGATCACGAGCAACATCAGCAGAATACAGTATGTGGGAACCATGAATGTCTATACCAATTTTTTTTTTTCCAATCTGTGTCATCAGGATGTGTGCGCATCAATTTTAAGACTTTTTAAGACATTTTAATACCATTTGAAATGCTACTGAATATCCAGTTTCACAATCATATTGGTCAAAGTATGAAAGATATCAATGAAAACCAGTATGGATGATAAGAAATAATCATATTAGAGCAATTTACTAGGAGCCTTAATTTACTGACATATTTATTGACATGTATATTACATATTCATATCGTCCAGTACCCAGATTAGCAACAGAAAATGAATGGATGAATATATGGACGGATTAATCAATTAAAAAATTGATAACTTATTAAAATAGTAAAATAGTAAAATAGTACTGAGAATTTCCAACCTTTTTTTTTTTTGCTAAAATCATGAACAAAAACATTTCATAATTTATATTAGAGATTATGGCAGGAGAGAAAAATACTAGACCCTTTTACTAATTAAAATGTAATGTCTTTCTTGAGGAAACGGAAGGCAATGCTTTATAGAGATTTTCAATACCCACAGGTAGTAAGTACCCAGGTCGTGAATATGCTGACACATCACAGCTAATTTAATAACTCTGACTGGCTTGTGGCACCTTAGCAAAGTTATTTGGATGCATCCTTTAGGAACCACAGACGTCCAAATTCCATGGCAATCATTATCTCTCAAGAAGAAGGGTGGCTAAAAATACCATTAATTTAACTTGCCAAAAGTAATCACATAGGTCACAAAAACTCACTTGGTTATTAAAGCAACAGTTAAATACATTACTCGTGGCAAACATTCACGGTTATGAGAAAACAGCAGCCTAAAATAATAGCAATACATTTCTTTATAGACATCACTACAGATAAGAAGAAAAAAACAAATTGAAAGGCAAACATCATTGCTAAGAAAGCTAAGAAACATTTTATGTTTTTCTCTTAAGTTCACCCATGTGCATTTCCACAAACTGTTGTAAAATACACAATTCCAAATACAAGAAGACAAAATTACATTAACTGTTACTGAGAGAGCTTCTCACTTTCTGTACAGAAGTAAACTGACTCAGCTATCGCCGCATGGCAAATACTTAACACTCATACTCTAATATAAAACATAGAGTCATCTGCTCCTCCACCCATTTTAGACAAATCTTGTTAAAAAACTTCACATCAACTCCACTCTAATGTTTTTTTTCAATCTCCAGTGCCATCACTGTCCTCACCTGGACGATAGCCTTATTCTACAGCAGACTAGAAAAAAACTGATCTGATTTCAGACTACTTTTGTAGAGCTTCATTTGTATTAACTAGGAATAGGTTGAATTAGAATTAAAGGTCTTTCCCAAATAAAAGCCTGGTTCTCTTTTCAACTGAGGCCCTGACTTTTCCATATTTTGAGAATTTAAGATATGAAGCTATTTTGTGAAAAGAAAAAATAGTGAATAAACGTTCTTATTAACATCAGAAATATCAGAAATGTCAATTATTGCTCTGGATTCAAACTGGCTACAAATGCTGTACTCTTTGAAGAAGCAAGCTGCAAACATTAGTCCCCTTTGAAGCCTTCAGCTGGTGAATTCATTTTACTGAAGTATTTCTTCAAAGAAAATGAGGAGCTGACACGATTCATTATCAGCAGCCAAAACTTTCAATGACCTCCAGTTCCTTCCAAATTGAGAAGTGTTTCACCAGGATATCTTTTAAATCCAGTCACCAAAATTTCAGCAATTAGTTGGCCACAACCATGTGTGCGTCCCTTCCCGAGTTTTTTTCTTGCAGGCAGTCCGACAAAAAGTTGTTGTTCATTGAGGGTAGTATTAGTATTAGTGTAGTGGAAGCCACTGGTATTGTTAAATATTGGTATTGTACCACTGTGACAATATCACAGCTGTGGTGGTGCTTTGGGCTGAGTTCAGTCTCTTTGTTTGCTGGAGGAATCCTTGCTCTGACCTTGTCAGATGCACAGAGACAAGAGGCAGAGAGAGCCCAAAAGAAATGATTATTTCTTCCTCCATCAAGCCCTGCAGGGATCTGTGAGTTTGCCTTTTTGCTCTTTAGAAAGATTTAGAAGACTTAAAAGTTTCTAGCATTTGATGGGTATTGCAGCATGGATATACCCCTGGAGAACAAAAAGCAAGTCAAAGCACAGTTATTTTTAGATGTAAAATTTTATGTAATCTTTGTTATTTCTGTACCTTTATTTAAAGATCAAGTCCTAAAAAAAGGATAAATGTCACCTTTAATTACATTATTTTTCTTCAAAATAAAAGAGGGCACTGTTCTCTTTGTAGGGATGTTCAAATTTCTTTCCACTGTTCTCTAAAAAAATCCCTGCGTTAACTAATGTCATTAACCTAGTACATGGCTAAATCAACAATTGTTTTATGCATGCCTTCTATTTGGATGCTAACATTAGTGTTAAGAAAGGGTTTCTGCTTGCATGAAAAATTTACCAACACAATGTAAATTCTGACCATCGTCACCATCGTAACCTGGTTCCTAGCTATGGCTTGTGACTGAGTCAGAACTCTGTCACTCTCAGCAGAATGTCTCACTCCAGAATGTCTTGTTAATCTTCTGATTTCATTGTGCCCTGCAAAGATCCAAGGTACCCTGGTCCTGACTCAGCAAAGCAAACCCACATAAGTGAGCCTCCTCTGCGTTTTACAGTGTGGATGTTTTTTTTTCTTGAAAGCTTCATTTTTTCTTCTCTTAACACAAAGCAGATGTGACATACCAGAAAGCTCTAAATTCTGTTCAAAGGACATTCTCCCACATACATTACAGATTGTCCAAATGCACTTTAGCAGACCTCAGTCCAGCTCTAGTCCAGTTTTCTTTCAAAAGTAGGGTCTTCCCGGGTCTTCATCCATGGAGCCCAGTTTCATTCTGTAAGTGACATACTCTCTGACCAGACATTGTTGAACCTTGATCACAGAGGTTAGCTTGTACCTGTTTCGAAGTTTTCCTTGGTTCTTTTTCCACCATTTTAACTTGCTCTGTTTAATCTGGGATCAATTCTCTCCTGTGGCCACATCCAGTGAGGTTAGCTACTGTCCAAAGGACCTTACACTTCTAAATAATATTAGCAACCTCGGTCATAGGAACATCAGGCTGCTTGGAGATGATCTTGCAGTCTTTATCTTGACCATGCTTGGTAAGTATTTTATCCCTTATCCATCAGATAACTCTCTTCTTTTCCTTCTTTTGTCCACATTCAGTGTGGTGCACACAATGAAAGCAAACAACACACTGAGTTCTTTTAGAGACACCAACTTTTCTGGCAACATCTTCCAACTTTTCTGGCCACATCTTTAATATAATCTCTCATTTTGCTCAGTCACAGTGGTTTTAGTTAGCTGGTTAGACTTTGTAGTAGTGCAATTGTGTGAAAAAAAAAAATTATTCAGAAATTGTGTTTCTTTACTGCATGTAGCAGGGAAAGAGGAAGACAAGCCATTGAGTGCCATGAAAAAGTCCATAAAGGATTGTCCTTCCTCTTACACACTGATGTGGCGATGTCAGTAAAAGTTCTAAGTCATCTAGGTCATAGTAGTTGTTAAGTGCTGAAACCAAAGACAACTGGATTTCTTTTTTGGTTTTTGAAAACATTTTGCCTCTCATACAACAGGCTTCTACAGTTCTGAAAAAGTGGTGTGGGAGTCCCACTTAGGAGTTCTGTCCTTTGGATAGACCAGCCTTTGCCACAGGGTGTGGCTGGGTTTGAAATTGACATGGATCTTGTGTTTATGGAAAATTCTTCTAATTTTCTCTGAAAAACCTGTTACATATGGGATGTTGTTCCCTCTATCGTGTTCTTCACAGGGGACTGTCTGTGATTCTTTGTTAGCAAAGACAAGGAAGACAAAAAGATTGTAACAAATCACATGATGGCAGGAGGAGACAACAACTCTCAGATGAGTCACACCTTGGCCCAGGTGACCCTAACAACTCACTTGATGGGTGTGTTTAATGACCCTCAGAACCACTCCCCAAACGTCATCCCCACCAAGAGTATATACCTGGGACTCTAACATCAGCTCCTTAGGACTGAAGAAGCCTTTTGGAAGAGAAGTGAAACATTTTCAAAAACCAAAAAGAAATCCAGTTTTTTTTTATTTCAGCACTTAACAACTGATGAGGCAATATTTGCACTGAAAGGAAGATAGGAAGATACCTTTAAGCAGGCATTTCACCGAAGCTGTTCAGTATTTAATGTATATTAACAATAACAAATTATCTCCCAAAGAATAATTATGGAGTAGAGTTGTGACTTCATTTGAAGATATTCCAAATCAGGGAAAAATAATTTATGTGTTTATACATGTTCAAAACACACCTCACAATTCATATCATGAACATGGAGCAGTTGAAAAACTTGGCCAGTCAGATGTCCAGACCACAGATGTGCCAAGAAATGAGTAGCTATGTTCAAAATTCTGAGGCACCAATAATTGTGTGATAGATAGATTAACGCAAGCCCTGCTGCACTGTCTTTGTAAAGCTATTATATCGTATTTTGTCTCCTATTTTAATGTAAAAAGACAAATATAACTGTCACAGTCAAATTTGAACTATTTTTTTAAATAACTGACTAAAACCTTTGTGCTTTATAATCACACAGAGAATGGACAGAGTATGGAAAACAGAGCATGGCCAGAATGAGTATATAACACTGGATATGGAAATGGTTGTCAGCGTCTGTCTGACTGTGTGGGTATTAGAGCTAAGGGTCTTTGGGTAAGTGGTGGTGGTGGTGCTGGAGCGAGTTTTAATGTGGGGGCCCAATTCTTAAGATTTTGTCCCCCTGACCTTTATTCCAACTGGCTGGCCTGAAGCGAGGCAGCATAGAGACTAAAAATGATTTCAACACTATTAATTGTACAACGTACTTTAAGAGAAGTCTGTATGGGGTTTTGCCTGAACATGATTTGAACAAATTATGTATTAGTTTAAAAACAAATGAGAACTAATGCCTAATTGATTTGGCTAGAGCTTTCTGTTATCTTGACAACACTAATAAGGAGGATTAACCAGCTGAAACAAAGTAAATGAAATCCCCATTTTGTTGGATTTTACAACTTTGACTAAGGCAAGTCCTCTGCAATGGAACAATAATTCTTATTTTAAAAGGCCACAGGAAGAAAGGATAGCTTGACTGAAACAAAGTTTTATATCCTCTGCACTACATGTTAAACTAATTTGATTTCAGACTGATGTCCAGTCTCTGATTTACCAATCTCACTATAATTTAATTCAAATTATGTTCAGTTTCTCTAGGAAACTGTCACATTTTTCCATCTGATTTTCTTTTCTTGGCTGGTAAAGACGTTAGGGAGCGCTCACATCTGTCTCTGCTGTGGCTTCAGCACTTGACCATCAGACCCTTCTGACACACAGTTACATCCCGATACACACACTCACAGCATTAAGAGGTAGAGCTGGTAAGGCTTGAAGTCCCAGGTGGGCAGTGGTTTTACTGGATGGTCTATTATATGTGCTATTTGTATCCTTCTTTTTTATAATTACAGCCACTTTACTAAACCAATACCGTTGTAATATATTTCCCCTCAGCTCACCAGCATGTTCCTTCTGTAGACAACTCAGTGTGCCTCAGTGATATTTAAAACTCCAACATGTAGTACCTCTTAATGATGGTAAATATTCTGAGAGGGGTCTTTTCACGCATTACTTACCCCCCTCGAACAGCCAGTATTCATTGCAGAGGAATACTTTTCCAAATATAGCAAGTTTGCTCACCCTCAATTTTATTGTGAGGTGTACCCAAGAATTATCCCATTTGCCCATTTTTTTTTCACAGTTTTATTATTTTACATATGAAATATGCTTAGGTTTTAGTATGTATAAGTTAAATATTTAATTTGAGGTAGACCATTTATTTTATTTTATCAATGGAATAAAAATAAAGGGACTTTTGACAGTATACACACAGACAATGCACACTGAATACCTATATACCTACACTGATTCTTGTAAAAACAGAAAAAATGGGAATCCGTCTTTGAGCTTTGCACAATTAAAATAAAAAAACCCTCCAACTGCTGAGACTGTCAACATAAATACAGTTACCATGTCAACACCTTACTGCTTTATATACTCTATGTACACACAGGAGTGCTGGAATAAGAGAATGTATCACTAGTCATTCATTAAATTGAGCTTCCTTCAGGTACAAGAGGCTACAGATGATAATATGCCATAAAATGACAGAGCCCGATATTTATTAAGGTCAGTGGGAGGTTTTCATCTCATAAATAACATATTTCTATACTATCAAACAATGCTGTCAACACTTGTATTGTGACCATTGTTCATTCATTGGTGGTAAATGGCAATCCATTCATATTCTTAATGAATCTCCAGTAAATGAATAAGGACCGGGTCTAAGTCAGACTTAGATGAATGTGCTGCTTTAGTCAGTTTTTATCTGATTCTACCAATCACACACCTGGAATCATGAAAAGGGAAGTAGTAGTAGGTGTAGTAAGGTTGTTGTATGGCTGTGGCAGTCAAAGTGTAGCCCATATGTGTAGAATTTACATGCAATTATAGCCTCTCACGGATGACATTAATATGTAGCAGCATGCAATGCTGTCTGCTGCAGTGTATTTTTTGATACTACCACTTGGAGTCACCAAATATAGACTTTTTCAAATTTCACACATAGAGGCTTTAACATTCTTGTAATTTCAAAACTCCGAAGACATTAACATCTTGTTGAAAATAATACTGACTTTCAAGAAAGAAATTGGGAATTATTAAATCAAATTGGGCTCAACAATCAGATTTACGATATAAAAATAAGCAATCTACCTGTGAATAGACACCAAAAACAATATACTGTATGAGTTGTCAAGCCTAAAAGACTTAGAGGAAACTTATCAGAAGGTGTGAAATCCATTGACTGGTGTCTGTGCCACTTCACAACACACCAAACAAGATGCTATAATATTGTTTTCAAATGGTTTTCCACCACACCCTCAAGATCCCACTTTATCAAAGACAAAAAAGCCAAAGATGCTAAAAAAACTTGAGGAAATTCTCTACAAGAGATAAATTAGTGAATGTTACAGTTTCTTTGCAAGAGACGGAAATACATGTCAGAGTGACGTTCCTTTGACCCCACAGAGGTGTTGCATTACAGCTGGCTAGAGATGGAGTTGTGTCCCTGAAGAGACTCCCTGCACTTCAACCAATAACACTCCCCATGATGTTGTCAAAGGGATAGAGTCATTGAGTGAGGAGTAAAATCTTCCTCATTTGCAGTGAGGGAGAGGTTAAAATTTAGACGTACAATGCACTTCCTAGCTGCTTGTTCGGAGAAGCAGAATATGCTAGATGTGTGTTTGTGTGTATGACGTCCTCCTTTAAGCTCTGTCAGAAAGCTAGGCCTTCTAAGAAAGTTTGGCTGTCAATACGAGCTACTGGTGGTGTCTGACTTACATTTGTGTCTGTGTGTGAGAGAGAGAAGACATTCTCATTTCCATCTGCACTGTGAGAATACACCCCTCCTCATACATTTCCCTATCTTCTCCTCCCCTCCATTCTTGGAACAAGGCCCCTGCTGGACATAAAGGGCACATTTGTTCTCAACCTTGTGCCATTGTTCTGTGAGCCTACTGTTAATATCCGTTGCAAATCTGCTTACTTTCAGATTCCATCAATACGGGTGGGGAGGACAAAGAGAGGACTATATGGCCCGTCCAAGGCCCGGAGAAAGCAGAGAAAGGATGCAAACAGAGGTTGTCAGTGTGTTTCTTGACTCTGGGAGGGCACTGACAATGACAGCAGTATGAAGCAGCCTGTTGATTGATCAGTCTGATGTTGTACTGTGTGGGATGGATGTCGCAGACAAAATTAAACAAACAAAGGCTGAGAGGAAGTGGCATGATTTAGCTGAGGGATTTAGAAAGGCTGAATATGAGCCGAGTGGATGTGGTAGGTCTAAATGTTCATCCTGTAATCCATAAATTTTTCCACGCTGTGTGATGGTTAAGGTCAGTGGAAAAAACACAGCATCACCTACAGTAGATTCCTTTTCAGTAAATCACCACCAAATTACAACCTGCAGGATCTGTGGTGAGTCGTAGGTTCTGTTTTAGAGACATTTCTCAAGGGCAGAGTTGCTCTGGGTGCAGACATTGGTGGAGAGACATCCCCAGGCCAACAATGAGGGAAGTAATACCACAGGAGAGAAATATAATAATCAACTTGCATTGCAGGTTTGTTTTTGGAGGGTAATCTACATTAACTAACCGTACTTCACTCTTGGTCTAATTATACACAAAATGTTTGAGTGCACTTGTTTTATAACTCTTTTTCTCTTCCGTATGCACTCATGACTCTACAATATATATATATATCAAGCCATTATGTAGTTGCTTAAATAAATGAATACCAACCTATAGGTAATGCGCTTCTTTGTTTGAACCAGCTGTGAACCATCCTTAGACCTCACCCGAGATTTTATAACTCTGCCATTTTTTTAGTCGATTTAGTTGATTTGGCTGCACAACTCAAAAGTATCTGTACCTAATAAACGTGTCATGTGATGCTATGCTCTAACATGTACCTATATTTAAACCTATCCTAAAAACTTGTGTGTATTTTTTCAGTTAGCTTATGATTGTAGCTAGACATTTGACTGTGACACTTGTCTGTATGTGTCTCTGCTGCTACAAGGATTTTACTGACAAAATGATGCACGACATTCACAAACAAACTAATCACCTGGGCATAGCTGACTCATTACCTATGGCTAATTTACCCTACATATAATATCCATAATATAATGACCCATACAAATGTAACTGTAACACTCTGCAGTGTTAGCAGTGTTAAAGTATACCACATTTGCCTGAATATAAGATGATTTCGTTTTCTGGAAATAATGTTTGAAGAAGTTTGAGTAACACTGTCTTCTACACCGTTGTTTGTAGCCTTATGTGGATTGGCTATTGAGTATTTTCACATTTGTTTATAGTGAGTTTTAAGAGATAGTTAGCCCATTTTAACCTTCAGGAGTTTCTGCAGGCTGGTCTAATATGTCTTGCCTCCAACAAGGAAATAAATTAATGACAACTGAAAATGAGTTCATACCTCTTCCAACGTGTTTGCTGCAGAAATGAACCAGGGAGAAATGTGTCACCAACCTAGACTTACAGCTGTCACAGATGATGAGCTAAAAAATTAAACTGCCAACTGTCAAAGAAAATTATTCTCAGCACCTCCAAGAGCCTGACATAATCTAACATGATTATGTTACAAACTGACAAGGTACACAAATGTGGGTTTTACATATTACTGAATTTCACATTTCACTTCTATGAGAAAAAAGCCTCAATGTTGAGGACTCTCTTCCCTGAGGATTTATGGTATCACAAAAAAACCTTCCCCACAGGACAAGTGTAAAAGTGTTTCCTCAAAAACAAATTTTGGAAAAGAGGGGAGTATTTTATATTCGGGTCAATACAGTATAATAACTGCTTCAAAACAGTGTTTATTCACTGTTGACATGCTACGTACTAGTGCTGATACTAGACAATAATCCATAGAACAGCGTGTTGCCACATCTTTGGGTCAGGTATCTATATCTGTCCCTTTGACTCTTCATAAAATTGCCCACTACATAAACATACAAACCTGTTATGTTGACCAGTTTGTACCAGACCTCTAAATATATCAAACCTTCAAGTTTCCTGGGCTTTCAAGTATGAAGCGTTGTGCCACAATGAGGCCACAAGAGTGCAGGGCACGCTAACAGGATGTGCTATTATCAGGTATAAGTAAAGCCATGAATGCATCATTATTAATTCAAAAGATTAAGTTGTAGGCTACATAAAGCTTATAACTTGTGAAATAGTGGAATATTTTACTGTACTTTCTATGGTTGATGCCATATGTATATTATTTTATATTAAATTTGTAAAAATCTTTGAAAATATGTTTGTTGTATCAACACAGTAAAAATAATAAAGTTGAAATAAGTCAAATAAGTATCTTATTTGACTATGATATATTTCAAGTATCTGCAGATTTTAACATCAAAGATGAGTTCTTAATAGAATGATGCAGGGGAAAGAGATCAAATAGATCAGGCCTTGGTTCAGAGAAAGGGTCTAAAATTAGCATTTACAGTGAGTCTTGTCAGCACCAAGATGAAAATCGTCTCTTGTCCACCTTTTAAGATGTAGGAGGTAGGACTCAAGTTCAGTAAAGTTTCTTTTCTAGCAGTGCCACACCTTGTGTCATCTGTAGATCAAACAAGGACACGGTTACCAATACCACTATTAAAGGGAAACTTATAAAGATATTCAAGCATTGTAAACTAGGAAACATCTATCCATGGAACAGAACCAGCATCAGTGGCCATCACTGATCGGTTATCTGCCTCAAGTCTTCACAGTAGAGTAGATAGATCATAAATAAGGATGAACATAAGGTTAAAGAAAAGTGATACACTGTTGATGTACTTTGCTGTGATCAGTGATCACTGTCAAGATTAGGGTTTTGTTAAATTTAAGACATATCTGAGACACATCTCACATGGGATCTTCATCAGATCCACATCCCTCCCTCACAGGGATGAAATGTTACATTGTATAAATTTTTCAGCAACTGTAGGAAAAACTGAGTTTCACCATTTTTCCGTACATTTGATCATATCTTAAAACCCAGATTGGGTCGTTGGGTACAATCATTAATGCAGAGCAATAATTGGAAAATACAACACATAAAAAAGTTAATCATTTCTTATGATCAAATAATTAGTTCAGCACTATAAACCCATATATTTAATGCAAAGTAACATGACTCAGTTACTGCTGATACCAGCTGTCCTGCATGCTTAACACTTAACGCATGTGCTGCCTTTGAACCCTAACAAGTGAATGGGGTGTTGCCATGGGGGGCATTTGAACACTAAGACCAACAAAAAGGGAACTCAAGTGCCCTTTCACTATGTATTTTATGCAATGATTAGGATTCTTGTGGCTAACCAAACTTACTTTAAAGCAATTCTTGTTTATACATGCAAAAAAACATGTTTTTTCCAGGTGGATACCTGTTGGGTCTTAGCTCTACAAAGTTGATGGAAGTAATTGTCAAGTGGTTTCTGTATGAATTGAAAATTTGTGCAACAATTCACATATGTCAGGAAGCCATTGTTATCATTGTTTGGTAGGAAAATGAACCAGGCCAAACAAGAAATTTAGGAAGCTAGCAATTATTTTATTTGATATCAAAAAATATGAGCATACTATACATGTACAGGAACTACCAATACAAAATTTAATTGCATGTACAATACATCATCTGTGAGCTGAGATAAACCAATTCAGTAAACCAAAATAACCAATCAGCAACAACAATTTAATCCAAACAAAAGTGGAATTAATCAATAAAATCAATTTAAAAATACTCTAATCGATAAACAAAATATGAGCAAATCATTATCAGCAATCAACAATCAGTGAGGAATTTGCAGTAAGTTGTGAGCAAGCTTGATATGTCAAAGTATTCTATCATAAACTGATAAAAATATAACATAAGATGATAAAATATCAAAAATATGGTATAAAAATGTAAATGCTTAAAATGTAACAAAAGAATACATTTTTTCTAATCACTCTAAAATTCACTCACAAAATCATCAAAAAAGTTTAAATGTAATCTTAAATCAACCAGTAAATAAAAAGAAAATTTCACATTAGGAGTCTGTCATCAATTACACTCTCGAAAACATTGTCAGGCAAAAAGAACATTCATCAAGTAATCAAAGAAATTACACAAATGGGAATGTTTAATGGATTAAAAGCATTTACCAATCCAAGGATCCAATGTCAGCAATATTTATTCTAAGTAGGAGAGTATATAAGGTTTACGATTATAAATCATTTAAAGAGCAAAGGAATTCTCAGACCAGTCTCAGAGGAAGTTTATCCACTGCAGTTAATGGGGAGGGGCAGTGGAGAGCCATGTCCTGTAGCTTGCACAGTGACTTGCAGATTTTTTGGTCATCCTCTTCTAGCATTAGGATTAATAAGTAAGCCTCTCAATTTTAGAATTGTTGCCTTTCACAACACTTTTTACAAAGTCTAAACCACAGTACCTCCTCTGCACCAGAATTTATATAGGAGTTGACTTTGAGATTTCCCATTAGACATTATGAGCGAGTTTGAACAGAACCAACAACGACGCCTTTATGGAACCATCAGCTGCCAGTCATTTACTGCAATCTTTTTGTACACTTCACCGTATCTCCTGCACTTTTTCATTCGAATATATAGCGCTTAGCACTTACTTCAAGCTCTCCTTCTTTACTGAAGTTCAAGTGTTGTCCCTGTATGCTGCTTTGGATAAGCAGCTGCCAAATCAGTAAATGTAAATGTACTGCGATACTTTATTAACATCCCAGTATGCAGTATGAATTGGGTCCATACTGAATAATTTTTCACCTCACGATTGCCATCATTAAAGATTAACTTGACAACCTTTGGATATCTTGTTTTTGCTGACCTAAATTGGTTTAACTCACCTTGCTAAGCCCAAGTGTGCTGCAATTTCTTGTACCATCACTGATGGGTGTGGTTTCTACTGCAACTGAACACTTTTCTGACCACACCCAACCATACCAATGAGTGATGCTGTCCTGTAGTTAGAGGTGAAACAGACTTACACCTTTTACCAAAGAGGGCAGCAAAACACTGCTTTCCAGCCTGGTTTTAAGTTACTCTTTAAGTGCCAATCCAGGAAGTAATGTGCCTTTTTATGTAGTGAGGTGGAGGGTAATGGTATAGATGTTGAAGTGGTGGGTGGATGTGTAGCGAGTCCAACCATCATTCAGGAGATCAGAGTTTACCTCCAGTAATTAATATTTGGCTTTTTATTAAAGTAACTGTACCTGTACTTGTACTGATAGACAGTTTGTAACCACAGTTTTTCCCTAACCCTTGCCAAGTGTTTTAATTGCCAATACCACACCTAAACCAGTGTTATTTAGCTCATTTTTGTTCTGTATTGGTGTCCACCAACTCTTGAGGAAAATATCTAGCTCCACTATGTTCCTCAGCTCAACTTTGTCAGTCTGTCAAGATACAGCATGTGGGTACTTTATATTAAGCTTTTAGAGTTTCATGTATTAACGTTGTTGAAAACAGCTTCCTGCTGCAGCCAAAAATTATGCTGCTGATAAGAGCGGTGAGAGTGAACTAAAACATGAAAGCTGTGGTTGGGACAACCTAAACAATGTACTGAAAGACACTAAAACTCTAAGAGCTGAGGGGAACTGCTGAATCATGTGATAATTCTCTATGGGTTTATTACTACAAGTGACACATTTCAAATACAAGTAGCCATGAGCTCTAGTGTTGATATAAAAAAGTGATCCTAGCCATTTAAGGTGTACAGTATGTAATGCCATCTGAGGATACTTAGAAATCCAACACAAATCTAAAACACATTGACACTGGGCATAAAAAAGGTCACGGAATATGACATGGAGTTTTAAAGGACTGTCCTGTACTGATGTTCTCATCTAGCAATAGGGTTTTCACTCTGATGTCATATGGTAGGTGCTGCACTAGACATCAGGTAGTGTGTAAACAAGCTGTTTACTGACGTCCTCTCATAGCGATTCCATCAGATGTCTTGATCTGGTTTGTAGCTGTCAATGGGCAAAGCTGTCTGAAACTGCAAATCGGAATATTATTCGTTGAAACTTTTATTCATTTGTTCATGCTGAAGTACGCTGTGGATGCTTTGCAGGGTAGTGTGACCTGGCACTTGTGCTTCAGAACAATGGATCCATCCATGTGAGCTCTCATTGTGTCTGTTGTCTGTGTAATGAGGGAAGTTCTCCCCAGTGATGAACCCTCATCCATTTAATTTTAGACACTCTCTATGCCTGTTGCCCCGCCTCGCTGACAATCTCTTGTGGTTAATGAAAACATAACAGACTGTTTAGCTAGTCTGGGCAAGATCCCCATCATCTCCCAGTCATACCAGCCAAATCTAGTGCTGGCCTAACTGTCCCCTCGGTTCCCCGCCTCTCTGTCTCCCCTTTACCTCATTTACAATGCTCCCCAGTCAGACCCCTGGCCCTCCACATACCTGAATGTCAGCCAAATATCCTCCTCTGGGCTTCTTCCATCTTCCCCATTGCTCCTCGGCCTCCATTCCCTTGCCTTCACTTTCTCACCCCTCCTCAGTGTCTGTCATCCCACATAATTCTGCCCCCACCCGAGTCACAATTTGTCCTCAATTTGTGCACCTCCAACCACACATCCTTTCGTGTACTACTACTTTGGCCCTAAAGCACCCCACCCACCTCCAAGCCCCCTTCCCTTACTTGTCAGTTTCTGGCTGTGCTTGTCTTTGCTCCATCACTCTCTCTTTCCCCTCTCTCTTTGCCCCCCCTTTCTCCTGCCTTTTTTGCTTTCCTGTTTGCCGAATCAGTGGCTCATTTCATTTTAGCCAAAGTCTGGGGAGGCTGGCTAGTCCCTCTGAATGCAGCCTGAGAGACATGAAGCCCTGCCAGCTTCCGATGTCATTACTGGAACACAACATGGTCAGACAGGCAGACGTGAACACACACAATAAAACACCATGCATATTTCTACATTTCTTTAAAGATGATAGGCTCATAGAAAATCATTCATGTGTTGTATTTTCTATGTTTTTTGAGAATTGTAGCTTATCTTATATTTGCCCCATTCAAAAGTCCACATTTGCCAGTCAATCTCAAATTGATTTCAACATTTTACTGATAACTGTTATCTACTCTAGAAAAAAGCTTATTTTTTTAACACCTGTTAACCCTCTGGCAGATACACCTAACTGGATTTTCACCATCTGGACCTCTGAGTAACTATGTTTATCATGGAATGCTGGATTTGAATTTCCATTCCTTTAAGCACTTTAACAACTTTTGTCCATGTTTGCATAAAAGCTGAGATTGAGAGTTCATTCTTGACCTTGGAAACATCAGATGGCAAAATAGTTTCAGCACAAGGTCCATTTAAAAGCTGTTTTGGAGCTTTTGATGCTATGACTTCTTGTCAATTACTGTTTCTAAGATCAAGAGTGAACTTTCAATCTGAACTTTTAAGCCAGCGTGAATGAAAGGTCCTTAAAGTGCTTAAGGCTTTAAATTCTGTTGAGGAGGATATGATTAAAAGATGTGATATAATTGAAAAGTCTAAAAATACATTAACATATTAATCAATTTTTTCAAGTCACATATTAGTATCAAAAAAGGATGTAAGGCTGGAACATAACACAGTCAGTGACTACTCCAAATTCGAAGAGTTAAATCAAATCAAACGCTTCTTTGACAAATAAGCCAAGGTCTTTCTCCAGAGCTTGAGTGTGCTCAGAAATACTGCCTATGAAACTGGATCATTTCAACTGCATCAGTAAATACAAATAAATTGTCAAACTACTGTTTCTAAGGTGAAGAATGAACATTTATACTTTATGAACATGAATAGTTACTCATAGGAACTGAATGCAAGCTTGAACTGACCTGTGAAGGATGACTGTCCTTCTCCATCACCTACAACATCTATCATGTTAGAAAAAGGGTCCAATGAGGAAAAAGGAGACGAGGAATAATTTACTGCCAATGTGAGTCTAAAACTTCCAGAAGTCACTACTGTACCATGTTGTCACTTGTTTCCCTTTTAAAGTTTTAAACAGTTTATAATGGCAGTATCAGTTAAAACACATAATATGAGATATAACTTACATGCTGATGTTTTTAAATTCAATTGGAATCTTTAAATTTATGATCTTAGTTATAGATTTTCCTAAATAGCTACACGGATCAGCAGCAACATTTAAACTAGTAACTGGTTTCAATGAATGTTGTCTATAAACCAAAAAATACCAAAAAAGTGAAAATACAGTATCAGGATTCAATTATACTGAATTCGTAGCTATTTAGCCATAATTTCCCTTGTGTGAGTATTAGCACAATTCTGTGTCCTTGGGTCTCCACCATGTTAGGTCAGTCTCTTATTTTGCCAGGAAACATTAAATTGTTCCAATAGAACTGAAATATAATTAACTAAAAGGAAACCATGCTGTCTGTGTCTGATGAATACCACCAACTGCTAGTTAGCTATGTAGCTATGTAGCTATGTATGTACTGTATGCATGTGTTCTGATTGGGTTTGGAGGGATGAAAAGAGAACAGGGAGATAAATAAAGAATAGGACTGTAATGAAAGAAATAAGTCACTCAGGGGGAGAGAAAGAGCAGCCCAGTATCCCTAGGAATTACATACACATTGGATGATTCCACACCTCAAAATATATGTTGAATACCTACCTTCAGTGCCAGTGCAGGAAACAATTTGCCCTCTTTGAAGCAGGGCTTGAGGTAAGGATGTGAAGTTGGGTGGCTAACATTAAAAATAGCATAGTTATCTTTCAGAATTATCCAATATTGATGTTCTAGTCAGGCAATACAGTAAGTGAGAATAAAAGTTATTCAAAACATTTAATATGCTTTTAGATGTCCAGAAGATGTACATCTCATTTGTCACAAGTGGCCTTAAAATTATATGTGATCATTAAATCTGCACTGCCTGATCTTTTTTTGTCTGCTTGGGGGTAGTGAAACAAGCTGTAATGAAAAACAATGACATTCTATCAAATTGTAAAGTTGTTATGGCAAACTTGTTAGCAAACAGTTACCAATTAACTGGGTGAGCAGAAATTGAGTAACATTAGCATTCATAAGTTGCCCCGTTACTCTTTCATCTGGCCTTTTAGTTTCTTTTTGCTTCATTATTTTCACCAGCTAGGGGCTACCTGTGTCTGCTGGTTATTGATCTGCAGGTAGTCTACAGTTTTTTTATTAGAACTTTTTTGCTCAGCTGCCTGCTGCAGCTGGAACCTGGATTAGAGTCATGAGAGTGAACCAAAGCATTGCCTGCCTGACAAGCAAATCAATGGGTTTCATCATTATTCTTCATAGTGATGAGGGGAAATGAGGATTGATAATTCTCTATGGGTTTGTTAATGTTGTTATTGTTAAGTGACATCTTTTACAGTATGCATGGTCATTGTGATCCATTTTTCAATATACAAATGCAGTTTTGTGCAGCATCAAAATATTGTTGAAATTGTCCAGTAAATGTGCTCAAAAATTTAATGGACTTAATTTTATCTACTTCACCTAGTAAGTCATTATACCATGGTTTGAGTGTATTAACTGTTTGTACTGTATTTCAAAAGGGTTTGTTGATTTACCTTCTTACAGTAGGCAAAGAGTTAATAATGTGACTATATTAAGCTGTGTGCAGGAGAGGAGCAATGTGATAAAAAGGGCTTAGGAATGGAGAGAGTGAGAGAAAGAGAGGAAGAGGGCAATATCAAGGGAGAGAGAGAGGGTGAGAGAGGTAGACATTTGGAGGGGAGGGAGGCGAGTGGGGCAGGATGCTTGGGGGGTGGTGGGGTTAGTGCAGTGGAGTCAAGCTGCCGTCTGGCCCAATGTACCCACTGTTTGATTGGCTGGGACTGCTGGCCTGCATACCTGATACCCGGCTCTGTTCTAATCGTCCTTTTCCTTTAGCTAGGCTTGGACAACACTCCTTTCTCCTTTATCTCCTCCTGCTCCACTCCTGGCTCAGATCAGGTTGCTGAAAGAAAAACACCGCCTGCCACCAACTCTCTATTTCGTTGCCTCTCTGCAGTCTCTTTCTCCCTCACACACACTGCTGCTGTAGCCCTTCTTTTCTTCCACTCTTCTGACTGCCACCCTTTCATTCTCTGTTGTAATAGCAAGAACCTGTTTCTTCCCCATTCAGTAAAAATCCTCCTGTGCTTCCACAGTGGCAGCTGACACAAGATGGCTGCTAAAGGATAACAAGACATGAGGTGAAGGCCTGCTTGCAATGAGGCCGTTGGTTTAGCAACTTGATATGTTACAAAGATGACTGTTACTGTGAACATCAAACAGATACAGTACAGATTTTTTTGATGACTAACAGATGTTGAAAACAAACAATAAGAACAAATATGGATAACAATTGACAATTAATAACAATTTGACTAGTATTGACTTTTGAAACCCACTGTTGATATTTTGTATAAAGTTGTTGGTAGTTTCAGGACATAGCAGATAGCGTTTTCTGCTAAGTAGTGGACATCTATGTGTTAGGTGTCTGGACTCCCTATGAATGTTATTGTTACTCTGTGTCTGAGAATGTTTAATAGGAAGCTGTTTACACTTTTTCTATATCAACTTTATAAGGTAATACTATGTCACTATGTGTTTTTACACCTTCAAGGGGCAAAAAAAGCTAAACAAAACAAAATCCATTAAGACTTATTTGAAATATTTCCTGTCCAACCATGCCTCATTCCCTCACAATGTTCATTTGCCTTCCAAAGTGATCCATTAAGGGATCCACATGATCTTTAGATCTTGGTGCAATTGAGATATTCCAATTATTGTCACAGAATCAGTCTCATTAATAATTGAGAGCAATTTCAATGTTGTCTCATTTTTCTAGCTTGTCAGCTGAGTCAGACTTTACATTTCTTGTTGGGTCCAGTATGTGTAAAGTGTTGGGGGGATTCCAGAGAGTTATCGGTGTTTGGAAATAAAAAGAAATTAATTGCTGTTTGTTTCTCCTTGAAACTACTGAAGCTAATTAGAAGTTTAACAAGAGTGGATTATCTTGCAATAAAACCAGGAACAGTGGTAAAATTGCAGGAAAGGGTTTGCTTCTTACCACTGCTGGTGACACAGCAGAGAGAAGAGTTTAGAGTGAATTTTGGTGATTTTACTGATAAAATTACATCAAGGGTCACTAAATCTACAGTACCAACCATTACTGTAAATACCAATTCCTTGAATTGATTTCAGGTAGTATGATATTGTGGGTAACTGACTCCATGTGGAGGCTTTTGAAGCCCTTACAACCCCTATCAGCAGGACTATATTGTTAGTGCCGTCCACTAGATTAAAAACATCGGATTTTGATATGCCACTTCTAAGTTTTGATTAAGGCTAGGCGAATAAAAGTACTAAAAAAATATTACAATTATGGACTGGTAAATAGAAACCAAAGTTGACTCTTTGAACGATAGTCTCCTGTGTACAATGTACTGACAGGCTCAGATAGAATATGACTCAAAGAAACAGGCATCAGTGTTTTCAAAGATACCCCACTGAACCCGACCTCTCCTAACAGAAAATGATGTTATAATGGTAATAACAAAAAGAGTGGGTCCAATATTAACAACAAGAATCAAGTATGGGGTACCACAGGGCTCAATCCTGGCTTCACTGCTTTTCTCCACCTAATATAAACCACCAATTTTTAAACAACGATTCTCTGCCATTACCAAGACAGGAGGTTTAGGGCAACTAGAACTACTTGATTAAGGTTCGGGAAAGATTATGGTCATAGAAAGAAGAATCCAACATTAACAAATGGTAGTGAATCGAATGCAAACAAAATCTGTATTATTAGGCGGAGACACTTTTGTCATGAGCTCCTCCCTAAGAGATTTTGTTGTATTATTACCTAATGTTACTTCTGCTATGACAGATGACAGTCATTATTCACATGGCCTAAATTTCTTGTTGTCAGGAAATTGTAAACATCAGTGTTGGAACAAATAATCAAAGCTACTGTTTTTCTGTTGTGGACAGTCTCCTGCATTTGGCATTCTGTCCTATCTTGTCCAATCTTGTGTTGTCTTACATTGTCCTGTTCTGTCCTGCCTCCTCCTGTATTTAAGCATTACAGGGGCCAGGTGTTGCTGTGTGTGGATTCTCAGTGTCACTCTGCACAGTTGGAGGACAAAGACTGTATTGAGGAGGCAGGCATGGAGCAGGGAGCAGCACAGGATACTCTTACAGACCGGCCAGTGTTTGTGCCAAGTCTTTTCCTTCATACACACAACAGACACTGTGTTCGGTTTCTCCCCACTCCCAGCTTTGTCCTGTCTGGCTCTGTTTCTCTCCCTCCCACTCCCTCTACCTCCTCCCCTCCTCCTTTTTTGTTTGGAGCAGGTTGGCTTGCATTGGATTCAGCATCTAGGGTGTAGATGAGAGGCCCAGATAGAAGTAGGTCTAAGAACAGACTTGGGCATTCGAGACCACTCTCCCAATCCTCCAAGACAGAGTAGGGTTGAGGGTGGCATGGAATTGAAAGAGTTCAAACTGGGCAACAAGGAAAAGATACCTAAAATGAGTGAAAACATTGTTATGTTTGTGATAGGGTGATAACGTTCTCCTCTTTATGGCCTCAGGATTGAGGGCATATTTTCCATTGCATTTTTGGACAGATTACTGTTTAGAAATTCATAAAAAGATCAGATCTTGTTACATTCAGCACTGTAGGTGCCGTATGTAAGTATCAGGTATAAGAATCAGATTTTTGCTGCTAGCATAGAAGAGGCATCAGACAACCGTATACTGTACATGCCAAGGAAAGAAAATGACAATGCAAATGAAAAAGCACATCTTAGCAAAAGCCCAGAAAACATGAGGATCCCTTTGCTGTCATGGTCATAGAGACCATGGAAACTCTGGCACCTTGCCATGACAAACTTAATTGGTTGCATTGGCCTCATAATCAGGCAAAATGGAGAATCTGTTACCACTACATCATTCAGTCTGACAATGACTTCTGGTTTCAGATGCTGTATCTTTTCTCTCTTCATCATGAGGAACTAATGAATGATATATCCAAACTCTCTGACGTCAAGCCCCCGGAACCCTAAAACTAAGCTTTTGGTCACTAGATCTCCATCAGGGCAAATGTTTGACAAAAGGGAATCCCAAAGTTCATATTGCAATCCCTTGGAATTATGTCCATATTGGATGACTGGGAACTCACCATTTACAGTTAGGTTGACACAGTTTTTGTAATTTTCCCCGTGTACTCAGCCACAATGGAAGTGTAGACTTTGAGAAGTAATTGGACAATTGTAAATTTATCAGTTTCATTGCCAGGTGTGGCCTGTTCCCTCGTTATTTCAGGTCTGGAGTTGATTCCAGGTGTTGACTTTGCATTTGGTGGCTGTTCATGGAAACTTTTAATATGCTTTCCAAAGAAGTGTTGATGCAAATGAGGGAGGCATCATTAGGCTGAAAAAATGACCATAAACCTAACAGAGTAATGGCAAAAAACTTTAGGAGAGGCCAAATCATCAATTAGGTTTATTCTTAAAAAGAGGGAATGGACTGGTGAGCTCAGCAACACCACAAGGCCTGGAAGACCAGAGAAGACGACTAGAGTGAAAGAGTGAAAGGTATGCTTGTCACTGTCAATGTCTACAATTAAGAGATGCCTTCATGAATGTTGATATAGATGGTTTAACCACAAGATGCAACTCACTGGTAACATTTTAGATAAGAAAGGCCAGATTAAACTTAGATTAGACAAGATTCTTTGGAAAAACAAAACCAAGATTAACTTGGACCAGAATGATGAGAAGAGAAGATTGTGGAGAATGGGGGACAGAGCCTAACTTATCTTTACTTTACACATATCAACATATGATGAAAGTATTAATATGATTCAAAGTATACCCCATCATCTGAAGTATTTTCAGCCAAGTATCAAAAATAATCCTTATATATACGATGACTATTTACAGACTACTAATTTAGAGTATGTATATTTATTACAGATAGAGCTGTTATAAATAATATAATTACTTCTGAGCCTCTGTTTTACCTTGACCTATCTTTACCTTAAACATGTCAGCACTGGAAGACAGTGAGAAGCAAAATGCTGGCATTTGCTAAAATCTGGGTTTTAGCAGATATATCATATATTGATGTTCTTATCTACTGAACAGGCTGAGTATCAAAGACAGCTCAGCATACTCTGGTCTAATGCAAGTACAGTATATGATGCTAATGTAAGGCTTTTGGTCACTAAACAGTGACCAAAAGCCTTACATTAGCATCATCAGGGGGAACGGTTTGACAAAAGGGATTAATAGTAATGCTTTCTGCAGAAATCAGCCACAATATTAAAACCAGTTAGTTTTAAAGTTATGAAGCAATGGTGTATATATACAGTATATATAAATATCTATATACTCATACTAATATAATAATTAAATAATAATAGCACTAATTCTAATTCTAATTCTAACATTTATACTACTACTTCTACTACCATCACTACTACTACTGCTAATGATGATAAACTTCATTTATCTAGCATTTTTAATACAGGTCTTGTAGCTCAAAGTGCTTCCCAGTAAAATGAAGAAACAGGGGTGTAAAAACAGGCAAATTAAAACATGTGCATATACTATGCAATAATACCAGGCAATCAAATTAATAATAAATAACAGAAGCATCAAATAGCAAGTACAAGTACAACAAGAGCATAAGAATATGTGAAAGGTAGAAATAAAACAAGGATGGCAAAGTAACAATAAAATATATCCAATATAAGAATAAAAGAAGGAAGGTCCACATATAGTTAAAAACAATGTTGAATAAATAAGTTTTCAATTGCTGTTTAAAAAAGCTCACAGAGCTTGCATGTCTTATATTATTGGATATGGTATTCCTTAGTTTTGGGTGATAATTAAAAAAAAGTGTTGAGCCACTGATTTTCTTATTTGTGTGATAGTTTGTATTCAGAAATCTGGCAGCAGAGGATTTAAAAGATCACAAAAGATCATGACATGAAAGATCACAAAATGACATAAAAATGATTAATGTAGACCAGCCCCGAACCATTAAGACCCTTTAAAAAGAGTAAACTTATTTTAAAACCAATACTAAAGGACAGTGAAGTCAGTAAGAGCCAGTGAAAATTGGCTCAAACTGGATTGATATGCTCCCGCTTTATTGTTCTAGTCAAAAGTCCAGCAGAGGAGTTCTGAATTAATTGTGTTTTATAAAGACATTGTTTGGGAAGACCAGTGAAAAGAGCATTACAATAGTCTAATCTATTTCAAACAAATGCCTGAAAATGATTTTGCCATCTCATTAGGATAGGAATGACCATAGATTTGTAGTATTTCTTAAATGAAAGAAAGCTATTTTGGTCAACTTCTAAATGTGGGATTTAAATTTAGGTTTGAGTCTAGGATCACGTCCATCCTTGTGACCTGTGGTGCCAAACTTGGCAGTTTTGTCAACATTTTAATTTAAGAATGTTGGTCTGCAACCACTGATTTACTGCAGCCAAACTAGTTGTTAAATGGCAGACAGCTTAGTCATGCATGGGTCCAATGAAATATACAGCCTTGCCATCAGCATAGGTTGGAAATTAAGCCTCTATTCTCTGATAATATCACAAGGAAGCATGTACAATGATAAAGGCAGAGGACCAAATTAGTTTCCCTGTGGAATACCAAAAGGGGACTTATAATTCCTTGAAAAATTATGTCCCATAGCTTTCTCTCTGACATAAAAGATTTGAAGGCATCAATAACATTCCGAAATAGGCCAACCCATTTCTCAAAACACCCAATAAGAATATCATGGTAAATTTTATCCAGGGATGCCCTAGTTATATCTAATAGAACTAAAATGGAGACATTGTTGACATCAGTGTTATACTGAAATAGCCGTCAACAGTGATAAGGGCTGTCTTATTGCTGTCACTTCAATTCAATTCAATTTAGTTTTATTTATATAGCACCATATCATAACAGACATTATCTCAAGGCACTTTTCATATAGCGCAGGTCTAGACCAGACTCTTTATAGTTATTATTTACAGAGACCCAACATTTCCCCCATGAGCAAGAACTTGGCGACAGCAGCAATGAAAAACTCTCTTTTAACAGGTAGAACTGTTGAACAGATCCTGGCGAGTGAAGGAGAGAGAGAGACAGAGAGAGAGAGAGAGAGAGAGACGGGGGGGTTGCATAGCATAATAATGGGACTAATAGCTATATATACTATAGTTTTACTAAAAGGGCTAATAATGTTACTAATAGAGCTAAATGAAATGGTAACAGTAGTAACCATAATAATTAAAGCACTTGCCCTGAACCCTGAATGAAACTTTTCTATAATTTTTGTTCAGGAAATTGGTAAATTCGCTAAAAAAAACCTTCACTTTCTCTCTGCTGCTCTACAAGATCTCTTTTGCTTACAAATAGAATCTGTCATTCATGGTGACATTTTATCAGGTGATTTCCTTTTTCCAACTAAATGTATTAAAAATATTTGTCAGATTGCTGGAGAAAAAATCGACCATTTCATTTAGGGAGCAGGTAGATCAGATAGATTGGATACAGTAACCAGCTCAGGGAATTTATACTGGGTTTTAGTAGTGAACTTTTGCGAGCGGTAATTTCTTTTGTGTGTGTAGGTGCCAGTAAAAGGGCATCATAAAATACACAGAAGTGATCAGAAAAGATGAAGTCGATCACACAAACATAAGCAATGCATAAACCTTTTGAGATCACTAGATTAAATGTATTCCCAAGGAAGTGGTTGGACTTGGTGACATGCTGGGTGAAGTCTGGGTTCCCAAGTAAGGTTTTGAATTCATGTGTCAAGGAGTCACTGTGTGTGTGTGCCTTAGCATGTATGTTAAATTGCTGGTATTGACATCTTTTTCATGGCTCAGCATGATGGAGAAAAAAATTCAGAGAAGTCTGATAAGAAGCATTGAATGGGCTCAGGAGAATGGTAAATAACAGGAGAGAGGACCGGATCTGCGTTACAAAATTGGAATAAAAGTACCTCAGTGCTCATAAAATTATCAACAGATAGCAGAACACATTTATAGCACTTTTTATATACCGCAGCAAGCCTTTCACCATGGTCACTGGGTCTAGGCATGCTAAAAGTCTCATATTTTTTAAGATATGCTATACTTTAGCAAGCTGCCTGTAATCATTTGGCTGTAATCATTTGGCTTCAACCATGTTTTAGGTAAAAACATAAAATCAAGATCTCTTGAAATGATAAAACATATGGGATGAAATTTTTATTTTCGAGGGAGCTCACATTAAAAAGGGCCACTCAAGTAATGTAGCCTGGTGATGTGTGGCTGGAATGGTTGATTTTATAGGCAGTGGCTGCAGAGCGACTGTAGTTTAATTCCTAACACAGAAAGAGTTTGTTTTATATTTTGTATGTAATATCCAGGGGGTTATAATGACTAGTACTGCAGTCTGGGCATACAGTATAAATAGAGAATAAATAAATGAATATCAAACATTAAAACTGGTAACTGGTTTTAATATTTTTTGCTGATCAAAGTTATTTTTTTTTTATTTACAACTGCCTGATGCCCTGAGATCTGTCTCCACTCTGTTCACATTCAAAAGTGAAAATTTTTCTTTTTTTCTCTAGTGTATCATTAGTTATTGTGTGTGTGAGTGTTAGTGTGTATGTGTGTTTATTTATATGTGATTTAAGTCCTTGGGATGGTCGAGTGACTTGTTGATCTGCTTTGGAGGGTGGATATGGTCAGTGTTATTTGCTATTGTATTGTATTTCGTTTAATATATTCTCATGTCACTCGCTGCTTTATGCACTTTAATGTAAAGCAGCATAAACAAGCAAAATCAAAAAAACATATTAACATTTGCAAATGAAGTGTAGTTCCTAGTATGCAAATAAATATGAGACTACAAATAAAACATACTGCAAGAATTATGATGAATAAATACAGAAAGCAATAAGGAAACCTTAATAATGATTTCAAGAAAGCTGTCATCAAGCTCAGTACAACCCTTAAAGAATAAGGAAATCTACTACTGCAGTATGATTATTTTCAAGAGAATCCAAGAGTGCCACAGTGTTTGAAATGTTCTGAGTTGTGTAGTTCTGCTTGACAACATCTGATAACATCCCAGACTTAATTCTCAGCCGCAAAAGCTCTGATTGGCTCAATTGTTTGTCCAGCTTGGGACGAGCTGTTTGTGAGGGTGACAAGAGACCTCTGAATCACTGGACCGAATTTAAAAAGTGGGTGGGTGATTCAGCGGTCTGGAATGAGGCCATGGTTACATTTCAAAAAGGACAATTGTGTGGTTAAATGAAACCCCTCTGCACCGTCCACTTGAGCTCTGTTTCATGACCTGCCACTCTACCTGTTGAATAAGTGAGGTTAAAATGATGACAGTTAGGAAGTGTGCATTGCACTGTGCAGGACACCTGCCCTAACAACGCTCAACCATGTACACAAACAAATAATGTTTCTCTCTGATAGTAGGCTATGAACGTGAGTAGATATGAGGTCTGTGTGTTTGCATCCACCTCTTGCTGTCTCTGAGGGGTGTGATCTGGCTTTTGGATGAAAACGGAGAAAGATGACACTGGTATGATAATGAGAACTCACCCTGTGGCTCCTGGAGAAGAAGAAAAAAATTGTGCCTGCCATCATGAACTGCTGTGTCATCAGCAGCAGACAACGGTGCAAATGGTCTGCTCATTCATTATCTGTACATAAAAGCATTCAGTTAGCCTGCCAGGCTGTCTGCAACACCTGCAAGTGTTATACAACAGGGTTTTTTGTTTTGTTTTTTAACCTTAGGCTTAAAACAAGTGAAAAAACACCTCAGAGACAGAAAACGATGCTATTGAGATGAAGCCTGCAGATGTAAAAACAATGCCTGAAATGTGGTGCAAGCTTTTAACTCAGACACTTTTTGATGATTGCCAATGGGCTCATGAACCTGCAGAATGTAAAATGATCAGGCCTGCTATATAGTAACATCAGCTTTTTCTCAACCTGACATGCTACATAATATCACTTTTGCTACCTTTAACTTGTTTGTTTTTATTTGTTCTCATTTATTATAGCTTTGTTATTTTTATTAGTCATTGCAACGTTTTGGCACACACTATATGCATCTGTACCTGGGCCTGCTCTAAGAAGCTGTGGAACTTAGTTGTTACTCAAGAGACCAGATTGGCATTTCTAAAAATTATAAATATACATGTTAAATAATATCTTGTAACTTGTAAGAAGCAAGTAGGCTATCACTCTATCAGCATTTTTTGGGGATAATAAAGGACTATATCCAACATTTTCCAGCTTTTACAGTAACAGTGCAGTCTGATATCTTGAATGAGAACGTGATATTTACTTTATTGATGCTGTGCTCTCAACCAGGAAATGTGCAACAACTCCATCAGTGTTTTGTTGCAGATAATAGTGAACAACTCCAATTCCATCATGATTACCGGATAAAGATTTGACACATTGATACCAAGACTAATAGATTGTTACAAGGCTTTTCAAAGTCTTACTCTGTGTATGACTTGAAGTTAAAATTCAGGAAAGGATTTCGATTTTGTATCATCTTCGTCACAGTATGTTTGCCTCATGTCTGTCCATTGGGAACTAAACTCAACTCTCCCTCACAAATCTTCTAGGCTGTAGCATCACAAGCAGCCTTGTTCAGCACATGAGAAAAATAAAACTGTTGCATGGATGAAAAATGGAGTCAATGACTTGGATTCTTACCACTAGTGATGACAACACAGTAAAGTTAAGCCTGAGGATGATGACAGCAGTGACGCTGACCTAAATTAAATGAATTTAGTTATAAACTGCACCTTTACCACATTTCACATTTGTCAGACTCAGCTCTATGTTGTCAGAAGTTGCTTAACTTTCTTAATTCATTCTAAACTGTACTCTTCCAGTCTCAGTGAGCATCCTACAGTAGTGACTTCAAAGCCCTGGGAGAATAAAGTAACTTAAAAACTTTACAATGTGCTTGTTTTGGTTTGTTTCTCCTGAGTTTATGGTATGTAAACCATGCTATTTCTATTTTAATTCTATGCATTTTCTAATCAGTTCTTCCTTGAGTTAACAATCATTGCATGGTTCATTTAGTAGCTGTTCATATTGCATGATCTTTATCAGCAGAAGGAGTTTTTCTAATCGTTATGGAATTTTTTACTTTTTTTGGTGAGTGTTTTTTCAACTGCTTTTATACTGTTTCAATGTTCCATCTCCTAGTTCCATTATTTCAATGTATACTCAAATCTATATTTCTAAATTACTATCTGCTTCCTCTATATCTATAACTTTACATGTCTTAGTTGGAGCTCAAACCACCAAACCTAAAATGAATGTCCAACATTCTACCACCTGAGCCACCTTTTAATCATTCAGTGAAGCACTAAATGTTCATTTTATTTTTATTTTACAATATTCTGCAATAAGACATTTCCTCATAAAGAAATAAAAGACCAAATACTGGCAACACTATCTTTTATTAGTGCAACTAATTGTTCCTGCATTCATTTTCCCCCTAAAGTAAATCTCTAACGCTAGCAGACCAAAATCAGAATTTTTTGGAAACTCTTTTGTGGAGGTGGGGTTATAATGGAAAAGCAATGAATATAAAATTATAAACAATTAAAATGACAGAAAAAAAATATTTTTGATGATTCTGAAATAAATTTGGAGAGCAAGGATATATTTATAATGAAAATTGGATAAGACTCAACTCTTGTTGGAACATTCCCTTGCATTTAGATTTTGGTTTGCTCAATACCAATAAGAGTGCAACATAAAAAAATGACATTGCCAGAGAAAAAAACAAAAGCTATATTAGCAATCCTTAGGTTGAAGAAGTATTGGCAAAGGTTTCAACCTTTATTGTGCTTCAGTCCCTGAATATACTGAAACAATGTGGTGGAGAATCCCTGTTCATACAGCAGCAGATAGCAGCTCATAGTCAGTCTGCATAGCTGATTTATGAAGAGTTAAAATCCAAATCCACACAAAGCCTTTCTGTCAGGGATGAGCTCAGGTTGGCGGAGTATACATCTTAGGTGGTACCTTTATGTGGGATCACCTGAAGGAAACATATGTCCCTTCTATGATAAAAAAAAAAACAACAAAACAAAATGAAGGTTAATGTCCTCTTTTATAAATGCATGCACATCTACAAACACACATACAGTGTGCAACAAAAATCATAGAAAGTAAAGCCAGATTTTGGTAAGATTGAGTGAGTAGAGAAGGACAGGGTGTGGAGTGATCTAATATATATATATATATATATATATGTGTGTGTGTGTGTGTGTGTGTGTGTGTGTGTGTGTGTGTGTGTGTACATGTACAAACTTATCAGTGGGTGTCGTGGAATATGCATATGTATCTGCATTGCTGTCTGTGGTCATGCACATGTACCATGTGTGTGTTTCTAAGATAATTCACCGTCCACAGGAGCGTGTCATTCCCCTATTGTGTGTCAGAGTGGACCGGGGTGGTCCTGAGGAGGAGCGGAAATGCTGATTTAGTCTCACATTAGTCCACGGGGTCCCCTTTTTCCTTGCTTTTCCTTTTGATTAGTCCAGCATCCTCCTTGGATGTTAGGTGGCTCCATTTAGAAATACCTCCCATATTTTACTTTTCTACCACCTGCCTGGCAAGCTTGGAGACCCTATGGACACACACAATCATCCTCAACATTGCTATATCCACCATTCATTTAATCTGCCACCAGCAGACTGCAGTCCAGCCGGCTTGATGCTCGGTGGCCTTTTCCAGAGGAATTCTTAGGGTGTTTTTTTTTCTTGTAGATATTCCACGCCGCTTTGCACCCTCAGATTTCATGCTGCAACATTAACACGAGCTGACACACTGGATTAAAGGCAGACAGCTGGAATGCCCGGCCCCTTTGTGCAGCGTGGACCTCAGCCAAGAGCCTTCGTTCTGAGGCCAAGAGAGACCTGGGAAAGAGAGCCCTCCTTGGAAATAAACACAAGACTGGCCAAGAGGGTGGAATGTACCTGACGGAGTAAAACCTTCACTGGCCTGGCCTAGTCTTGCATGGGTTGTTCAGGTCCGGTCAGATGTATCCACAAAAGGTTGTTAAGTTATGCTAGAGGGCAAGAAGAATGGGAGTCAAGTAAAACTGAGGAGGAAATAGGGCTTCTTGTCCATTCAAGCAGCAAAGAGTTTATTCATTTAAACAAAATATATCAATGGCGTGTGTTTCAGAGGGTAATTGTTTTCTGGACTTTAAGGGTGCCTATGTAACTTTTACTGAACAGCAGCCACTGTGGCTAAAAGTGAAAAGTCAACTATTTGAAAATGGTAAGTGCTTGCATAAATTGCTTGTGTAACTTGTAACACATGTGGAGCAGTCAGCAATCTCAATAATTTATATTACTGGGTAATGTCCATTATACAGTATATTCATTAAGCCATTACTCATTACCTAGCTGTGCCAATTACTGTCATTTGTAAACGGGACAGATAATTAACATACTTTATCAAACAGATATATTTGTACCATTGACCCTTGTCTCATAATTGTATGCATACCCAGTACTTTCAAGAAAGCTGTTTTTTTTCCAATAAGTCCTCTGACCTGAACATCAATAGGTGATTTGTCCCTACCTTCTGATACAACCCTTAGAACCATCTAAGGGTTACAATAATAAACATGTTGAGTGTACCAGCGGTGCCATACCTCACCTTCATTATCATGGTAACAATAATAAACACACAATTAAGCTTACGGAACAGTCATAGTTTGGTTAGGTTTAGTCACAGAAACTATTTTATTAGTTTTGGAGAATCATTGTGATTGGGATGAAATAAGTTCTTCCTTAAGGTTGCTCTTCTTGGTGGTTATATGATAATAATAATAATAAAATAAATGGCTACATAAAAATTAGTGTGAAATATGGTTAAGGAATGGTCATGGTTAAAAAGAAACAACAATGACTATTGGTTTCAATGGGGAAAAGATAGTGGTCTCCTATGGCAAAATTTTATGGGTTTGATGGACCCATCCTTCCACCTCAACATCCTCCTAACACAGACTTTGTCGCTCTTTATATTATGTCTCCTGACATCTTCCTTTGTTCCCGTCACAACCACTAGGGCTGCTAGATGGTGCCTAACAATAAAATCTACCTATGGGTCATGATAAAGTGCTTACACAAATTGCCTATGGGCTGAATTTTGTTGTGAGTCTTGTGTTTCTGTTCTGTAAAATGGATGTGTTGATAGAGCTAGATATAATTTGATATAATTTGTCTCCATTGCCAGCTATGGTACTTCAACAAAACAATCCCTTTTGTACCCAAATCATTTTCCCCATAGATCTCCATTGGAAAAGCCATGTTTAAAAAACTCTTTACAGGACACTTTAAGATCTAAGGATAGGTCGGAACTGAGGCATACCAGGAAGCTTAAAAACTTTTTTGACTTATGCGCTCTTGAATTTTCATTCAAATTAGCAGGCATTATTTGGGAATCCGGCATCTATTCTTATGATTATCATTAGGCCAAAAAGCCAAAAAAGAATGAATTAACTTTTTCTATTGCTACTTTTTCTAGTTTGATGCGAATGGTGTTTAGAGTGGTATATACTGCTTCTCTGAGATAGGTTCTTACTGTAGCTGTATGTGCTCACCATTGAGACTGTTCAGTACTACAAAGCAACTTCAGTTCTAAACTTGACCTGCTGCTGATACCAGCTCTCGTACAGACTCAGTGTGCTCGACACTACCTGTACTTGTCAAAATACAGCTGGTATGCCAAAAAGACTATCTCGAGAATTCAGAGTTTGCCAAATTTGTTCATTTACTAGGTTGGTCTGAGAGGATAATGATGCTTTTTTTTTTTTTTTTACTTTAACTGGATTCCCACATGTCCTGTAAGTGTGCCCTGCACTCTTGTCCTCAAAGGTTACACTCAATATACTTGAAACACTGAATTTAGAGATCCGGACAGACCACGCCAAGGTGAAAAAACACCTGAACCTCCCTGCACTACATCTATCACTGTACATCAATGTTTTGGACCATCCCACTCTCCCTTCTGTCAGAGCTCAGCACTGTCAAGAAGGTTTTCTATTTACTATTTGTTATTGGTTGTCAAAGATAACAAAAGTAGAACATGATGCAAATTGTTTTGAGAATGAAAGCCCCTTCCTAACATTTTAATACTTAAGCATATCAGGCTGCAAATGAGATACAGCCAAATGAGTGTTAGTAAGAAATAAGACGGGGAGAGAGAGAGAGAGAGAGAAAGGGAGAGCCACATTGGCTTGTTGAGGGTCTCCATGGTAACGGAGCAGTCTAGTCACACCTCATTATGGCGAGCCAAATGTTTGTATTGGCCAGCCAGTTCTGGAATGTATTCTCCCCATGCTAATAGCCTTCAGATGCCATCGGCTCATTGCACTCAGCAATGTCACCCAACTCGTCCAGACACAAACTCACACACACACACACACACACACACACACAGGGAGAACAGAGAACTGGCAGTTTTATGGCTTCAAATATTTCCCCCTGGAGATCTGTCTGAATAGATAACATAATCATTCCTAAAGTACTGCTGGCTGGCACAACTGGCTATATTCTTTCCACCAAGCTCTCTCCTTGTTTATGTATGTGTATATGTGTCCATTTGTCCTCATGCATCCTGTGTGCTGTTTGTTCCTGTGTGTGTGTTACACAAGTATCATTTGAAGACCATGTTTTTATGATTATGTAAACTGAGTTAACTGATGTTTTTCTTCTTTAAAGTGTGTCCTTTCTTCCAGATTATATAGAATGAATGTATGCATATACAATACACGCATTCATCTACAATCCGTACTTTGCATTTCATTCTACATAGCAAATTAAATATTAAATGTTAAAGAAGTTTGATTAAGTACAGGGGTAAAACTTTGTTTTACGCCTAAACTTTAAGTATTTATTTGCAGAATAAATAATAGTTAATGAATGGTTTAAACCAACCTGTAATGTAGTTGCAAACCAATTTTTTTATTTATGTATATATGTGATTGATAGTGTTTGTTTCTATACACCTTATCTATTTCTTTCTGAAAAGTGTTGAAATTAAAAGCTCTTTTATGATTCATGCCTGCATGCCGTTAGTTTGTCACTGAATAAAACAAAGAAGCTGTGAAAAGAGCTGAGTTATTGCTTATTCTTCAAAGAACCTCTAAAATAGGAAATTTTAGATTTTTGATAGAATTATTGGTAGTCTTAGAAGCAGTGATAAATAAGTGAATTGTAGTGACACTTGTCTTCAGTTCGTATCACATGTGTCTTAAATCTCATGATCAGAGATTTAACCTATTTCAATGGAAAAAAGTACTCATTTTGTTGTGTGGAATTACTGTGTGCACCAAACTGAATGTGGAAATGAGGGAAAAAAAGGAGAGAATTATGAGAGGGATAAGGAAGCAAATCATTTCCGAGCATGGTCAGGATAGAAGCTGCAAGACCATCTCCAAGAAGCTTGATCTCCCTGTGACCAAAATTACTAATATTATTACAAATTTAAGGTCCACGGGATGGCAGACCTCCCTGAACATGGCCACAAGAGAAAAATTGGCCCCAGATTAAAGGGACCATATGTCGCTTTCTGAAAGAAATTGGGCTCAATGGAAGAAGACCCAGGAAAACCCCACTTTTGAAAGAGAACTGGCATTGAGTCTGACTGGAGTCTTCTAAAACAAATATGGACAATCTATAATGGTGAGTTATGTGTTGGGTTGTTTTGCTGCATCAGGACAAGGGTACCGTGAATCTTTGAAGCGCACAATGAAATCAGAAGATTAACAAGACATTCTGGGGTGAAACATACTGCCCAGTGTCACTGAATTCTGCTCCGCCATATCGGTCATTTGTTCTTACCTTCCAATATAATCCTTAGGAGTATAGCAGCAGCAGGCATAGTGGTGCTTCATTGTCAAAAATATGACACAATAAGACTTAGGAAATGATTGTGGTATGGGATAAAATAAATACCTCATTTTAGTTAGAAGACTTGCGCCATCATGGTGACAATAATAAATATTATTGATGCTGTGGAACGGTAAGGGACAAATGAAACATTGTTTTTATCAGCTTCTCATGTCTATCACTACTGAGTGGTTGGGACAAAACAAACAACAATGACAAAACCCTGTCTTCAAGAAATTAGCTAAGATAAAAAAAATGTCAGACTGAGTAATAAACTGAAACAAAATGGTTGTTCAGTCTGATTATCAGGTTGTTGAATGATATAACTTAAGGCCAAGTGCTCCCTGAGAAGACCAGGCAATATCACTATTGTCATAAGGATTTCTTGAAACTTAACTATGATTTTTATTTGACTTTGGGTCAAAAAGGTGGATCTGAATTGGACTAAATTGCATTTATGGTTTGTAAAGTTGGCTAAAAATGGCTGGTTGGCTTCCAATTTGACATTTTATTGGGTGGAACCATTGCAGGGATTTGTAGGTATATTCTAAATTAGCATTAAATTGTGTGATACATTCTGTAAGAATCAGCTTAAATTTCACTTGATTAAATTAATTGTCACGTGGTAAAGCATCTTTTTTTACTTTTTTCAATATATTCAATACAGGCTAGGTCCTTTATTGGAGGACCTAAGGACCTTTAGCAGAATGTAATTGATCATTGTTGATGATCTTTAATTGCAACTGTTGCTCTGGAAATGTGTCCCTGCTTTTTCCTTTGTTTTCTGAGGTTACGGTTCCCACTGTAATCATCATGTGTTCCCATTGGTTTGACATGTAGATAAATAGTGAGAGGCAGCAGTAAATATACTCTACATGAATTTGTATGTGGTACCTTATTAAATTTTATGAAATGTTTCTATAATGGACAAGCTGACTACATTAAAAGTTTACTACTTTTTTACAGCAACTGGCCTGGAAAGTGAGTTGGCCCAGAACACAACAAGGCCTGGATTATTACTGGAGCCATCAGATTGGATGAATTGTAATCATCTGACCTTGGCCCATAATTTCATCTGGAGTCAATATAGCCACCAGATTTTTCTATCAAACAGATCAAATGAACCAAGAGCAAACTCCCAGTTTGTAACTATTTATTTATTATTCTCCAATTTATTAAGTTGATAGTCAAATGTGAAAATAAAACATGTAAATTAAAATGTAATTTATCATTATTAATATTAGGAGTGAGGAATAACATAGCACAATACAGTTACCACTTGAAGTTGCATAATTATGATAATAATGAGACATAAAACTAATATTTATTACAATATGGCTAATAATAATACTAATAAGAGTAAATATAATAATGATAATCACAATAATTGAAGCATTGGGTGTTGATCAGGCTCATGGGGCAGTAGGTCATCTGCAGCCATGGATCCAGACTCAGCAGCATCAGAAAAAAAGCTGCAAAAAGCGACAGGAGGAAGAGGAGAGGGACAAGGAAGCACAAAACTATGGGAGAGAGAAGAAGTCAAGTTAGTAACGAGCATTGTTGGGATATGAATATATGAGGATGGAGAGGAAGAGGAGGAGAGAGAAGCATCATTGGAAGACCTTCTGCAGTCTAGGCCTATAGTAACATAACTGGTGGGTGTTTTAGGCTGAAAAAGGAAGGGCTTAAGGAAGGGTTTTTTAGGTGAGGTAGATTTTAAATTTAATTAATTTATTTTTTTTACTGAGAGCTAGTGCAGAGAAGCTGACACAAGAGAAATATGATCTCTTTACCACGTTTCTGTCAGTGTTCAACTGCAGAGATTTGTTGGGACAGCCTGATAATAGGCAGTTGCAATAATCGAGCCAAGAAGTAAATAAGGCATGTACTACTTTTTTTGCATATTTATTAGAAAGGATGTGCCTGATTTATGTCACATAGGTGAAAAAAGGCATCCTTGAAGTTTGTTTTATGTGGGAGCTAAAGGACATGTCCTGATCGAAGACAACTCCAAGATTCCCAATGATGGTGCTGTGAGTAACTTTTGAGTATATGGAGGATTTATCATTAACGAGCACAAACTGAAACTGATCTGATAAAAGGGACTTAAATGCATTATTGTTTATGCCTCAATGATTAGGTCAAACAATCTATGTAGTGCCTATGGCTCATGCAATTTCTTCAATGGATAAGTTGCACCAAGTGGTCGTTCAAATAGAGTGTCCTCTATACTTACTCAGTAAATCCCAAGTTTGAAAGTATAAGAGCTGCTATTTTTATGCTAAATATTTAAACTAAAATTTAAGAATAAATCTTATCAAATAATCAAATGTGGCCTAATGTATAAGCTGTATATATATTTGTGGGTATGAAATCATCTGAAAATTCCTGCAGCAATAGATATAATTTGAGTGTGGTAGACAAGTGGTTGTTTGGAAAAAGTCTCTGTGGGATTCTTCAGTGTCTGTAGTGACTGATAAGTGCCCTGTGATTGTACTTATCTCAATGTGGGTGGGTTGAAAAGGCACATTTAGTCTTGCAAGCAAGATGAAAAAAAAAAGCTACAAAACACTTATGGCAAAGACTGTTTATGTAGTTCCACGCAATTAGATATAAATAGCTTGTAATATAAGGCCTTTTATGGTTTGGTTGTGGTGGAAATACCCTGCTCATGGCATAGCATGACACTTGCTGAACACACACACACACAGCGATAGTATCAGGCAGCGTGATTCATCCAAGCATTAAATAACCCGACACATCTCCGTAAGAAAAACGACTAGTGTCTGCAATCAAGCGCATACGGCTGCAGTTTGTCAGTTAGCAGCTGGCTGCAGTTGTCTGCTGCACGGATGGCACTCATGTAGAGGGGAAACTTAAAGACCGAAGAATGATAAGACATGGATGGAAATAAACCTTACATTCATGACTGTGAGATTTAAAGTAAGACAATCTCATTTAGATTTTGATATGACACCCCTTTAAAATCAATACAAGAAAAAAAGCTTCACGTACAAAATCTGCTGCATGATCAACAGTATGTAACAGACTGCATGTACACAGTCATGGGACAAAGATACATTTTAAATCCTATTAAGGTCATTATTGCAACTTTTCTTTTGGTTTACTATATTTTTGCCACCTAAAATGTCATTTTAATCTTTAATTTCTTTAATAAGATGCTTCATGCCTATTTTAAGGCACATTAATATTTCTAATTCCTGTTTCCTGTTTAAATGGTTACATTTACCTTACTTTACATTTGTGCTTTTACCACGTGGAATGGCAGCAACTGCAAATGTCAACTCTCTAGCCATTACTTTTAGTGGTCATAGCATGTTAAAGTGTTAAACTGGTAACACTGACCCTATAATGTAGTACAAACTGCACCAAAAAACTACATTATTCAAAGTGACCATAAGGTTGAATTAAAACCACTCCAAAGCATTTTCACCACAAACCGAACTCGATGAGCTAAATGGAGGATTGATTGCAGGACTGTTGTATTAGACTGCACTAATATTAGCCAGATGTAGGTTATAAACTGACAGCAACTGTGCATATGTCATTTTGGGGCACTTGCTGAAGTGCTTGATGCTGTTGTTAATGGAAGGACAGTCTCAGAATTTAACAATTCAGTACTGGACCTGTCTGAATATGTAACTTTAAGAAAAGCCCACCCTAAAATTTTGACGTCAGTGTTGAGATAACCCAAATTTAACATTTTCCACACTTGAAAGGTAAATTTAAATACATGGAAAACTAAGACAAGCCCAGCACACTAAAGCTGCTTTTGCACATGAACTGCAACCATGAACTTATCTAGACAATATCTGGAGGAGCTGTATGTGTGAATGCAAATGTCTAAGTGCGTTGCTCATTGTTTTGGAGAACTCACATTGAGTGAGTGTGGGTGTGCTGATGATGTTTCTATCATACAACTGGCGCATCTTCAATGTGCTGTAAACAAAACATCAGTATTTCCTGCAGAATATTTCTAGTATAATTACCTGCCTCCTGCACACTGTACCCAGACACCTCTTGCCTGAATCAAATGGAGGAAAAATATTTCCAGTGGGTAACAATGTATCTGATATAGACACTCTCCTGTTTGGGCTACATGTATTAAAGGGCAGCTCATTCAGTTCATATGAGAAAATGGCTTAATAGGCCACAACAAGAATCTAAAATTTTCATTAAAACGTCATAGTCTATGTATCCCCGAAACTGCAGAGGTATCCCCTGGGGTTTGGGTATAGCTGAGTGGATATCACTGTGCCAGAGATTGTCACTCTGTTCCTGCATAGAGACACTTCAACATCACACTGTTAGAATCACGTTAGAATCTGCACTAGAATCTGCATGTGACAGATTTGGTCACTTATTTCTATATGTGATATGGCTTGGGTAATGAAATAAGAGAAGAAGGTATTATTGATAGTTGTGATCTCTGTGGATTCATCACTCTAATAGATTTAAATTATGTTCCAAAACTAAAACTGAAAAAAAAATAATAAAAAAATACACTTGTTAATTACAACCTCAGATTACTGTTTTAAGGAAAGAAGTAAAAGCTTAACAGCTTCCTTAATCACAGAGAGTCTGGATTATAGGCAGTCAGAATGTTTCCCTGTGAACAATTATAGTTTCAGATAGAATAATATGATCATTAGTCATGAATTGAGTAAAAGAGATTATGAACAGTGATGGTGAAAAAGCAATTCAGCCCTTTCAGAGGGAGGATAATTAGCTTGATATTTCAACTCGGCACATGAACGACACTGAGTTTTTATCCAAAAAACCTATTACAAGATTTAGTTCTCCACTTATCACCCCATAACTCTGTTAGTTTGGAGATATGTAGATTCACCAGTCTCTAAACAAAAACCTTTTTGAGTCACTTGATTGAGAGGGCTGAGAGAGATTTCAAATGGGATCTGTTCATTCATACCTTAGCAGGCTGTGATTGTATGGCTTGACTGCGTTTCATCTGAGTGTCTGCATGACAGCCTGAATACAGCCCGCCCTCAGAGTTTAAACGGATTTTACCCCTTGAGAGTGAGGAAGCCAAAAATGCAGCTGCAGGGCCACAGGACTACAAGACCCCCAGAAGAAGAAGAAGAGGAAGAAAAAAGACTCTCAGAAGGGAGGACAGAGGGAACTTTATGAAAAAGAAAGGTGTATTTTAGTGTTTGTAATTGTATTTCTACACCTATGAGGACTAAATGTACCTGCAAAGATAAAAAAAAAAGAATATCCTGTAAGAAGATTTTCTCATGTTTGAAATGACAATTTCAAAATCAAAAGATGGATTTATGTTAATAAACTCTTTGGTTATTTAGCTTGTTACTTATCTGTCCTGCCATGTACTATGTTTGGGAAACTGTTACCAAAAATTCCAAAAATAATGGAATAAGATCACATATCAGCTCTGCCCTAGGGTGAGGCAATTACAAAATTACTATGAAAGGTTTTAATCAGCCTTGCATGTTCAGCTAAGTAAAAGAAAGACCAGTGAAACCTAACTTTCCCTTTCCCTTGTAAGGTAATGAGACATAATAATGTAACATGCTTACCACCTTAGTTCATACCACTTCAGTAACCTAGAGTCTGATGACTAAAAATTAAAAACATCTTTGTTTATCTGAATTGTTTGAATAATGATTCCACTGGTACAATAGCACCACCACTCATTTCTCTTATTGGGTGTAGTGGTCAGTGAATAAATCTCCAAAAAGCATCAGTCACCGTTGAGAATGTCAAGGTTAAAGGTGTCAGCTTGGTCCTTGTGCTATCCCACAGGACAGGATCTCCTCTGCAGCTGTGTGTGCACTGTTGACAAATCTACTGCGAGAACACAGAAAGGCCACAATAGAAGAAGAAAGCAAAAAAAGGCACAATCAGTTATAAGTTATACAAGCAAATATTCCTCTTGGAATACTTTAAATGTAAATTCTGCGTTTCTACCATTAGCCCCATCAAGCTGAATGATATTTTTCAACTTCCCAGAGTTATAAGATCCTGCCTCATAGTAATACAACACTGTGCAATGTTTTGATGCCTTATAAGTCTTGAAACCCATGGATCTATTACTCTAACTAGACTTCCTGGGTCATTCTTCATGTCTCAATGGTACCTGAAGCAATGCTCCCCCACCAACACAGCTCCTGACATTATTTTAACTTAAGGCCATTTTTGGTCTGCATTAAAACAGTAAAGGAGGTGTGCTAAACTGCACAAGATGTCTTAAAAGTTATAGTCAGTGAACAAGCATGGAAAATTGCAAGGAGGCATGAGTACATAAGATGATTATTCAGTAAGCAGTATGTACACTTTGATAGTATCTTCTGAATTTTCTACTGTTGAATTTTACAATGAAAGCCTATTTTTTTATTGATCTAGTTTTGAATATTCCTTTTAACATGCACATATTGGCTTACGCTTTTTACACTGAAGTTACCAGTGGTCCCTCAGTATGTTAACCTCTTACCATTGATTTGTTGGTTCTCTTTGGGTGTCTCTTTCATTTTACTTTTTGCTATATATGTCTGAAATTCATGAAATTGTTTTTGTCCTGACATTTGAATAATGGGACCTTATATACATAGGATATGTGACTTTTTAAACTATGTCCAGTCAATTCAGTTTGCCACAGAATGCAACACAATTTTGACTACCATAGCAAATGCTGTGAACACTTTTGTAATGTCGGCTTTTTGTTTTTTTGAGGGGAAATTTGCAAAAGATTCTAAAAGTATATTTTCCCTGTATACAGTTTGGACTATTACATAATGTTTTCGACTGTAATATTATTTATTTTAAATGTACCGGGACAGAGGCATCGGGGCTGCAAATCCACACACATATCCACATGCAGATCCCAGCAGGGCTGAATTGAGGGACCCCCTGTTGGCGTCTGTGAATGGAGAGTCTCATAACTTGCTTACTGCTGTTTGTGCAGTAGCCTGTAGACGAAGAAAGAGAAAAGAAGAGATTCACAGGAACAGGAGGGACAGGGAGAGAGAAATGGGAGAGAGGGAGAGGAAAGGGGGGGTTGGAAAAAGAAGCATGTTCTTGAACGTGATAGCATCTGTAATTTCCTCCTCCACTGTTCCTCTATATGTATAAGCCACTAGCTTATAACAGGCTGGCCCTGCCTCATCTCTGATCTGGCCGTTGGGAGCGAGTGTGAAAACAAGAGAAAAAGAGAGTAAAAAAAATGTGACAATTGCATGTCTTCACAAACATCTCTATAAAGATTTCTGAGTGTCTGCTTAAGAGAATTATATAGCTGTTCTCAAACACACCAATATGATGTTCAACCAACCTGGAGCCACAAGCAGGTCACCCATTGCCATCTCATGTTGTTATATATAAGCCTACAGAACCTTATCACAATCAACTTTTTTGGCCAAATAAATTGACAGAGACATGAAATTTGACTTTAACAAGTGTACAGTTTTATTTTTAATTCTATTTTCAATTCTTTTCATAATTGCCATACTGTAACAGTCAAGGATAAGCTGATAGAAAGATACAGTATAGCAATATTTAAAGGCAAATGAAGGCAGTACGACAACATTTATAAAAAGGTAAGATGATATAACTATCAGGTGCTAAGGGGGTAACATAAATGTTACTCTTTTTTACTATCTTTAGTGTTGCTACCAGGGGCAGTGAGTGAGTTCCAGGATTAATGTCAGCAATCCCTCTAAATTGCCTCCAGATATTTGCTAAAGACACATCATATTATTGTTGTTATGTGACCGTAAAGCATCTCCTCTCAAACTAAACCCAGAATATGAACGGTATTTTAGTAAACAAGTGAGTGATCCAGCTTCTGAATAACTCAGTGCTCTGCACTGAACAGCACAGGTTGCTGCAGGACATCTAGGTTAGCATGAACGACTTTGCTAGATTCAATTAGAGCGGTTCTGTTCAAACAGAGTTAGGAAATGCTAACTGGATTTACAGAGATGAGTCAGTCTGTACTACTGCAAAACAGACAAATGTCATGGACACATAGTGAAACACAACTGCAACCGTGGTAAATGCATTCAAGGAGGCTGACAGCTGTTGACTCGAAATACTTTGAGGACATAAAAATTAAGAATGAGAATAACATGTCACTAATGAAATTTAGACTAAATATCTTTAGCTTTTGTTAACTAAAACTTGACTAAAATACAAATCAATGACTAAAATTTGACAAAACTAACTAAGACTTAATTGTTTTGAGGCGTCCTGTCACGGAAGTGAGAAATTTTGGGGAAGCAAGAAGCAACATTTGTGAAATCAAAGGTGGATCTTGGCTATGAGTTCTTAAGTCTTAATGACCTCGTTCGTTAATTGGGATGTCCCTCCAAATAGACAACAGCAGAAGTTGTGAGGGCCTTGCTCCTCCACATCTGTTTCTAAGGTGGGTCTTGATCATCTTCGGTTTGGAGAATAATTGCTTGACTAATGCAATAGAGACAAAAGGACAATCTAAAGGGGTTGTGTCTGAACATAGTAGTGAGTATTACTGTACCCGAATCAACTGAATGGAATAGTGCCAGCTATAATAACTACAAAATGTTTTTAACTGTGCTCTGTGTTCCTGCTGGCCAGAATGCATAAGGTATGCATTCACTTCATCATAAGGGCGTCTTATAGGGCACAGTATCTGATGTTTTTCATTAGAGGGGCACTTGTTTTGTGTACAGTACACCCTATAGGGCACTTCATCATGTTTCATTGAATGGGCACCAAATTCTGTATTTCAGTATGTTAGACTTAGGGGCACCCTAAATGGGACTGTTTCCCATTTTGTTTTTCCTCAGGACACCCATACAAAACCCCCTGCTCATCCCATTATGACAGCAACTCATAGGGCACTGAATTATGTCTTCCTCATTTAAAGGGGACTTCACCATGTTTTCTTGCTTTTAGGGGCCACTTTATAAGGCATGACCACCTTTTTTTTGCCACTGAAAGGGCACCCATGAGGGTGCTTTATTTCAGATTGTCACATGTAAAGGCACTCTTAAGGGCACTTCATCCTGATTTATTCATAACTAAACCAGCCATTACATAATTTTAATATGATCTCTCCTTTGTCCATTGTGACTCTTTTTCATGATAAAATGTTAGTCACAAGAACATTGAGATTTAGTTGATGCAAACTCTCAATGGAAATGGGCAAGAAAAGCAAGACTCCTATGAAAACAAAAGTCATCTCTTGTGGTTATCATTGAGTTTGACCAAACAAACACAGCAATTGGTCTTGTTAAAGTCCCTGCAGCTTTTATAGCAAAGTGCCTATCAGCTACAAATGGAGTGTATCACTCAATAGTAATATTTGTTAACAGAATGGTGTATACCTTTATATTTATTTTTTGCAATTTGGTAACTTGCAGGCACAAATCATCATCTTGTATTTGATACAACTTCTCTGGGATTCTTCTAAAGTTAAATGGAAAGCTGGCGATTAATGTATACATTATAGCAATCAAGTCAGCTGCCAACTCTACCCGGACATGGATGTACAATACTATGCTGCTTGCTACAACAGCTACAGGAATTTCTAGGGAACTATATTCTGTGCTTATTTTCAGTTGGACAGAAAAAGGTTTCTGTTAAATTTAAATCTTTTGGAAAGCTGTAGGAGGCTCATGCTGCCTGCCCAAAACAACATTGTTCTTGCTGGAGTTTTGCATATGACTACAATGGAGTAGGTTAGTAAAATGTTATCATGAGCAACAGTCTTACTAGAATAATGCATGACAATTAGAGACAGGTTGACAAATGGTGATATCTACCTTTACTGGTGCTGTAAAGGTTTATTTATAAATGTAAACCAGGCTCCAAAACATACACAACAGATGTGAGGATGATACATAATTCTTTATTAAAATGTTATTGCCTAAATGTTGGGCTTTGCTTCGGATTCCAGTGTCCTTAATCAGCCTAGCAATTGACTTGCCTGCAAAGCCTCTAACACCGACTTCAACTAGGCAAACCTTAGCTTTCCAGCCATGTTGTTCAGCATCAGCTGTCAGTTGGGAATACTTAAGGGACTTGATTGTAGACCGCTTCCACTGCATCATCGCAGGGCAAGGTCTTTGATGTAGATGGTGCAAAATGTGAAGGACCAATGCACAAGGTCTGGTCTGAGGCTTGTAGTGGCGATCTTAGTTCAAAAGCATGGTATCCGATTCAAGTCGGCCAATAACCTCATGTCTCATGTCTCCCCTAGCTGCCACGTCTAGTTCCCTGGGATAGACCTTGGTTTGTTTCACACCTTCGTGGATAAACTCACTTTTGAGTGCAGGATGGAGTGGTGGAGGAGGTAGGGAATCGATGGGTGTCTGTCTGGTCTCCAGAGCAGCTGCTAGGCACCAGACAGGGTCTATTTCCTGGGGAACTGTTTGGGCTACACATGGATCACAGGATTCCTTCAGTGTCATTTTTAAACTTACCTTGGCACACTCCTCTGCAAGGCTAGACACAGGAAGTTTGAGGAGACGTTTTCCGTAAAGCTTTATGTTGCTAAAGCGTCTGGGGAGACCAAGTCACTCTTTGGCAACTGTGCTGATCAACCTTTCCAGTTTGTCAACCTTTGAGATGGAGACCTTGTAGATGGTCAGTGGCCACATCAGTTGGGGTAGGAAGATGAATTGAAGCCAACAGAGCTTCAACCTGCCAAGTAGCAAGCTTTTCTTGTCCTACCTAAGTTGGTTCATTTACTCTGTGTCCTTTAGGGTCTCATCAAACCAGTGTCCCAGGCTTTTGACTGCCTTCTCTGTCACTGTTAGCATGGGTTCCTTGTCGATGTAGCAACTTTGTTCAGATATGCTCTTAGACTTGCTCAGCTTTATCTTCATTTGAGCCCACTCATTGTTCAGCTTTCTCAGTAGTTGCCTAGTGCATGCCATTTTTGTGTCAAGTGTGATTATTTCATCAGTGAATGCTCTGATGGGATGAAGCCACAGAAGGGGTTTGAGCTGTTCTCCTATCAACGACGGAGAGGATCAGATGATGACCTTCATGGCTATGGTGAAGGCTAGCGGGGGCTGGTGCGTCCTACCATGATGCCTGCCTCCAAGCATTGCCATTCTATGGTGTATTCCTCTGCTGTCAGGCATAGCTGTCTGTCTTGGAAGTAAGATTTGCCGAGGGCGGTGATAGTTTCTGGGACACCAAAGAAGTTAAATGAAGTTCAAAAGAGATTGTGAGAAACAAAGGCATTGGTGAGGTCCAAGAACAAGATGTGAAGATTTCTTTCATTCTTTTTAGTGGTTTTGATTTGATGCCATATCCTGTTTGTGTGCTTGAAACACCCCAGAAATGTAGTCGATGTAGTTGTTCTTTTCTTGATAGAAATCCAGTCTGTACGCCACTGTGCTGAATAAGATTTTGCCTTTAACATCTTATAGGCTGATAAGGCAAAACTGGCTGAACTCAGCAGAGTCGTCTTCCTTTGGGATTAGGATGCCTCCTGCCCTCCACGAAGCTGTTAATATTGCTTAACAATAAAGTCTAACGTCTAAAGCCTTGTTTCCACCATGCCACCATCAGCAGTTTCTACTGAGAAAGTATCATATCTGGTGCATTCTCATCAGGTCTGTATAGGACGTCATTGGACCCAGGGAAGGATGTGTCTCTTGGCGAAGATACAGTTGTTACTATTTCACTCTGCTTGGGAGGGCTGTGAACTTAGTGAACTTTTAATGAACAAACAATTAAAAAATTAAATAAATAAAATTTGTATAAAATTTGTATAATTATATTTTTTGTTTCTTTCTTTTGTAAGCACAAATATAAGTGGATCAGCAGCTGCAGTATTAATTTGACAAAGTGTTATACATATATTGCTCCTACATATAATGAATTGGCTTATAGTTATTTTCAGTTTTCTGACATATCAGGTGGATATTTACTGATTATTTGCTGATGATTTTTAACTCATCAGCTTCAAGTGTGCCAGTCTGAAAACTCTTCCTTGAGGGACCATTAAGAAAAAAAAAAAAGAATTTCAAACATAAATCAACAAATACTTGTACGAACAAGCAACATGAACTTTGTTAGCTTCAGCATGTAGAGATACTGGCCTTGAGAAAGTCATTTTGGTCTGCCTCCAACTGTACTACCGCGCCCTCATGTCCCCAACCATAAACAGTTCCTGTATGGCCATATAGTTTCAATTCCACCAAATCTGCCCTCAGACAGTGCTGCTGAATGCATTGTTCAGCCTGTGGGAACCAGCTTCCTTTATTAAGAAACTGAGGAGGGAGACAGAGAGCAGGCGAGAGAGAAAGAGAGAGAGAAAGCAAATGCCTGCTCATTCTCCCACTTTCCACAGACATAATAGTCTTCTTAGACTGAGAAAGCAGTGAAAGACAGTGGGAGGAAGTTGCACACTCTTCACACTTCAATGGTCCACACCCCCCTTCCCCTCCCTCCCTCCTCTTCATCCTCGTCTTCTTCCTACCCCTACCTTTTTTCCCTTCCCCTCCAGCACACACATTTTTCTTAATGGATTCTTTTGAGATGGGACAAGTGAAAGAGCAAGATCAAAGGAAGCCAAGTGCCACACACAGCATTCCCAGCCCTGGATCTCTATATGTACACACAGTCACACACAAAAACCTTTCCTTCATTTCCAACTTCAAAAGGTAAGATAACCTTTACAAAGTAGAAGATATTGTACAATCATTAGAAAGTTTCCCTTAGTTCTGCCACTGTAATGAAAAGTTATTTAATCTTAATACCATACCTTAGTTTCAAAGCTAGCATCGGACAAATATTTAGGCTGAAAATACACATGTATACATACACACACACACACACACACACACACACACACACAAGCACTTAAACTGTGAGGTAAAAGATACAGCAGTCAAACTGACCCCCGAAAAACTTAGTTACAACCTAACCATTACACTGTTTCTTTATCTTTTTCTGTAGCTATGCCGGTAATAACAGACTGTCACTGTTTCAACACAACTGGAGGATGGTCATTCACTTTGACTGTAGTACATGGAATACACTGTGTAGCTTGTTATTTTCAGGTTATTACTGTTGTGAATGGTGTGTTCCATTGATTGCTGATCATATCAAAAGTAATTCACAAAATTGATTACATTGATTTTGCTCTAACAGATTCAACTTTTTACTAATCAGTTTAAAGATATGTCGAATGTCAACTAAAATGATCAAAAACACAATGAAACTACTGTGAAATCTTTAACTAAACAGCCTGATTGCAGATTCCTTAGAGATCTGGGAATACCGTCAGAAGGTTTTGTTGCAAATGAAATGCTTCCTCTCAATCATAGTGGGTCACATATTAAACGGACAGAAATGGTTGTGTTAAGCATTTAAAAAAAGAGAGCTTGAGAGAGAAGTTCAAAACCCTGGCTCCTACCTCACCTCCACCAGGCTGGCTAATCACAGTGTGAAGTGAGTCTGAACGTTGCATTGACTGTTTTGGAAAGTTACACAAATAGTTGCACACAACCTCCTCTAATCTGATGTCAGGGAGGTTTCCAAAGCTATTTGATGATCTGATAAGCAGTTCTGAGGAGGCATACTGACATAATAAGTTTTTACATTCAGCCTGGCAAATGGATATGTTGCATTAGTGATTTTGGGGCATGCATACATTATAATTAGAATCACTTTCTCTTGCAACCCCCTTAAACAACTAACCTTTGATATATTTAAAATGAAGTTTGAGTCTGCAGTTGTGTGTGGGAGTCCAGGTCTAAACTTTGGGCATCTCTGTTTCCTTCATTCCCAACTGAGGATCCAGGACACTATAATACATATTTAATGTTGAACAATGCATCAGATATTGAGACGAACTAAATATGGCCTCACACCTTTTCAGATACCATATGCTACTTTACTGCATATGGTACCTAAGTCACTGTGTGGCACCTCTGCATGTTAGAGTCCTCCCATTGGTTTAAAGGGAACTGAGATGTGAAAAGATGTGATATAGAAGATACGCTATATTAAATTTTGAGGCTAATGTAATTTCTGACCTTGAAAACAAATGTATCACGTTCAGTCAGGAAACTCCTGCTGGCATTTAAGTAATTCTCTGCTAGAGGTCAACACAAAGACTGTTGTTACAGCCTCCCCAATTTTAAATTTGACTCATTTTAAATTTGATGTATAAAAATACATACTGTAATTAAAATACCTTAAATTTCTATTTTTTATTTTTTTTTTGTTGTTGTTGTACTGTAGATAGGAAATGTGATGCGTACCTGCTGGTGTACAAAATGATAGCTAGGGTTATCACGGTATCTGAATCACATCCAAGAGCACACAATTAACTTCTAGGAGGAATGTGGTGCATAACTGTATGTTCCACTGTAGCTGCTTCATTAAAATCCTCTATGTACATGTTCAGGCCAAACTTTTCTTTATGGAACACTGGCTTCAACAAAATATTTTGAAAAATATTTTGGTCTAAAGACATTTATTTGGCCCTCATTTTTTATACAACCTGTTTTAATATACAGTAAACACTCAGGCCACCTTACTAGTCAGGTGAAACTGGTAAGGTGTACAGATGTACAAAGGTACATCTGCACTGTGTAAGATATTCAATTACAGAAACTCTGCCATGAATTCTACAATTATGAAGCTTACAACTTTCAACATAATGCAGTCAAATCCAAAAAAATTCTAAATCTTATAAAAGCTGAATTCATATCTATAGGTTTGAAGGCCTGTCTTTATGCGTCCTTGGGCAACAGCTGTTAGACCAGCAAGACCAGTGCTCAGACTTTTATGAAGGTATTTGTAAAACTGCATGCAACTAGTTATTTAGCCCAGCTGAGTAGGAGTATCTCACTGTACCAAAGGGCATTTCAGTTTTTCCTCAATCCACCATTTGCCTCCAGCCTAGGTCTTAACAGGAGAGCTCTCATTAAAAAAAATGCAAAATGTACATTGTGCCATGAAGTAGATCCATGGTTCCATGGATCTAATGACAAACCTTGATCAGAGTCTGTGGATGATGAGATAAGACAAGAAGCTGAGCTTTTATTCAAAATTTGATTTTTTGCACATGTTACAGCCTTTGAAAACAGTTATAAAATACTGGAATCCAAGCGTCCTTCATTACTTTTCAGTAAACATCAAGACTGCCTCAGTGGTCTGCTGCATACAATAGCTATCCATTTTTCCTTGCACATCCCCACACAAGTGCTGCCAGGATCAAGTCATAGACAAAACCAAAGATCAATTAAAATGTCAGCCTATTAATTTTTGATTTAAAGTGTGAATAGGACTGACTGCAATAACATTTGGTGCACAAATGTTAACTAACTCTTGAGCTGTGACAGAAGCCATGAACAAACCTTTCAAACCTGCTGATATCGATAAAAAATTTCTTGCCATACATACAACAATGACTAATTGTTCATGAGTCTTTTTGCCATTGTGATAAATTACTGTAAGTCACCAAACTATTTAGCTTAAAGGTCACACAATATCTGAGTGCCTCTAATGCCATATAATTTTTAGTTAGAGCTTCTAAACTGAATCCTGTGTATTTTTCTTCAACCTTTTCCCTCAATTACACGAACCAACACTACATGATCATATCTGTAATTACTCATTCATTCAATCATAACAATGTTTGCTATAATTTGCACTGCCTAAGGGTCAGTCGGAAACCTATTATAGGATGGTGGGTTAGAAAAGGGGAAGGTTTATGATTTATGAGAACATACCTGTGTTTCTTTTTGTTATATCACAAGCCAACATGTTTTGTCATAAAAGGAAGATCAAGCGTTACAGCCTACTTAAGCTAGAAAAAACTATAATGACCGGTTTAAATATGGCTTAAGTTTTATTTGATGCTTGGGACGCAGTGGATTTAAGTACCAACTATCCTCCTTGTCTATGCTCCTTATCCTATTCACAGTCACAGGGTGTCTGGAGCCTATCCCATCCGGGTAGAGATGAAGGGCTGATGGTGGATGAGTGGCAGTCAGTGCTGAATATTTTCTGGTTATTGAGTTTGCTACATGCATTGAAACACAGGCATATAACCTCATCAAGTACAGTATGAGGTATGGCAGGGTGGGTATGTGTTAGAGAAGAATATGCATTTAAGTGTGCTGTCATCTCTGATATCAGTTCCAGTATCTGGCTTTGAGCATGTTACTCATGCTATTGGGAAGTGGGGATGGGAGGGTTGAAAATGTCCAGACCATTACCAATTCGTAGCCAGGTCAATGACAACAACTGATACCAAAAACACACCCAATGTGATTATGCACATTGTTGATGCACAAACAAAATGAAGGCCTACCAAAGCCATAATAAATAAAAAACACCCCACCACTCATGTAGATCAGTTGTGTTAAATTTTTATTGCTCGTGTCGTATGATCGCTGTAGGCTACAGTATCTATTCAGGCAATAGTGTTGCTATTCTTGTTATAGCAACATACTAGCTTCTTAAGTTATTACAAGTAAAAAATTTTTTGAAGAGATACATTGCTTTTGTGATATAACTATTTTCCTGTAAATCAGAATAATTTGGTTTCCAATATTAACAATAACATGTTATTAAATGAAAAACATCTTTTAAAAATGAGAAAAGTTTCTTATTATAATGAGGGTTGGAGCATTTTTTTTATTTTCACCCTTTTTGTTATGTTCACAAAGAATGTATTATTTGTCCAAAAATAAGTGTGTATGACAGAGAGAGAGATGGCAAATGAAGACAGGATTCTATTTCAAGAGCAGCCATGTCTTTGCAGACATGACACATATACACAAACTGTCTGACACATGAAATCACAATGTCATACTTGATGTTAAATAAGTAAAATTCATAAAAAACATTCAAAAATAAAATCCAGAACTCCAGAGAATTGTCTGACGATAGGCTTAAGGTTGTTTTCTATAATATTCTTACTGAGATTTTACAGAAAAAATACAGTAAATTTCTATTTTTTAGTTATGACATGATGACTAATTATCATAATTTCTAATAGAATTACTGTATTAAACAGACCACATAGAGTACAGTACAGGCACTGACAGACATATAGTCTGTCAAACTGGGTGATCTAATGGAATCGGAAGTTTAACACTTTGTAAAAATTTTCGATAGTCTGCTCTTCCTTTTTGAGATGATAAACTGGTCACTGACATATTAAGAACTAGGAGCAGTTATGGTATTAATTCAAATTACCTGCCTCTCTATGAGGTTTACTCTTTTCTGTAACAGTAAAACATATACATATTGAATGTACTGTAAGGAAAAGGAGTCCTTCAAATCAAATGGGTTTATTCCCATGGGAACATGAGAGCAGTCAGTAACATCAATGCAATCAGCCCATTAGATTATACAATATCTTCCGTGAAAAACTGACAGTTTCTCAGGGTGGAACCAGAAGAAGGGCAATGGAGTGTCCAAAATGGAAGGGCTTTATCCTCTGGGGAGCATAATTATGCACGATCAAGTTCAATGCAATTTGCTGCAGCTAGAATTATAATTTTTTTTAATTATTTTGGCTTAATGTTAGTTCTAGAGGAAATGCCAAGGGGTCACCAAAAATATTACGATTCATCTCTGGGACCATTAATATCCACAACCAACCAAACATAAATCTGACAAGTTGGTATTATCCCCTGAACAAAGGCGGCAGTTCCTGGCTCCCAGGACAAGCCACTTGATTGTTCAAAATGAGAAAAGGTTATACTCTCTGAAGCATACATTTTATGAAAAACTATGATTTAGATTTTAATATTTCTAATGTTATCCACCTACTCAATCATGTTTGCACGAGTTATTGTTTTAATATCCCTAGGAATTAAATCCAGTTTGACCAATTTCACACCTCACAACTTAGTCCAGCCCCATAAATACATCCAATTAGAGTAAAATTAATGGTTGCTTTCTTAAACTGCAACCACAATCTTTTCCTAAAGTTATTCAACATTTGAATTGCCTACCCTAACCATACCCTGACCATATTTATCTTCCCATAATTATGATTTTCCCTATCATTTTGTTGTTTCCATGTTACAGAAAAAAAATAGGCAGTGGTTAAAATAAAACATTACATTTAACTAATACCATACTTGCATCTTTCCATTTGTATTTAAACCTAAATATTTATGAAGAAAAACTTCGAAGTAACCTAGCCTACCTCAAATATGTTAAAATGCCTGTGAATAGGTCAGACATGGTGCAAAGTGCTGGTACCCATCTAATTAAAAGGAAAAAAACTTAATTTTCTCTGAAAAAAGTTCAAACTGACAAAACCAATTGATATCCATTATTCTTTATTCCATATTTAATAGAAAATACATGTTGCTTTTTGATGTAACATGTTGTTTAAATTAGTAAAGCTAGTTGTCAGCAGCAAGCAGGAGAGCCAGTTAAAAGACAAAGTCCAAAAATAAGCAGGAGGTCTAAACTGGCAGGTAAAAACAGGTTAGTAAGGGTAAAGAGCAGTGGGAAGCCAGGTAGACCAGTATGTAATTGAGGAACGAAGAAGAGGTGAGTAGGAGAGTGGGGAGGCTTTAGGTGGCTTGAAAGTGGGAAAGGCTGGATTTACTGCCGGTTAGGTCAGAGTAAAAGGGTCTGAAATGACTGGAGAGTTAGTGATTCTTGGCAATAGCAGGCAGAGAATGATTGATTAACTGAATGAACTAGGAAGCAAACTGTGCAGTCCTATTATCTGAGTCATGCCAAAGTATGTAAGATACGTAAAGCAGGGTCATGATTATAATACATATTGTGGGAGACACATCCCCTGATTATTAGAATATGCCCCCCCCACCCCGGTATATTGATATTAAAAAAAGCTAATAAAACTATCATAACCACTGGTTCTTTTATAATGGTGTACTGCAGTTCTGCGCTGTTTGTCATAGTTGTGTTGCCATACCCCAGCAGAAACTGTTGCTTGACTGTTGTAGTGTTGTAGAAATAATCAATATCAAAAACTGCATTATTTCAATTTTATCACTTTCAAATGTATTAAAAAGCAGAAAACTTGAAAGTACTATGAGTGTTACCTAGGTTATATCACTGCTGATTGTCATAATGTTTGGGAAGTATTGTGAAAATGATTATTTTTGAATGACTAATGTCTCCTAATGTTATGCCAAATTCTTGTTAGAATGTTAGCTAGCTAGCATACATGCCATGCATAAGCTACCAAACAGACCCTTACATTTTGAGCATATTCCTCTGACTAGTTTTGCATAAAGTTAGGATTTTTCAATGTCCTCATCAGTTGTTGATGGGACACTCTTTATCGTTACACAGAACCAATGATAACACTTCACTTTAGCCAGAACATGCATCAAACAGGAATGTTAATGTCAATATATCCTTTTTCACTGGAAACGAAAGTCTGGAGAAAATAGTGTCAGATATTGCATGAAGTGGAAAAAATGTTTTTTTTTGTGAAAATGGGCCAATTTGCAAGTACATAGCTCACCCAACAACCAGCAACAGTGTTGTAGGGCGTAACATTAATGTTATATTTGTCAGAAAGCCCATTAGAAATTTGAGTAAACTGTCAATCATTTATGTTGATCTTCATGTGTAATTTATGTAGACAATAACAGCTTTAATTTATTTATTGCATATTTTTGTAGTATGTTGTATGCTTATGATAACTAGCATTATTAGTGTTTGCCTGATTAAAGAACTTTCATTACAGTCAGCTTTCACTCACAGTGAGTGTCATCATGAGCAGGAGGAAGGGTGGCAGTGACATTTGTCAGTGTTTTGGGCAAGAAGAAAGGTAAATTTAGAGCACTGAGAAAACACATACCTGTCAGATGATACAAGTATACAGTGAAACAAGAGATGGCTCAATATTGATTGATATAATGATGATAATGGTTAGTAGTGCGTTCCTGAGCATCATGGCAAGAAACACTATTTGTTTACTTATAATATTTCTTTCATGTGCTCTCAGAGTAAAGAGAGAGACAGAGAGTATGAGGATGCAAATGGGGCAGGGATAGCAGGTGACATGGAGGTGAATGAGGAAAGGAGCAAATACTGATTGTTAAGACCAAATAATGACATCACAACAGTCTGATCCTAATTTATGGACTCATGTTGGCCTTCACATGTTTATCACCGTTCTTCCTAGTCTCTAGTTTACTGATGACAAAGAAAAAAAACAGAACAAAGTAATACACTATTAAACTATTAGATTTGCTTGCCCCAATGCTGACTCCATGGCTATGGCCTCAATGTGAAGACTTCTCATACTGAAACTGAAAACTGATATCAACTCTGCACCTAAATCTTCATGGTAATCCAAGTAAAACTCAATAATCTATCATGAAAGGGGATCATTAAAGTTCTCCTGCTAAGCACGGATGAATCAGGACTGTGTATTAACAGGGATTGAATGTAAATGCATTTCTAATCCCTAATGATGGTTATCAATCATGCCAACATCTGCTCTTTGTGATGATCAGGAACAAATACGGGAAGTGAAAATGGAGCTCATCTTAATGATGTGAATAATGGGATACAGCAGAGCTTTTCTTTAACCATGTAGATCTTATGCAATCAAAGCTGAATCTGGACTTGGAATTAAAATGTAAAAAACAAGAATTAATGTGGGAAGGAGCTATAAGTTTATTAGGGCTATAAAAGCAGTTGCTTCAATTCAGTTGCACTACCAGAAATCTATGTCAATTATGCAATAAGCTGAAAAGATACAGTAAAGCTTCCAAAACAATGGCATACATCAAACACTTGCGTTCTTCACTCACAGCAGCTAAAAAAACGTTCATGTTTGCCAGAGGAAACGGTGTAAACACACAGGAAGAGCCATCTCAGCTGTCTAGACTCACTGACAAACAGAAAATCCTGAGCTGCAGCTACAGTAGGGTAGCTAGAGGAAGCCGTTTGGAAGGAACATGGCTCCGCAGTATAAATAGCCTGTACAGGGCATGTGTACCGACAGATTAAACCATCTTTGAAGTCTGCCATACATCAGTTGAAAACTCCCTTCCCCTGCTCTTTAAGCTAATAAGCTTAAATCTTCCAGCAGCTTTGGGTGCTGGAAGATTTAAAAAAAAAAAATAGGAGACAGAGAAAAAAAAAAACAGTTTAATCCCAGCTTTGATGATACATTATGTGCTTCTGGAAAGAACACTCGAAGTTCCCCCTGAAACTCAAAAGTGACATGGACCCCATCAGGCTGTTCTGGATGGAGGAACTAGCAGAAGGAGCGTCCACATGACAATAGCATCAGCAGCTGGAGGGTTGGAGGTATAAGAGGGGAAATCGGGGCGGGGGGAGGGAGTCTGTTCTCTGTTGTCATACACCGATCAGCCTCAACATGAAAACCACTAACCGGTTTTCTTGCTGTGTGGCTGATTGGTGTATAATCACTTATATTTCTACCCAGCCCCAATTCTGCAGATATGACGGTGGCAAACAAAACCCATACACAAGCATAAACTCAACGTGACCCTGCTTTTTGCATGTGTAGCACTCGGCAGCTCAGCGCACAGAGATTAAGCTTTGAGGAGAAGCAGTGTGGGGGCTGCGGTAGTACAGAGAGTGGAGGGAAGGGGAGAGACGGAGAGCGAGAGATAAAAAAAGGGGGAAGGAAGATGTGAGGGGAGAAAAAGAAGCATAGGGAGAGGCAGACGAAGGAGAGGAGAATTGTGAAAGGCTGAGAAAGGAGAACAGGAGAGGGGAGGGAGGTGGGTGAAGGCCACAGAGTTCAGATTTTACTGTCATTTTCCAGCATAGAGAGAGACCGACAGAGTGAGAGAAAACAAAGTAGTGCAAAGATATGCTTTCTGGTTTCTATGACAACAGCAGACTATTATTCTCAACCTTCATTTATTATGAAGGGATCAGACTTTAGCATGGCAGGAAGCGAAAAAAAAAGAGAGAGAGAGGACAGGCAGAGAGGTCAAGCCTCGTGTTTACCTTTGGGAGCAGAGAGCGACCTGTCAGACGAACTGAGGTAAAATCCAACGAATAGCTACATCCCCTGAAATCACATGACAGCATCAGGATCTGGCTTAGGCCAGTACTGATTTTCAAAATTCATGCAACAATATTCAGCAACTTGAAAATGTATTGTAACAGCAGGATGATTTTTGTTTCCATATCAAGGCGAAAGACGGCAATTTATGTATAAAATTAAAGGGGATACTACAAAGCACTCTAGACTTAAAGGATTGTACCACTGTTTTGCATGCTTTGCCCCTTCCTATATATCATGTGTACTTTACATTATTGCCATTCAGTGTAAGCAGTGTACTTGGTCATGCACATTAATAATTAAACCAATAAAAGTATTGACGGCAAAGGTGGCAAAAGAAAAATAAATCATCATGCAAAACTACCTGTTTGAGATTGTAATCTTACAGTATATTATTGGATGAATTCAACCTGTGTAATTAGCTGTGTATATAACACTTTACAAACTGTTGGGAAGGTTATTTTATTGAAATTCCAAAATTTTATAAATGTATTAAATGTTATCAATGTAAAATCTATTAAGTAACTAGTACCAGCAGCTGTCAAATAAATTCAGTTAAAAGTTCTATTAACAATAGTACTTTTAGTGCACAATGGTAATATTTCTCTCCAAAATGGGGTGGAGTAGAACTTGTAAGAAATACAGATGAGGTGACTCAGGTGATGTATAAATATAGGGACTCTCAGTATATTATTGAATTTCCCATAAAATCGAAGAAGATTTAAAAAAAAAAAAAAAAAAAAAAAAAACCAGCATGGTCAAAACTGAGGTTGCAGAGTCCGAGACATCTTGACTTCTAGGTTATTTTTTGGGGTCAACCTCCAAAATAAATGAAGAATTTCTATTAAAAAAGTGAAGTCTCAAGTACAATAGGAGATAATCCTGAAGACACCTCTATGACATCATGATGGTTATTTTTTCAGGGTGATCAAGGCGTCTTAGGAGCCACCAAAGACATTTTACTGTTTCCAAAGTTTGAGTAGTGCTCTTCATTAGCAGTACACAATCGTAAAATCAGTTGAAGGAGGATTTACTGCAGTGCTGTTGTGTTAGACTGCATTAGTTTTAGCCAGGTGTACCTAATGAACTGACAACTGAGTGTATATTACATGTTTATATTCATATATATTTTAATAGCAGCTTATGATGGTCCTAAATAGAAAAAGCAGTCTGTGAGTGGAACAGTGGGTGGTAAAAGGTTAAAAATCTGAAACTATAGCACATATGCACATGCAGACATACTGTACATACTTACTCTGGGTATGTATATTTTCATCTGTGTCTATTGTTTGTTCAGAAAAAGGAAAAGGTTGGAGAGATAAACTTGGAGAGGATGGGAGGGGGTAGTGGATGAGAAATAAGATATGAGGAGCTGGGTGGTGTTTGGGTTGAGGTGGAAACATCTCTCTCTTGTTTTCCTCTCTCCTCTCCCATACTGTCTATCTCTCTATCTCCCTCCACTCCTCCCCTTGGCCTAGCTCCTGAGAGTGGTTGGGAGCTGATCCAGCCAGTGCTCCAGGTGTCCCTCTCCAGTGCCCCACTCAGAGCTGGAAGGATGGGGCCTTCATGCCATGCACTACCTCGAGGTCAATGGGTTTGTTCTGGCAGGGCCAACAGCAGTGAATGGGCATCATTACAGTTTCATTACAGCGAGAACTGGCTGAAATGTAAGCTGTATTTAATGTCCAGAGGAGCCCCTGCAACTACTTGAAAGCCAGAGGGGAAAGAGGGAGAGGCAAAGAGAGGGAGAGACAGGGAGAGGGAAAGACAGAAAGAGAAGAAGGGGGGAGAGGGAGAGAGGGTGAATTGAACCTTGATGGGAAGCAAGAAGGATGTCTTTTTAGGTATTACATCTGGAGATGCTGGTAGAGGAAAGGGCATTCGGTTCTTCATTCACGAAGGAATTTACAGGGGTGAGGATGAAGTAAAACACCAAATACTTTTACAGATAGTAAAAATGGGATAACTGGGTTCATACCGTTACTATGTAATAGTATACAAATAAATACACAAACGTTCATATTGTGCAGTATGACAAAAGTGATTTTACCACGTAATGGTAACAATCATACAGTCGTAAATTAAACTGTGAATGTCAGGACTTTCCCATATTAAGCTTGCATGTTCGAAAAAATGGATTTGGTTTTAAAATGTATAAATACATAAAAGGCAAAATTTAAATATTGGATGTTAAACCATGTCCTTACAATTATGTTATTTCATATACCTCATGGTGGGGGAAAAGGCACTATTTTTGTAATGGTACCATTTCAGAACTCACCCTAAAACTGGCTTGCTATAACCGATGACATTGCTGTAATGGAGCTGTCAGTGCCAGAATTCTCCCAGGGCCAGGATTTATGTCAGTGTTGGCCAGTAACTGCAGCACTCAAAGCTCACCCTAAAATATTGCCAAACTCACTGGGGCTGCCTGAACAGATGTAATGAATCTTAAAAAGGATAAACATGTATTCTGTATTCTTACAGTATGCAATTCATCTCTAGATGAATGGATATATGTTTATGGATTTTACTTTTTGCTTAAATTAATAAATAAATACAAAAAGGTTCATATTGTGCAGTTTGACAAAAGTGATTTTGCAACCTAACACAGAAGCACTACTAAGCCAGTTAAGCTCATTGTCTCTGGAAGGTTTAATGGAAACACACACAAGATCGTGACATGATTATATCAGCCTGAGGTCCTTTAATAGCTGAGGCCATGACTGAGAATTCAACAAATCTACATGTTGTTCTGACATTATTATTGGTATGACACAAGCGTGTATGACTTAACAAAGTTTTACTTTCTCAAGTACTGGTAAGTAAAACTTAAATATCAGTTTCACAGCCAATTAAAGTGCTGTAAAAATTATAATTTCTCTCTTACAGATCAAGGTCATATGTAATGTACATGCACTTTTTGTTTTTGTCAGTTGCAACTTACAGATCAGCCACAACATTAAAACTAGTTTTAATGTTGTGGCTGATCAGAGTATGTCAAATTTGTACCTTCATTTTGACACTGTAGCACCAAGTACATATCTTTGTTAAAGTGAAAGTACGTTTTCACTTTTTAATATTCATTATTTAACCGTAACCATGACCTTTCTTAATAAGAATAGATCCAAAATCCGAAAAACTTTATAAGTCCCCACAGGGACATTGCTTTGTTACAATTGCACAATACACAGTTAAGAAAGAAAAGTAAGGTAAAATAAAAACTAATATAAAATACCACTACTAAAAATGATAATAATAATAAATACACAGTAAATGAATCGAAAAAATTTAGAAAATGCAGATGACCTAAAAAGTAATCTGCAAGGTAATTATGCCAGGCCTCTGAGTGATATTGGGAGGAGTCTTGTCCAGCTGAAGTCTTCGGAGGTCATGAAGAAAGCCCTGGCATGCAGAGTCCGGAGTCTCACAGTAACAGATTGGATGACGTCACACACACAACAGTTGCCAGGTGAGTATTGGGGGTTATAAACAACAAGCAAGATGGCATGTGAGAACTCCCTTGGAATGTTGTGTGGATGTAGCCCCATGGCTCACAGGTCAATGTCCATGCTGCAGAAATGTTTCATCTTGTCCATTTGAAATGTCTGAATGCTGTCGATGGTCTTGTTCTGCACTGTTACAATCATGATTTATAACCATGATGTTGTCAGTAGTTGAGCTGTGTTCTAATTACTTAATTTAGTGAACTGAAAATGCGCCCTTAGACAAAAATTATGTTATAGACCATATTGATGTCAAAATTATTACAAGGAATATGTTTCTCTGTGAATAACTGAAAAATATGACATTTAGCAGAAACTTTCCAATTAGTTTTTCCTCAGAGAATGAAATGTTTGAGTGAATTCTTAAGTATATACAATTAAAACAACTTTGTCTAATGTAATACTATACTATAGTTTAGTTAAAGCCAGATGTCTAGGGTATTATTAGGTATATTAGAATGTTAAATTAAACTTCAGTAAAATTAAGACTTAAGTTTCTGTTGAGACGACTTTTCCGAGATAAAATTCAGACCTAAGTGGAGAGTGTTTAAGATGTATTGTATCCTACAATGTCTTTGATATCCATCAGAGAATTTCACTGTCAAGTTATTAACTGTTCTGGCACGAATGTGGTAACATTTTTTGCAAAGGGGTGCCGCATAGTATAAATTAGTGCATTACTACTAATGTGCATGTGCTTAGCAACTTTTCTTCAACACACATTACAAGTTACTTTCAGTCGATAACCTTACTGCCATAATCGAATAAAAAATTAAATATCTTCAAAATGAAGCAAACGATGAATGACACAAAGTGACCAAGAACACCCTTTAGAATCAAAAGACGTTATGTTTAGCTCTACCTCAGTTTTGTTCCATAGTTAATCAAATTCAGTTCAACTTTCATATTTTAATACAAAGAAATATCTTATATTTTACCTTTAAAAAAACCAAGTATAACAACTATACATCAATAAGAAAACACATACAAGTATATCAAGTTCAGTTCAATTTCCTGTTGTTTTTTTTTAACAATGCTTTCTTTATCACTAAACAACTACAAAGTCCATTCACCTAATATTTATTGAAATTTGAAGGTTGTTACAGTTTGCTAGACAGACATATACAAAGTTCAATATACTTTTCACCTCTTCATCTAGAGATGAATTAAGTTTGTGGATGCAGTCCCACTAAAAAATCTGCTGCTATGATTCCTTCCTCTTAGTAAGATCATTCAGAAGTGTGAGTTGCATGTGCAGGCAAAATCTGTCCACCTGACTAGGGAGATGGGCAGCAATATCATCTAAGCCCGAATAGAGGCCATTTATAGCATTTCACAGTTTCGCAGTTTTCTGTCTCTGGGCTGCAGCTCTGATGTTACAAGGTCCACTGCCTGAACAAATTAACATTGCCAACGTTGATGTCCTGTGCATGGTGTGACGTCCCGCACTGTCTGTGTATCTCTCAAATGAGCTGGAACTCTGCTGGTCCTGGATGGAATTTGGAAATTGCACTATGCTGCACATGGATTCACTTTTGTCACTAGTTCTTTTACATAGGCAAACATATGAGTATATAACACACTCCAGGGAAAGCACTGCACTTGCCTTTATGTGTTGGAGCATTTTGGCCACTGCTTCACATGGCTTGAACAGGGCTTCACAGTTCACCAGGCCAAAGTATATCCTTGCCTTCATTGCTAGTCTGTATATAACTTAGCTTGTGTATAAACCCTCAAAATTTCGATTTGCTGCAGCACCTCAAGTGTTTCCAAAAGCAATGCATATAATGAACAAGCTTGCTTGATTGCTTTTGTCTGCACAGCCCATCTTGTTTGGCACAATGACACTAAGTTGCAGACAACACTGTTGGCAAAAAGTGACAGGAACAGTATCTTCTGCTTTAATGACTTTTCCTTATTGCAAAAGAAAGGCTCTGCAAAAAATTTAGCATGTCTTTGACCAGGCACACCTCACTAGCAACTACTTGAACAATCAAATCCAGTGCATCATAGCTGCAATGAACGTGCAGTGCAGTGGGACATTGTGCTTTCACTTTTGACTGGATACCTGCAAAACAACCAGATATATTGCTTATGCTATCTAAACAAAATGTACATGTTGTTAAGATGGCACTAGCTGTACATTGGTAGTTTCATCAGCCATTAGTCCAAAGAATGTGTGGTCCCTCACCTCTCATATAATTTCTCTATGGACTGCATACACCAAAATTTGTAATATTTCATTTTGATTGTGGTTGGTTATCCATATATCTCCTCACTGACGCCACTTATGTAACCTGGGGAATCATGTGTCTGCTCCATCATTAGTTTCCATAAAACTCCACCCTGATGGCCATGCCCCTAAAATGGAAGTTCCTCATGTCCTTGAATTTTATGGACCTAAAAAGCAGCTCCAAAAGGGTCCTTAAATTTTTCTGATATTTCATATTCAGCTATAAAAATCACAGGTAACAAGTGCAGTGAGGCAAGAATAGTTTCTTAGGGATAGAAATAGTTTCTTCCTCGTTCTTGTAAGAATCCCAGCTGCAGTATTTTGTACAAGTTTGAGGCAGTTGATGGTTTTCTGAGGCAATCCTGCAAAGGCATGAATGAGAATTTGTGCATCACTGAATGAAAGAAATGATCTCACTGACTTGATCGATAGGTCATTTGGTGATTTTGCTAAATTGTTCAGAAAAGTTCAGGTTAGAATCAAAGATTACAGATTTTTGGACTCATAGTTGCACTACAAACCCTGGGAAACTAAGATCTGTCTTACAGATTCCCAGAGTGCTTTGGGTCCAAACATCATCGCTTCAGTTCCTCATTGTTCAGCATTAAAAGGTTATTGGACATCCAGTACCGAAAGTCTGCAAGACTGGCTGTGAGTGAAAACTGAAACTGAGATGAGGCCTAATGGATTTATAGATATGATAGATTTGTGTATCCTCTGCATAAATATAGAAAAAAATATTGGAGATGTGGATAATTTGACCCAGTGGTAGCATGCAGATAGTGAACAGTAAAGGGCCATAAATAGACCCTTGAAGAACACCACAGGTGATAATTACTTATCTGGAGGAGACATTTCTAATTGAAACAGAGAAGTTATATTACTCAGGTAAGACTTAAACCCATCTAAAGCTGACCCAGTAATTCATATCCGCTTTTCCAGACAATCAATTAATATATAATGATTGACTGTATCAGACTCAGCAGATGGGTCTAATAGGACCAAAATGGTACAGCAGCTGGCATCCAAATTCATCAAAATGTCTTTTAAAACCTTTGGAAGTAAAGATTCTGTACTATGATGAATTCAAAAACCAGACAGGAAATTGTCAAAACAAGAGTGGTCATTCATAAAGGAAATGAGCTGAGAATATATTTTTTCTTCAGTACTTTGGGAACAAAGGCTCATTTGGACGGGTCTAAAATTAATACGATTGTCGGTGTCAAGTTTGATATTTTTTTCAGAAGGGGTTCAAAAGCTGGAGATATAAAAATCAATGTATAAGCCCTGAAGATGGAGAATTCTTAAGATGGCAAACTTGTATGAGAATAAAAAGACAGGAACCACTTCTAAGAAATACAGTGGGAGAGGAATAAGACTTCATGCCATAAAATCTAACTCAGATACGAAATAAAATGAATTAAAGGTCTCATACACTACATTGTATGATAAAATAAGCAGAGATGGCACAATTTTGGCTCTGATGTTGGAAAATTTTCAACAAAACAGTTCTGAAGTGTCTTAATATCTCAATAGAGAATTGGGATTTGGAGGGCAGTCGATAAGAGAGTTAATGGCATAAGTAGCAATTTGGGATTGTGAGGATTTGAACTTTCATCCTTTACAGTCTTTTAAAAGCTCTTTCATAGAATCAAAATTACATCTTGATTGGGAAGCTTTCCATTTCCCTTCAGCACATCTATATGTCCATCTAATGCTACAGACATGATCACTAACCCATGGAGATGGCTTTGTTAAAGCAGTGTCCCTAGTAGTAGCACATTATTGCAAGAATTTAGTAGCCAGCTCACCAGTAGAAAGATATCTCTTATACCGTTAAAAGAAATTTCATTCACTTTAAAATGCAACAAAATTAATCAGTTTTTGCTGTGATCTTTAGTTTAGGTCATTATATCAAATATTAAATATTCATAAATGTATCTATGAATCTATCTATTAAGGATCGCTTTGGTTCATTTAGATAACTCAGTGAACTCCTGTTACATGAGTGGAATGAATTACTTTGAGACATAAAAGCAGTGAACATAGATTTGTTTTACTGATGAATATGTTGAGGAGGTAAAATACATATATAAAAAAAGAGTAGCAGAATATAACCTCAAGATCAATAAATATGGAGAAGTATTAATAAGAAACAAATAAGCATCGTGTTTATGAAACCTTGAAGTTTCCTAAACTTTTTTCAATTGTGATCAGATCAAGAGGCATGTTTTAAGATGTTTCAAAATAAAATCATATGAAATCCATAATAGCAAGAATTGTTTTTTTTTCTATTCGATTAAATAACAATTTCAAATTTACTGTACTTCCTACTGTTTTTTTTTTCTGTTTGCAAACATTACACCATTCTATCTGAACCATCACAATGGAATTTCATTAATATTTCTTTCTATGCAGAATTAATATCCATTGGTGCGTCATCTAAATGCTGCTCTTTAAAATATCAATTTCAGACCAAGTGATCATCATCTTTAAAATAATGTGCAATCTCACAGATCAGTTGCCAAAATAAAGCCGAATCATAAATTGAATTTAAAGGTGCAAAATAATTTAGATCATATCCCTCTCCTCCCCCTTAACTGAAAGTCTCTACCTCCCTGCCTCCCTCTGCTTCTCCCTCTTTCTCTCTCTGATCCCTGTCCTCAGATGGCTTTTGGCCTACTTTTGGCAGCAGAGAGCTCCAAAGTGTGTGAGCCAAATTTCAGCATGGATTTACAGGGAGAGCAAGCGAGGGATTCAGCTTTGTGCTGTCAGTATGCTCTCGCTGCCTCTACATCTTTATTCTGACACTCATAGTCGACATTTTCTTTTACAGATTTGATCATGTAGAGTATGCAGTGTTTGATGTGAAAAATTCTGAAATTAAGCCTCATATTTGACAAAAATAGGAAAAACTCACGTAGGAACTAAGTCATCCTTAAAATGTGTGATTACAATTTTAAAAATATGCATCGTTACATCCAATTAAAAAGCCAAGCGGTTTCTCAGGCTCTAAATACTGATTTATCTTCTCCACGCTGTTTATAGAACTGTGATCTATAATCAGAGGGGTCTACAGTGGCCACACACAGAGTCAGCTCACAAGATAACTGTTAATGAAGTCAGGTTGAAGTGAGAAGGTTGGGAAATCAAAGTGCTGAAACAGAGTGACAAACTCTCAAAATGTAAGGTACGTGTGCATTCATTTTATTCCAGACTGTATTCAAGTTAAAACATACTAAATATGAAATGAAGTGCATCACATATAAAGTTATTTTATACTCATGAGATTTTACTTTTCGCTTAGAATCTGAGAATATCTTTAAATTTTTATTATTGATGATAGGATAATCTGGTAAATTTACCTGGTAATTAGTAGAAAATAAGAATAATTTGTTATTGTTCATTGAGTCTGATACTCCATGTAGTCATTTTAATACTCAATAAATTTTCAATTGAGTAAACTATCCATTTCTCATATCCTAGTTACTTTTAGTTCAAAACCTTTAAAAATTTGATTAACCAACTCATAACAACAACATGTACATTTTACTATTGGATTTGGACTTATAAATTGCATTTTGACATACAAAAAATTAAAGAGGAGGGTAGCCATTTATGAAACATAGTCTTTTTTTTAAAACGTAATTTAACAATGTAGACATCAGTGCTGAATTTGAGAGAAACCTCGAGAAGGAGAATGAAAATACCTTATGGTTGATCAAAAACATACAGTGAACATCAGGTTAATGTGTATTGGGGCTTCTTTCTATTACAATCTATTTCCATAATATGCAATTCTTCTTTGCTGGTAGCCCTCATTGTTCGTAACGCAATACAGTTAAAGGACATGTTGTATAAGAAAATCTCAATTTTCAAATCTCTCGATTTGTGGACATTACTAACCATCTTGCTGTATCAGCTCTACATTGTATGTATGTAAAACCAAAAGTTGTCTGTAACATGTCCAGGCAGGACCCCTTGGAGTGTTGAAAGCAATTCTTGGAAATGTGTTGAATCACTGAGGTGGAGGGAGCAGGTTAAATGGACGCCACAAAAATTCATCCCCAAACACTTCCTGAAAAGAACTGAAGTGTATTCATTTGTGATGCTCTTTTTGGTTTGTTGGTTCATGCCTTTTCTTATCCTAAGTAACTGTCAATAGTTAAGTGAGTAGAAGATGAACTCATCCTCAAATGGCATGAAGATGGCAAGATTAGTGTATTATTTTTGTTTTGTAAAATTTTAGACTGAAAGAAAGGTAAGGAGCACCATACAAAAGTTTGGACACCCGAGACATATGAGCTCTCAGTAAAGTTTCATCAAGGTCTCAGACCTCAATTAGCTCCATAGGACTATGGCTTGTTCACAGTCATTCTTAGAAAAGACTAAGTGATGTAATTTTCAAGGCTTTATGAATACTCTGCAGCCATGGGCTCCGCTACACAGCTGGGGCCAGTTGAGGTTTGGAAGACCAAGAAAACTTTCTAGGGAGAACTGCTCATAGAATTGCTGGAAAAGCAAATCAAAATCAGAGTGGTGTTGTACTGTTCTACTGCGCAACAACACCTGCATAAAATATGACATTCATGGAGGAGTCAGAATAAAACTGTTCTTCCTGCTTCCTCACCAAAAAATTCAGTGTCAGAAGTTTGCAAAGGGACATCTGAACATGCCTGATGCATTTTGTAAACGAGTCCTGTCAACTGATGAACTTAAAATAAAACATTTTGAATACAAGGAGCAAAGGTATGTTTGGAGAAAAACATTCAGTAGAATTTCATGAAAAGAATGTGTCTCTAACTGTTAAGCTTGAGGAGTGGATCGATCATGATTTGGGCTTGTGTTGCAGCCAGTGGCACCGAGAATGTTTCACTTGGTAGTGGGAAGAATGGATTCAATCATATACCAGCAAATTCTGAGAAAAAACATAACACCATCTATAAAAAAGATGAAGATTAAAAGGGGAAGGCTTCTACACCAGGATAATGATCCAAAAAACAACTCAAAATCCACAATGAACAATTTTAAGAGGTTCAAGGTGAAGGTTGTGCCATTGCCCTCACATTCCCCTGATCTAAACTTTATTGAAAATCTATGGATAGACCTACAGACCTCAGAAGTGCAGTGCATGCAACACGGCCCAGGAATCTCACAACACTAGAACATCTTTGCCAGGAAGAATGGGCAAAAATCCTTCAAACAAGAACTGAAAGACTCTTAGCTGCAGCAAAAAGCTTTTACAGGCTGTGATACATATCAAAGGAGGTGTTACTAAGCAGCGACAAACTTTTGTTGTGGCCCCTTTTCTGTTTTTGTTATTTTGACAATATAAAAAGAGGGGATTAAAAAAGTAATCTTGTTTGAAATAGTAAAGAAATATGTCATCTTCAAATGTATGCCTTCTGGAAATCAGGACATCTTCTACTAGTTTTTCACTGTAACAGACATTTTGACCAGGGTTGCCTAGACTTTTTCACGACACTGTGCATGTGAAATGTACCAGTCACTCCCCTGCACATTTAGTTTCAGTTCAGCTCACCTGCAGAGCAACTGCCCCACACTAAAGTCTGCACAGGGTCCCTCCTGCCAGACTGTCAACAGCACTGTCAGCAGGAACACTCTACAGCAGTAGAGGAGGTTGCGGTAGCATCTGGTTCAAAAGTAGTTTTAGCTGACTTCATTCCATCATACTTAGTTTTATGGTGAGGTCATTCTGAAACATGACTCGGTTTGTAAAGTTGATATACTTCCATGCCGTTACTCCTTGCTACAACACACCTTAAAAAAAAAAAAAGCATAACAACTAGACTGAGAAAATTGGGGTCAACTCTTAGCCTTGCATGAAGTATGTTATAAGGGGTTAATATGAAACCTTTTACCACTCACATGGCATCGTTCATTGTTTATTATATTACTATGATGCCCTCTATGACTTAGCATAGTGTGTGCTAAAATGTTAGCACAGAGCCATCTATTACTTAGGAAAGAGCACGCTGAATTGGTTAATTACTGCAATCAGTGTAATTTAGCACAGTGTATGCTAAAGTGTTAACATCACAAATGGAAATGGCTAGCACTTGTAGCATACGTAGCATAAGTAATAGCATACTTAGAATGCTGTATATGATAAAATGTTAGCCTAGAACCTGGATGCATTTCTTCTAATGATACAACAGAAGGGCTTTTTTTAATTTATTGGCATCAAATCATTTTTGCATTACAATAGAAATACATTTAAATTACTGTGGAAAACATATTTGTATATCAGCACTGGGGCAAGAGAATCAAATTTATTTTTTTCGCTCGATGATTTTACATCAGTACAGCTGTAAGTCCCGGTCAAGGTATCATGTCGATCACAAGAATGTGTGAACGTGTGCGTATGGGCAGTTGAAGCTTGCTTGAGTGCAGTTGTCATATTCATCTCATGTTCATGGACCATTCAGCAACACGTCCTGACCTGTTCTAATAAGCTGTAAGAGAAAGAAAGACAAAGCTGTTGAACAACTGTAGCAGGACAAACCCCACATACACTATACAGTCGATTAACAGAGCACCTGTGAAACTACTTAAGTTTGCATTTCTTTTCCTCTTGTAACACCAAGTCTAAACTGATGAAAACTCAAAAACCTGGTGGTTTTTACAGATGACATTTTAACCAATTTAACAATTCACAAATGCTCAAATGCAGTTTCAAATCAAGTGGACTAATTTTTGCAAGCATACTGACTTTTGAGAACTTGCTTGTAAGTTGTCTTTTTAAATTCATTTAGGTCTGTGTAATGTATAATGTCAGCCGAGGAGAGGTTGTAATACATCCTGGGAGCTTTGCAGAAACACACATCATGCCAGAGTATTAATCTTGTTGAAACAGATACAAGCTTTTAAAAAGGTATAAAAATACCTCCAAAGATAAAATGTAAAACATGTCAGACAGCAAAATCTCACCATCCATTTAGAGCGTCTATTAATAAGCACAGCCATGGAAAAAAAAAACTGATAAACATGTGAAATGACGGCATTGAGCCTTTATTTAGACACAACTGTAAGACATCTCTATCTCAACACCAAACATCTTAAGAGAACACTGGACATACTGTTCTTCTGTCACATCACTTCTAAATATATTATGAAAAATTAGAAAATAGAGTAATCATCAGTAATGATGATGTAAAATATTATCCCCGGTCACTATCATCTAGTCGTTAAGAAAACCCACTTTCATACAAAAGAATATTTTAATAAATGTCAGAAGAACTAAACCATCATCATCATTAATTTTCCCCAAATCTTCTAGTCTCATAATAATCATATCACATAAATTTAACTCTACATAATGTTGATTGTAAATGTATGAACAAAAAAACCCCAAACAATTAACATAAAAAAGGGGCGAAAAATAACACTGATATATAACATAGATATAACATATCAGTAGCAGAGATTTGAAGTTTTTAATGGAATAGTTTGGAAAGTGAAAGTGACCATTTATTTTCATTGATAAAGACTACACATAAAGTTCAGTTTTATTGAGCTGAGTGAACTGAATCATATATTGCATACACAAAACACAACTGACAAATGGAAATTTATTTGAATATGACATTTAAAACACTGACAATATGCAGAATATTCAAGTCACAAGTCAGAGACAGGTAAAATATAGAACAAGGGAGCTAAAAGCAAATCAAAGTCACAAGGTAACAGATTAGCAAAGACTATTGTAAGAAGTAAGTTGATGGTGACTCTCTTGAACTAAGGCTGTTAAGCAGTTCATAATAGCTCAATTTAATACTAAAGTACAAGCAGGAAATAAGCACTCTAGCTTGGCTTACAATTGGTTGAACATGGTTTGCATATTGAAGTTACGTGTCAGATATCATGAACACCAGATCATGAAGACAGTGATTTTGTAAATTCACACAATTGCTTCAGAGTGTAAATGGCATTCAAGAGTTTACTGTATAGGATAAGGTAAAACAATATCCCTGTGATCCCACAAAGGGAAATGTTCATTTAAAAAGTAGAATGCTATATACATCATAAGTGTTGACTATACACAAAATAAAGCATGAAAAAAACAAGTAAAAAAACTGAAGTCACTAAGTACCAAAAAAAAAAAAAAAAAAAAATCAATTAATTTAAGTTTGGACACACAAGGACAGGAAGAAATAAGCAGCCATAAACATATAGCTACAGCAACTACAAAGTGTGTTTGACCAAAAAATAGTCAGAAATAAATGTGAAGATTAAAAGGATTTTGCAATAAAAATGTAATACAAACACCGTAGTGTCTTGTGTCGTCAAATAGCAATATTGTAAAGTATAGTATTTATTAATATATATTTCATGCCCATGTTTTTAGGATTCTATATTTCTATGAAGTCTTAAAAACACTCTTCACTTTTTTTGTACTTTAATTTGCTGCCGTTACACACAAAAATTCAATCTTATTTCCATACTAAATACTATGTATTGTACTCTACATTGCATTTCTTCCATTTACAAAATATTGTCAAATTTAAAAAAAAAAAAAATAAAGTAGGGCTTAAACTAATGATTATTGTAATTGTTGATCAATGCATTAATTTTATATACTGTCAGAAAATGCCTGTTATGATATAATATAAAGTCCTTATCACATTAGCCAAGGAAAGGAAAAACATTGGAGAAGCTAAAAACAGAAAATGGTTGGAACTGTTGCTTGAAAAAGTGACTAAAAAGAATAATTGTTTATCAAAATAGTTGCCATTTTCTGTCGATCTAGTAATCGATTAATCAGCTAAAACTTTGCACTCTCAAGACTATTTATCTATCCTGTGCATTTCTTTTTCTGCTGTTACAAATTTCCCTGTGTGGGATAAAAAAAATATGAGTTAGATAAATAAGCAATTCATTATCAATTAATCTGTTGATTAATTGATAAATTAATTAAATGTTGTGTTCTAAAATTTCTGAAAATATGTAAAAAAGGCCTTTATTAATTTGTGATAGTTTTTGATAGTAGATTTTTTTTGACACATCTGGCCAAAACCCAAACATATCCAGTTTACAGCTGGAAGCAGCAAATGTATTTTTGCTTTGTAAAATGGCTGAAAGGATTAAATGATTATCAAAACAGTTGACCATCAATTTTCTGTTGATCAATGAATTAATTAATAAGCTAACTGATGCATTTCTTAACCACATACTCATTTTAGAGAAAAAGCCCTATTTGTTATTAAAACGTAATTTCCACAATGTCACCAAGATGTTTATGCTTAGAACCCTCCAAAGGACAGAGAGCAGGTCAGTAAATGATTTAACATCTTATGGAAATGCAGTTATAGAGTCCTTTAAAATCCTGCCAGCTCAAGTTAAAAACAAAAGAAGCCAACTTGAAACCCTTGAAATATACCAGGATATCTGTGCAGATATGTATCTGCACAGATATCCTGGTATCAAGGCTGTAAAATTAAAACATCATCCAAAACACTGACTTTAGCCAATATGTTTAAGCTCCTTTCCTTAAAATGTCCAAAAATTCATTTGCAGCTTTTTGGTTGATGTGGCAGCAAAGTGTTAAATGTTGATTCATCAGGGGATTTCCATTCTATCTTTAAATCCAACATGACCTGGCACGGGGCAACACTGACACTGAGGCCAGCTGGGGAAGAAGAGCGCACTGCCTCGGCCTCCAGTCATCAATACCTGGCTGGCTATTTGATAAAGACAAAAGGAACAGTTTTAAATTTGTATTTGTGTGTTTGTGTGTGTGTGTGTGTGTGTGTGTGTGTGTGTGTGTGTGTGTGTGTGTGTGTGTGTGAGTGTGTGTGTGTGTGTGTGTGTGTGACTGCTGACACATTGTTGGTGACATTAGTCTCTCTCAGATTAATGAGGTTAGTGTGTAGTCTGGTTAATCTGCTGGTGTGATGTGGCTGTGCACAATCCCCAAGCTCCTTTAAACTGGCCTTAGCCAGTGTACTGAAGGACAAACATACGCACACACACATAGTCATACACAGATGCAGACAAATCATACTAAAACATACTCATCCGCCCAACCAGCACATTTAAAACCGCTCAGACTGCAGACGAAACAGCATACAGTTTGGCAGCTGACACACAGACTGAGAGAAAAAACCAACACGAAAAAATGATGAAAGTACTGGATCTGCCCCAAATTCTAAATCTCTTAAAGTCGGCCAAGCTACAATACTGAGAAGTGCCTCAGCAATTACAGCTATGTGGCAAGTAAATAGGCCACAGGTGTGCAACTATTCAAAAAATGACCTCCTTGACTTTCCGGTGCCATAGGTAGTGGCCATTAGCCAGCGTGGGAGAGCCCAGGTGGCACTGCAATGCCATCTTCATTCATTCACACATAGACTGCAAGAAAGGGGTAGTGAACCCCTCTGCAGTGTGAAGCACTACAACAAACACACACACAGATGCAAACACACACAGATATGTCGACAGCTACCATATGAAGCAAACACAACCCCACACACATACACTGACCGGCTCTGATTACTGATGCATGTATTTCCCCCGCCTGCAGCTGAGAGCAGGCTGTGTGTTGAAGGGAGTGGCAGAAAAAAACTGCAGAACGGTTACAGTAAACTCAGCGGGGAGAGAAAGCACCCCTGCACCCACAGAGGACATCCAGACACATCGCCAACTGTTTGTCATCTTGCTCGATGCTTTTTCAAAATGTGCTGATTGATCTTTCAGATCGGTAATTTAACACTGATTCTGATCGAAACAGGCGTATTCTTCAAACATTTTTTCGACGCCGTTTGGGCGTAACCCTGCAGCAATCGACCCAAAATACTGTACTCTCTGCACATGCACCTGAACTGAGAAGGTTTAAGTAATCCGCTGGGTTTCCACTGTACCTTCCACAGTCCACAATGAGAAAGATTTACCTTAACAGGGATTAAATAAATAATCCTTTGAAACAGCTGCCTGGTGGCATTCAGATTCAATCAATACAGTAAACCTAGAACATTACGGAAGACGTAAACTGAAAGTTTGTAAACCTCTGAGATCTATTCATACATGAGTGAGTGTAAACTTTTTACCCACTGAAACACCTAAAGCAGCTGGGTCAAAGAATGCATGTTTTGGTTAAATCTGTATGAAATGTTAGATCGGATCAGGCTCATTCTCACAGGTTTTCCAGATGCAATCTGTATCATCATCTGTATCATATCAAGACCACACTGATTGGCTCATATCCTTTTTTTGCAAAAAAATCCAATCAACACCAGTCTCTCTCTCTGTCTGTCTATGCTTCATGTCTGCCTCAGCCATGGGGACACAGTGTACAGACAGTGCACGGTGCAGCCGAACAATGGAGAGCAAGCCTGCAGCCCTTTTTGAGCTTACCGGCGAGACACTAACTCGCTCCAGGTTAGCGTTTGTTCACCGAGCTGAACAAATAAAAAATGATTTTGATGGCAGGGAGATGGTAGAAAAAGCGAGAGACTGGGCTTACGGAGGCATTACATAAGAGTTTTGCTCTAGCAGCAGCTTACCAATGCAGATGGGGTTCAAGTTAAATCCATATTAGTTCATTAAGAACAGGATGGAAGCATCTCAGGGAATCTGAACGATCAGAGATGATACCTCACCACAGAATGAAGTTTGAGCGCACATCACATCCAGCTATTCTTGCTGAATAAATCCCACTGAAGGGGGGAAAATTTTAAATATTCATTTGAAGGTCAAAATTAGTAGCAAACAAACATCATGCTGATGATGTCAAAAAGAGGCATATATTGATCAAAATAAATTAATCAGGATCACAGTGATTTGAGACATCGGCCACAGTCTTGGTTGAATATACATGCAGAAATGCAATCTTTGAATTCACACAAATAGCGTATAAAATCTTATTATGTTTAAGATCTAGCACAAGAAATCCTGTTACAAAGAACATTTAAAACCAGCTGAAAGGCCTTGCAGTTGGTTGATCCACTGCCTGACATATGACAAATGTCTTGCACCATATCCACCTGCTAAAATCTTAGATCTTAGATCAGTATCCATTTAAATAAAGAGAAGCATCCAAAATTGTGAATTATCATCAATATACACACTATGCCCAATTAAAATCAGATATTGGCCGCTAAATCAAATATTGATGAATCATGCTGTCATAGAGCTGCTGCTATTAAAAAATATACTGCAAATGGGTCTCAGGGAACAAACTGCACGGTGCAAGGGAGGATGACATGGTGAACTAACCATTAAACAACCAGTCGGAAGAGAAAAGAACATCAGGGCTCGGATGAAAATGAAGAGAGCAACCGTGTCCTACTTTAAATAACAATTCGGCTGGTCATAGTAGCAAAGTCAATGAGTGGGATCCTTTTTACTATTGAAGAAACCGTGTCACTGAGCTGGGGACTAGATAACAGAAACAAATAAAGACATTTAGAAGCATCTTAAATATGACTCATGGACACAGGCCAGAGGCAAAAGGCGCTGCAGGTTATTCTCAGCAGACATCCCTTGTTGCCCTGTGTGTTCTTGCTGCCACCTTTACTGTACGTTTGTGTTAGCACGGGTGAGTGAACTTAAAATCGCTGAGGGTTCACTGAGGTCAAGCACATAATGTACAGAGCTGTTATCGCCACGCTCAACATTACTCTGTGCTGCTCTCAAGTCATAAAGGTATACGCACGCACGCATACACACACACACACACACGTACACACAGACAGCCTGGCCTGCTGTAGAGACAAAGAGCTATCACACCAACAGATGCTTCTTTACTTAACAGTGTTCACTGGCGTATAAAGATGTTAATGCTATCACCTGCGTATTAGCTTTAACTCTCATAAGCTACTGATGCTAACCAGCTGTTTAGCTGTTTCTTTACCAGATTCACAAGCATAAGTATCCAGTTACTTAGGCTTTTTTGCTGGTCTCCTAAATGATTAGCTTAGATGCTTGAAACTGCAAGTATTCAGTAGTTGCTAGAGAGTGATATTCCTCATTTAAAACAGCTTTTTGGCAAGAATAAAAGGCATTCATGTGCCTTCATTCATGTGTGAAATTGGATCAAAATGCTATATTAGCATGAGACCACAGTAAGTGCTTTCATTAAAGATGGGTAATACTGACTGATAATCGATGGTTAATTTCTTGCAAATATCAAACACGAATAATTAGTGTAGACCTTGTGTCAGGGGTCTGCACTGATACAATCAAGCCTCTGTTGCTAAAAGATGATAGCTCCCTGTCACCCATCTTCAGCTCACCCTGCCTTAACTTTTTCACATGACCCTTAAAACAGCATTCACGGCCCTACATCCCCAGAGTTTACAGCATATACACCAGTCGGTCTATGGAATCTACTTAATCCACATTCCATCATATGGACGGTTCAGCAGAGGGATACAAGAAGAGGCCAGGTGACATGCAACATTAGCAGGGTGTGAACCACACTTAGATGTGTAACAGCGAATGCACGGTGAACGCCTTAGCTCACTGCGCCATGGCCTTCCTCCTCTGATCGCCATTGTTCAAATCAGGAGTGTGCGGCAGACAGTGTTGGCCATGCATCCCTCCCAGCTCCCGAGAGCCTAACCCGTGGACATGAAAGCACAACGTCACAAGTTAGGGTCTCAGGGACGGAGAGAGACACATCTTCTCCCTCACACGGCTGAATTCAGCCCTCTCTGGATTTTGACTCCTTTTTTTTGTGCTAGGGCATGAAAAGATACCTTGTATTTTCCTTAACACGAAAGGTCTCATGTACTTAACTTGTCTCCGAGTCAAATGAAGACTCGACTGAAGACTGAGCGTCTGAGGATCTCCTGCCTACTGAACGAACTCTGCCTGTTACAGACCCGCAGCTCTGCATCAAACACACTCGGAAATTACATACATTAATTGAGCAAGCTCACTGCAGCCTCCACTGCCCCAATGTATATTCGTGAACATACAAGTGCAAGCCTTAGCCAGACACAACATTGGCCAGCCCCCCCAACTCTCTCTCTCTCACTCTCTCTGCATCTCCCTTGCCCCCTCCCCCATCTCAGCTGAACAATACAGCACTTTGAAAAATGCCTCCTGCTATCAGGTACAGAGCCTGCTGCTGTACAGTATGTCCAAAGATCTCTCACTGTCTAAGGGAAATCAAAATCAGCAAATGATTTCTAATTATTGAAAGAGACATACAAAAGTCCCATGTGGATACATCGATTACACCATCGAAATCTGAGGCTAGGACCGCACAGCGTCAATCCATCTGACATGATGACTTGCACACCCGTCTGACTGTCACATCTCGCACTGGTAATAAAATCATTCAGTGCCTGCGTGATCATTACTAGCGCAGATCCCCATTCAGGATGGTTTCTGAATCCTCAGGAGAGGAGAAAAAGACGAGCCAAATAACAAAGCTCTCCGGCTCCTTCATGCTACCATGGTGGTCTAAAGCTTAGGAAACAGATGGGGAGCTTAGAGGGGAGTGGAGAGGAAGAGTATTTGTTGGTACCGACTCACCCTCCCCTTTGGATCCAGGATGTCCCCTCACCCGTTGTTCATCTAGCTTGCTGCCTGCTCAGGAGGGGAAGAAAAAGGAGACAGAGAAACAGAAAGCTGAGATTTTAAACTTACAGCACCACCAACAAGATTCCAGTTATGCTCACAACACGAAGAAGCGGCTGGTCCGTCTGGCGAGCTGCTCGAAGTCAGGCAAAATAAATGGCGAGAGATGGACAGAGAAAATGAAAAAAGAGGCATGAGGATGGGTGGTAGGACCAAGCTGTAATGAACCATGTGCACACTCTCTTTCCCTCTATCTCTTCACTCTCCCTCTCTCTCTTTCACACACACATACGCACACACCAACGCAGAGCGAGAGTGAGCGTTCTGGGGAGGAGAGTCGCGAGAGAGAGTCAGCGAGACGATTCCTCTTCCCAGAAAATGAAATGCCGAAAGGAAGTGATACTTAAAGGTTAGATAGAACAGGTAGGTGACGAGAGAGCGAGTGAGAGATGAACAGAGAGAGCGAGGGGAAGGCAAGACAGAGAGAAGGAGGTAAATTAAAAGAGCGAGCATCGAGCCACAGAATCAGTGCTTGCAGCCAGGGCCACAGTGCCAGTGAAGCATACCAGTATGCTGCCTCACCGAATGGAGAGAGGGTGGTGAGGAGGGGGGTGCACACACACTCACACACACACACACACACACACACACACACACACACACATGCAAGCAGTACCCAAAACGGTGACACAATCACTTGCCTTCCCTTGCACCTTCTCCTTAGCCTCTACTTACATTGTATCCAAACCTGCAGGTCCGAGGCAGGTTGGCGAGAGGCAAAAAATGCACACACACACATGTATGCACACACACACACACACACACACACACACACACTTTCTCACATACTCTCTTTGTCGCATACACACTTTCTCACACACATGCACGCACACACACACACACACACACGATGCTCTCTCTCTCACATACACACACAAATCCAAGTTAAAACGAATGCGCCTGCTGATCTCTTGTCTCGCTTTCCTTTCTCTCGTCTTTGCCCTTTTCCCTCGCATTGTTTTCGCTCTCTTTCAATCACATGCAGAGCTGGAAAGGAGGGAAGGCAGGAAAAAAAAACATGACCACCCCCCCACCCCTCTCCTTCTCTCCAATATTAGTACTATTCCCTTTTCTCTCAGTCTTTCCTGTACTCTTTCTTTTCCCCCCTCTGGCTCATTGTCCTTCCCGTGATGATAGGCAGGAGAAAAAACAAAAAAAAAGAAAAAAAGGAGAAAGGGGGAGAGAAATATCATCCATTAATTTCCCTCACAGCTGTATTCGCTTACAGCCAGAGGCCCTCTTTTCGTCTGTATCAGATGAGAGAGAGAGAAAAAGAGAGAGAGAGTTTAGGGTGGGGGTGGGGGGTGGGGGTTGCGAGAGAAAGTAGTCCTCCTTTCGTTGTTTTTTCCACCTTGCCGCTGTCCGTTTTCCACCCATAAAACAAATCCTGTGTTTTCTTCTCTCTCTTTCTTCTGCATGCATGCAAAAACCAAAAATCCACTTTTCCAGTTTATTTCTCTCTCTCTATCTCTCTCTCTCTCTCTCTTTCTTATTCTGCATCTCACTTGGGCCACCATCATACATGCTATCCTTTCAGAAAGACAAGGAGAGACAGAGAGAGAGTGAGAGAGAGAAAGAGAGAGCGAGAGAGTGGGAGAGAGAGGGGGCCATAGAAACATTGCTATATGATGTGATTTGGCTTATGGAGGCTACGTTTAATCTCCTCTGCTCCCCGAGGCTTTGGTATAGAGAGACAGAGAGAGTGAGTGAGAGAGAGACTGAGAGACAGGGAGGGAGGAAGGAGAGAAAAAGGAGAGATGATGGGGGGAGTAACAGATGGAGTAGAGAAGGAGAGTGACGACGTACAACCCACTGTAGGCTTAAATCAGCGACGGGGCCCAGAGAGACTGGGAAGGGGAAGAAAAAAAAGGAAAAATCTCTGAGACCACACTGCCCTCTTGCTTTTCTTCTGCTCCTTCCCTCCCTGACTGACTGATCGACCAACTGTGTCTGCAGCCCAGCTAATCTCCAATCCTCTTTGACTGCTGTCTGGCAGGCAGTGCATTGTGCTGTTTTTCTATCTCTATACAGCTGCAATTGCTGGAGAAAACCATGCATCTGGATCTACAGCACGTTCCTCTGCCCCCACCCCCTCAAAAAACACTGTTGCTACCAATTTTAAAATCTCTCTGTTGGCACATATATGTGAACACACACACACACACACACACACACACAAACACAGTGCAGCTATCGTCATTTATCATCTGCTTTGAGTCCAGATAGAGACGGTCATCGACGAGGCGCTAATATTAGCCTGCTTTGATGGTAAGAGCCTGGCGGACAAAGGCTCACACATGCCCGTGCACACGCATGTGCATACTATGCTCACACATGAACATGCAGAGACAGGTGCAGAATTACAGCAACTATTTGCAAACAGAGAAAATACATAAGAAGGGTATTTTCATGGTTATGAATTTTAAATAACTAAATTAACTTTAGTGCAAAAGGGAGTAAACTAAACTCCTTCCACTTGGTGAATGATAAACTTGGTATTAAATGACAGGTCATCACCATTGATTTACTGATCCTATTCCACTCTCTTTAAGTATTATCTGCCGGTAATGGCCAGGAATCAGCCCCAACTAGCCAAGTACTATATCAAGAGAGACCCAGATCTGTCATGGTAGCCCACGCATCCGAGAAAAGAGAGTGAAGATGCTGTTCGTGTGTGTTTTTGTACACTTAGCAGGGCAAGGTGATGAGCAGGATGTATTCACTGGATGGCTAAAACAAGTGTACATTTAGCCTGAGTGACTGAGTGGCAGCCAGTCACATCAAATTGGTGGGTCAGTGAGGTCATTGCTATGGTATCAGTGGTGATTCTGTATTTCTATTGTCTATTATTATTTATATTATTATTATTATTGTTATTATTATTGTTATTGTTATTATTATTGTTATTGTTATTATTATTATTAGTAGTAGTATTATTATTAGTATTATTATTATAGTAGTAGTAGTAGTAGTAGTAGTAGTAGTAGTTGTAGTAGTAGCAGTAGTAGTAGTAGTAGTAGTAGTAGTATTAGTAGTATCTGAACTGTGGCACTTTATACTTTATTTGATATGTTATTCTATTCTATTTGTCTTTTGTAAAAGACTTTCTGAAATTCTGAATTGAAAGTCTCAATTTTAGAGATGAAACTGAGATGAATTAAACAATATCCATCAAGACAAGATTGAAAATTGAAAGAAAAGTGCAGGGAAAGTCCACAAATAAAATCCTTTCATAAAAGTATAAATTTCTATTTATTTTGGCATTACTAAATGATGATATTTTTAGCTTCTAGACAATTACACAAACACTAATAATACTTTGATATAGAGAAAAAAGAGGAAGAGAAGGAGGGAAACGGAGGAGAAGAATAACCATATGAAACTACAAAGCTCTCACTTTCTGCTCTGGTTTGAATAAACAGATCTGGCTACACATGAATGTGCACACACAAGCACAAACGACAAAGAAGCATACATCTCACTTTAGGAGAGCCATATAGCCTCATAAATCAGTTGTTTCATTTTCCACCATTTGCAAAGTCACCATATCAGAGCCTCCCACAGCTGGACACTTCATGGAGTTAACCAACAGGGGGCAGTCTTTTGCTCCTCTACCTATTACCTCAGCTATGCACAAACACACGCATACTGGTAGATGAGGAGACAGACGACTGCCCCAGTATATTCTCAGTATATAAAGGACCGGTTATTACACATGTTGCTGCTGCAATGGGAGTGTGAGAAGCTACAGATCCAGCAGGGGCAGCTCCCCTCACCCCTGCCAACAGATTTACTCCAAAGTAGTGAATTCTCATACACTGTTTTAATATTTGACAGGGTAGAAGGAATGGAAGGTTTCTCTGTGATAGTAAAATGCCAGTGAATAATGGAAGAAAGATTTAAAGGGAAGGGGCTGAGCAGTAACTGCCCATCAGTAGCAACCCAACTCCGTGCTGTATTATTTGAAGAATTTCCTGTGAGTTACTTGTTCGTTTTCTGCAGATATCCCTTTTCCTCTCTTGGTGTCAAAATATTTCACTTGTCAGATATTTTGACAGCAGTAGTTTCAACGCAGTCTATCTGCTGATTGGAAATAATATGACAATAATTGTTCACAGTGACAGTTGATTTTACCGCCTGTAAACAGACTGGTAGTCATCGGAGGCTCGTGTTCCAATCTCAAACTCTTTTTCCTTTTGAGTCTGATATCCTTTACAAAAGCTACCTGTCACCACACAAACAACGAGACAGAAGCAGAGGGACTTCTTCAACACAGCCATCAGCATGAGTGAGGATATCACTGAGCGAATAATAAAATATCTCCTCAAAATGGAAATCAACTGATGTTTCTCTGACTGCCTACTGCACACAGACCAACATTCCAGGCCTAAAATCAACCAAAACCAGAAAATACTGCACTGCTGACAATTCATAGACAAATAAACACACATCTTACAAGTAGAATTACCAATAAAAATAAAGAGAGATATGAAAATACTGGCCTTTTAGTAATAATCAGACATCAATGTGCCACAGCTGTCAACTTAGATTACATAGTCCCCAAATTAATCTGCAACCATTTTTAATAATTTATTGTTTAACTTAATTTCAAAAAAGAATACCACAAATCTTTCATTCCAGATTCTCAAACATGAATACAGAAGCTTTTCTGTGTTAGTAAACTGAATATCTAAAAATAAACTACTGAAGACATCACCTTGGGCATCAGGCAACTGTGATTGGCATTTTTCTATGGCATATTTCATAGACCAAAACATAAATAGATTAATCAAGAAATAATAATAAGTTGGACTGATGATGAAAGTAATCCTTAGATGCAGTCTTAATAATGATTATAAAAATGAAAAGAGGCATTTTACTTAAAGGAAACATAAAAATCTGACAGAAATTATGTAAACATCTCTTCTAGAATAATATTTTGGCATGTAAAAAGGTCACATTTAATACGATAAATGTTTATATATCAGTCCAAAAATTTCAGTATCAGTCTACAAATACCTCAGAGATCAACCCCTAAAGCACAAACAGACAGATCATTGACTAACACACTGGTGTCATAGACCCAAAACTGGAAAGCAGAGCTTTTTCTCCCCTGCTGCTCCATCAGCAAAATGCCTGGATTGTTACTGACAATGAGGAGTGTATAGTATCAAGCAGCCAGCTTGATTTTTTTTTTTTTTGTGTGTCTCATACAATAATAACATTGGATTGTATTGATCCAGCTGTGCAGAGTGCCATGCATACCTCAGGGAAAGCTAGGAGGTTGTACAGTTATCTCCTGGGGTGTAATTCTCAACTATACAACCTACTACCTCAACCTGGGAGCAAGCAGAACTGAACACCATGGCTTCGTGGATCAGGCTGTTGAGGAATATGAATGGAAGCCACTCATGGTCAAAAACACTATTTATGTTAGACTTGTTTGTGGCACATTTCTATTAAATCTCCCAAATAATTATAACATTTTATGAGTTTTGCATCTTGGACACATTCTTTATACCAAAAGCAGATAAAAATTTTTAATTCCAAAGCTTCTCCAAACTCTTGACCCATAAACACCCCCCCCCCCCACACACACACACACACAAACACACACACACCTTTACCCCACCCCACCTCTTCCACCACCAAAAATATTGATCAGATTTCTCCCTTAATTAAAAGGCTTGCAGCTGCTCATTTTGCACAGTTATCATGTGGTGCTGGTCATGTGTTTTTAGGGAAACAAGCATTACACCTAGCATTCCTATGTATTCTCTAATTGGGCTAATTTCTACTTCATTAACACTGAAAGGCTGAGTGAAATAGCCCTGTCTTCTTGTGGGTTTTCTACTAACTAACATTTGAAATACACACATAGAAGTGGTAGCTTCATTTATAATTTCCATTCCAATTTGCAACCGGTTGACCTTCTTTTAACACCTCAAAGTCTGGTTACTTTGGGAGAAGAACTGTGTGGAAAGTGTTAAGGACCATTGGAAGACCCAGACATAACTTTGGGGTTCTATTTGCAGATTTCTGAGACGGATATGTTCATATTTGTATGCTATATTTTTTATATAGGTTTGAATTAAAAGGTTGAGAGATTTTTTTCTACTGGATTCAGAGTTTGATGGTGAAGCTTAACCCAACGTAAGCTACTTGATCTCAGGAAATAAAAAGCTCTCTTGTTGATGACTATTTTCTTGAGCATAATAAAGCAGTACTACTAGTAGCTGTGATTCAGAAATGGCTAATAAAGTTGGTAGGAGCTGGTGAGCAGCCCCTGCTGTATTCAGCTGATGCTGCTCAGGTTGTTGGAGCTGCACAGACGCAGACCTGTAGATACAAGCTTGTGGTGAGTGTTAACACAAGTTCGGATCTACGGGTTCGGGGCTGCGAGCAGATGACTTCACACATCCATCAGCATGAGGAGACAGAAGAAATAAGCCTTTTCATTCTGTAAAATCTTTTATTTTTAAAGTACTTGTCTTTGTGTGTGTGTGTGTGTGTGTGTGTGTGTGTGTGTGTGTGTGTGTGTGTGTGTGTGTGCAACAAGCCTGACTGTCTCAACAAATACAGCAATATATTTCTAATGCCAGTAAAAAAGGGAAAAGTTATGTTCCATTGGTTAAAGCTAAATAAAATAACACCAAAATTAGATACAAATAATTAGCCTAATATTAAACAACAAATTCAATCACTCACTCTACCTAGAATTTCACAATTTACATTTTATAAAGAAAAGACTATCTTTGTCCATAATAAAACAAATTACAAATAATCAATTACTGTCATTTAAGCAACAACAAATGTCTATAATTAAATCACAGAACTAAAATGTGACTGATTTTAGTAAATGTGATTGAGATTGATTTTGCCATAAGTTGTTATTCACAAAAGTTAAATTATATTTTTTCCTTAACATTTACAATCAGGTATCACGCACCAAGACTCCACAAGAACTCTAGTAAGTCAACTCCTGATCCCACAATGCCTTGAACGTCCACACTGAACTTCATATTGTACTTTATTATTTGCTTACAAATTATTATCTTGCCAGAATTCTCTGGTATAATTCTGGTATAATTCTCTGACTTCTCAATGCCAAAGAATAATTTCAGTGAGATGTAGGCAGAAAAATTGAAGTGGAATTTTAATAGGCATGTAGCAGATCCAAATAAGACACAAGTAATATAAAATGTTTTTTTAAAAAATTGCAGGGAAATTGTTCTCATAAAACAGCGTGAAAGAAGTTTCCTTTTTAGAAATTTGAATATTTAACATGACTTTTTGATGGCATAAAGACGCCTGACTGCAGTTTGAGAACTGAAAGAATAATGTTAAGTGTCTAGAAGTAATAAATTTTATCAATTCTAATTTTATTAGTTTTATTAAGTGAAAAAGTAACAAAGGGATGTTATTTTTAAATCTTTAGAAGAATAAGTCATTTTTTACAAATTGTACATTAAAACAATTCCATATCACACTCTTTACAGTGCAGGGTTTTCCTTGAGGGTACAAGCCACCAATCTACAATAATTGTTTTTATCAGATTTCAAAAACAAAAAATTCCTGTTTAACGTGAACAGTCTTTACTCTACAGAAAATGCAAAAAAGTAAAACTTGGAAACCTCAGAGATGAAAAAAGAAAGTGAGTGGTCCAATTTCAACTTTCAGACTCCATCTGAAGTTTTCTTTCTCTTTCTCCTCCCTCTGCCTTGAATTTAAATGAGATGTCTGACTTTGAAGCTGTTGCCAAGTTGCTTAAAGTATGTCAGTGGGTCTTTGCCAGTGAGCTGAAAGACACCTTGAGATTGGCTGAACAAAGAGGTCAGTGGGGTCCACAGCACCCTGCCAGCCAACGCAGCCACCATCGCACCAGTATGTGTGTGTTGCATGTGTGTGTGAGGATGACTTAGAAAGCAAAGACAAAACTAGAGACCAGCTAAAGGCCACCACCTGCATTGTTCGGCACTGAACAGCGCCAGCAGCCAAAACTAGCAGCGCTACCCGCTCTGCTTGCCCGAATCTACCCAGCAACAGAATGTGTATGTGTGTGTAGAAGAAGGGAGGAGGGGTTCAACAGAGGTGAAGAAGTGAGAGTTGAGGAAGTGACATATCATTAGCACTTCATAATATCATGCAGTGTAAACAGATAGCCCCGGCAAGCCAACAGGTAGCAATCAGTTTAGGCCCCTTTCACCACAGCTAATATAAAGTAAACATCAGAAAATCTCAGCTATAGAACATAAAACAACAACCACACTGTTGAATATTAAGAAGCATAAAGCAGAGAAAAGAAGTGGAAAATGAAGCACAGCTAAGAGCACATTGGTAGCATGATGACTTACCGATTTGCCTTTATGTTTAGTTTCCAATTGTTTCTTTTCTATACTCTGCAGGGCCTACGGTGCTTGGCAGAAGGTACAGGCAGTCATGTCCACTGTGGCCCATCAAAAAAACACAGCAACATGCAACTACAGTAACAAAATCGCCCCGAAAGGCAGCTCGGGAGGGAAAGAGTGAGACAAAAGAAAAAGCAAAGGGAAGAGGGAGAGAAACTGGTGGGGGGAAGAGGAGGAGGGGAAAAAGTAAATGATAACAGAAAAATAGGCTAGTTTTTTTTTTTTTGGTGTTTTTACAATTTTCGATTACCGCACGCTACTAGTATTAATAGCTATAAATAAGCAAGAGGTAATCTTTCAACCTGCACTACGAGCAAATGACAAGCAACATCTGTTTGTAAGACACCCAAAATCCCAGCCTTTAAAAAACAAAAGGAAAAAAATTAGCTTGAGCTTTCTCTCTTTTTCAGTCTTGAACTGCAAACTCTCCTGGTCTGTTTGACTCCCTCACTCGCTCAGCTGAATAAGGCAAAACAGAAAAGAGAGAGGGGAGTGAGGAAATTCAGCAAAGAGAAAAAGCAGCCATGAAGCCGTCCTCCTGTCACCCCTGAACCTCTACCGTTGCCTTCTCCCCAACACCCACCCCACCTCCTGCACACTCCCTCTTCCTCCTCTTCTTCTTCTGCCACCCCCTCCAAATGCAAGAGGGACAATCCAGTCCAGGTATAGCTACTACTCGCTGAGTCCTTCTCTTCCCAAAACGCCCCATTACTCCGACACATAAACACTTGGACACACACACTCGTATCCTCGTCTCCCAGAGCGTCCCACACAGCCAGAAGCAGACTGACTGGCTTGCACGTACACACTCATAGATGCACTAACAAAAGTGCATATACAGAAATACTCACACACACGTGCACACAGACATTTCTTGGAAAGCTTCCCTGCACCAAAACAAATACCAATCTTTAGTTAGCCTCAGCTGTGAATAGAAAAGAAGTCATTTTGGGATTTGGCTCTGCTTTACTGAGGAACAGATACAGACCATTTCCCCATATGCCTGCCTTTCACAGCTCGGGAGCAGCTCCAGATTTGAATGTATCATAATACTGTGAAAAACATCCTCTGTCACTGAATCTTTTGATAATATCCAGCTCCAATAATAGCATCGTTAGAGTGGCCAATATTTATCAAACTAGAAATTCTACTTTTTTTTCGCATTTTTAGTTTCAGACTTAACATGTAGGGTCATGTGTTCTTCAAATGCAAGTGACTGAACATGAGCTATGTTCCATTATAGGACATAAGTGAGTGCCAAGTGAATCAATACAGTACTCAGAGACAGAGCGACAGATTCACTTTAAGCTAACAGTGATAGATACACAAACTCCACTGGGGTGCTGCAAATTACCCTGTTTTCCCAAATTAAATTCAGGAGGAAGGTAACGATATTTCCCAAAAAATCAAAATTCATTATCACCAGAGCTTTCTCCTTACAGTAATGAATGAACACGAACATCCACAGAAAGCTATGCTCACAAAAATGAGCTCTTTTCCTCTCTCATCTCTATGGTATTCTCTGGTAAAAGGCATCACTGACTGGCATGCTGAGTGCTGACATCACATTACAGGAATTTTGGGTATTCGAGTGTAGAGAATGGATCACCCAAAAATAAAATGTATCTACAGTAATCATCGGGGTAATTATGGATCCCACTGCAGTCATAGGCAGTGACAAAACACAAGCCTGCATTCTTACCCTAACACCAAACCTCTTACAAACCACAGTCATATCTGACTGTATTATAGTCAATCTTATATTTAAACTCAACTGTGTCACGGTTTTAACCATACACAACCTTTTTTAACCTCATGCCAAATCCCAGAGTCCCAGTTAGGTTGGAAAGTCATGATATTTCTGCCAGTGCAAGATCCATAGTTTCACCACACATTCACATATCATTCTGAAAACTTCTGCAAGTGTATGTCTGTCATGTATTATCAGATATGATCTTTCCATTGGTATCAGTCCCTTTGAAAGATAAATTTTGGACAAACACTGAAAAACCCAAATCGTTGTTCAACAACTCCTAGCACTGTTTTTAGGTTATTACAAGAATCTTACTGAAAAAAATGTATGCAAATCACAATATTGCAACAGGTACATTGATCAATAGACAAGAACACTATCAAGAAAAAAATATGAGATGAAAAAATATATCATATATCTATGCATATTTCAGAGAGTATTTATTCAGTGATATTTCTATATCATATTAGGTAACATTATTAGGTAACACTTAAGGATGTGACCAAGAAGGTCACATCCTTAAGGTACATATAGAGTCTATATCATGCTTGTACTCTCAGTTGAGTACTAAACTATGAGGACTAGCTTTCAAAGGCACACGACTTATGGAAGACCAGGATTAAAGGCATATACTACAATTATTCAACACCTGCACCTATGTGCCCTGAATTTGCAGTACTCTGTATGACTTTCACAATATTTCCTTACCGAACAGTCTGGCGGCCATAAATTGCCCACAAGTAACTTTAAATACTAATGCTGAAAAGCTACATAAGAATATAACTTCTAGGAGGCAAGGGAGCCTTCGTTAGTATTGTTTGTGAGTTAGTTATGCCTATATCAATACAGCAAATTTGCTAGCCTTGTGTAATTTGTGTCAATCGTGTCACCCTTTAGCTGCCACACATGCTCAGACGAATAAGCTTAAGAATGTTACAAGCTCAAGGGTCACTTTCTTGCTTATCCAAAGTTCTGTAATTGTAGCTTTAAAGGCTGAAGAATATGTTCATAGGTCCAGAAACAAGTTCATAGGTGAATATTGAGCCTGTGAATATTTAATCACAGATATGTTCTCAATGTTCATGAATTAAGAAACTAAGCACAAAGTAACACTAATTTTGAAAATATTGTCCAGAAAGAGCATTTGCCTATGTCACAGAGGATGTTTTGAATTAGCAGTTTTCAAATTCAGGAATACAGGAGCTCAAAAGGAACCACGGGACTGTGGTTCGAACAGAGCTTTCTGAAGAATGGAAAATCTAAGTGATAATAAGGTAAACATTAGACTTTTGGATATACACTACAAACATTTGTCACTTGGGGTGTGTTTAACAAGCTGTTTTGAGAATTTCAATTGCTACTTTCCAAGCTTTTTGGAACTTAAAAGCCAGTGTGGAGAATGCTAAATGCAGCTGTGCTAGCTAACAAACTATGTGCGGTTTGTGTAAATATGACCTGCTTCAGTGTTTCCACTGAAGGTGGTGAGTCATTTAATCTACTGTATATACCTTAGAAATCTTTCCCACATGAAAATCTCAAACTTTCACTGTTTATTCCAATTTAGGGCCACCAGCAAAATCTCTAAATAATCCAACTACAAATGAAAAAACAAACAGAATTATAAATACCACATCAAACGAACAACTGAATGACTTATCCTGGGCTCTGAATGATGAGCAAAAGGCAAAGCCTGATTCAACCTGTCTATTTTTAGTGGTTTTTATGACCCTTTACTGGCCCTGGCATTTACAAGATAACTAGCGTAACGGTTCCTCCAAGGAAAAAAAAAAACAAAACGATTAAATCACTTAATTAAAATGTACTGTCAAAGCTTTCAGTTTGAATCTGGGTTCAAAAGATGTGTTTACTGCAGTCTTCATAATCCCTTGAAATGGCTTCTAATACAGAAAGGAAAGGTGTATCATGACATTTCAGAGATCATGGATTACTGGTTCTGCCTCAAACACACCTGATGAACCCTGAGTGTAGCTATGGCTGACTGGCCTGACTGTAGCAGCTCTCTGCAGGCTGACTACATGCTACTTTAAATGAGGTGAGGTGAAATGCTATAGAACGATTAGTCAGACCAAAGTGCTGTCCCCCTACTTCAAGACTTGATTAATCCTCTGATTAATCCTCAACTTTTAATTTAAATAGCTCCTTATTAAATAACTACAATGCAAATAAGGACTACATAAGTGTGTCATTTTACATTTTTTCGAAGTTTGTTGGCACTTTCTTTCATGTGGCATGAGCGGCTTGTCTTTTAGTGTCTTCAGTCACAGAATATCACCCATCTCCAAAATTCAGTGTCTGTACTCTTTCTATCTTCTCTCCTCTCTTCTCTCTCTTCTCCCTCTGTCTGATATTCTGGTCACGCACAACTGCGGCAGCCCTCCTCCAATCGCTGGCATTAATCCACACCTCAGACCCCCCAGACACACAGTCTGGTCTTCTACGGTGTACCTCAGCTCCAAAACTTTCCCAGACACATTTGGCCTTCTCTCTATCGCTTACCTCTCCCTCCCTCTTCAGCCCCTTTTCTTTCACTCAGTCTCCCCATGGCTCTTCATCGTCCAGTTTCATTTGCTCTGCCCCTTTCTTTCTCTCTATTCAGCCATGCTCTGTCTGACAAAAGTATCTCCTAATCTTCCTCAGAGCCCATTTGACATAAAATGGCCGCGCCGCAGCCGACCAATACTGGCTGTTCTTCTAACATTGGAGAGTGGTTACACTCCAGCTCAGTTATTTTTTTTTGAAGTTTTCAATTACAATTACTCAAACATTTTCATGTTGTAGATCTCCAAGTAGACCCACGAATAATCCCATTTACCAGGAATTGTATGGACCCAGGGCACCGAACCTCTAAGTTCCTAAAAGTCTCTAATTCTGACCAAAAGACGACAGGTTTTAGCCATTGCTTTATGACATTATTTCAAGAGTTTCTGACAGAGCTGCAGTAAGTGGATGGATTTTTTTTGCAAAAACTTTAATGGTAATTGTCTTCTCTGTGTCTGTCTCAAAAGGAGCAAGGGCTTCTTTTGTTTCCATTTTGCACTGATATAAAAATCCCGTCATACAGGAAGCAATCAGACCAATCTCTCCACCACTTCAACAGACCAGAGAATACCGCAGACACAAGAGACCTGGCGGTTCATTCTGAAAAAAGTATAGTATATCAATTTTTCGAAATGCACGTGCTATGATGTTATTCACCACATATACTCTCACTGAGCACTTACACCTGATTATTCACCTGATTCCAATCAGCCAATCATGCTGCAGCAATGCAATTCATAACATCCTGTAGAAAAAGGTCAGGAGAAAAATGTGATCTCTTTGGAATGATTGTTGATGGCAGACAGGCTGGTTTGAGTATTTCTGAATCTGCTGATCTCTTGGGATTCTCACACACAACAGCCCCTATATAGTTTGAGAATGGTGCAAAAACAAAAACCATCCAGTGAGCAGCAGTTCTGTGGACAGAAAAACCTTGTTGTTGATGTCAGAGGAGAATGTCCAGACTGGTTGGAGCTGACAGAAAGGCTACAGTAACTCAGATAACCACTCTTTACTACTGTGGTGAGCAGAACAGTAGCTCAGAATATGCAACACCTCCAGCCTTAAAGAGAATGGGCCACCACAGCAAGAGACCATGTCAGGTTCCACTCCTGTCAGCCAAGAACTGAAATCTGAGGCTGCAGTGGACACAATCTCACCAATACTGGACAGTTGAAGACTGGAAACACGTAACCTGGTCTGATGGATCTAGATTTCTGCTGCAGCAGCAGATGATTGGTTCAGAATTTGATGTCAACAGATTGAATCCATGGATCCAACCTGCCTTGTGTCAAAAGTCTAATTGAGTATTGTTGTTGACCATGGCCAAGGTTTACCATCTTTGGATGGCTACTTCCAGCAGAATAATGCAACATATCACAAAGCAAAATTTGTTTCAAACTGGTTTCATGAGCATGGCATTGGAATCAGTAGAAAACCTTTGGAGTAAGGTAGAATGTGAGATTTGCAGAAATCAATATGCAGCTGACAAATCTGCAAAAATTATGAAATGCAATCATGCCACACTGTATAGAAGAAATATGGAGTTCCTCTGAAATTCTCAGTGAGAGTAACTCTTGGAATGCATTGAATGTTTAGGTGGAATATATTTAAGGATTCCAGGAGGTGAAGAGAACAAAGTTAGAAAATTAGTTTTTTAGAATCGTAGTAGAAAGGATTGAAAATCCAAAACAAGGGCTGCAAACATACTGTATGTATTGTAAGGATTCTACTACTACTACTACTAGGTAGAGAACCAATCAAACATCTTGTATCTCAAGTCATGAAAGCAGAAGGGCACCTGCGGGGGACCACCACAGAATGAACTTATCATTTGTTTACCTAATCTTTGTTGGACTGCCAAGCTCCTTAACATTCTTGTACTGCTCAGTCACTAATTTATTGCATACTCACTAATTTATTCTTTGGCAATCAACCCCTAGGAAAGAAAAGACCCTCTGCAAATGCCACTAATCAGTATCTGTTGGCTTGGACTTGTAGTCTCCCTTCTGACAGTATTTTCCTCAGAAGGGTTTTAACGTTTATCTGTGATCTCGTTTGGCTCTGGTCTTGGGAATCTTTTTGTTGTGCTGGGAAAAGACAAAGCTAAGAGGATTGAATTCAGAGCTGCAGGCAGATTTGATGGGAAGTATAGATAGAAAGTGGAATAAGAGAGTCCTCCTGGTAGATAAAGGTTCATCGAAGACACAGCTAGTAAGAAATGAGTTTTATTTTATTTTGATGTGATTATGAGGGGACATCCACCTCCCTCCACCCACAACATTAAAACCACCTACTGGCTTTAATGTGGTGTATATTCAGTTCCTTACACGTTTTGTCAGTTTCATGGCCAAACAATTTAATGCCATGGTCTTTTACATGCTGTGTGTTATCTTCAGAAAACAATTCTTAACCAGGTGGATAAAAGAGCCGAGTATCCCTTGGAGTTACATTAATGTTGAGAAATTCAACACCTCACAATTTATGTCCACTGCTAAGAATCAGTGTCAGTGCATGAAACATGAAGTAGTGTTCACTATACCTAGGTAGAGAATGGAAATATAAGGATTGGGTGGAAGACCTGTACTTGATGTTCATCTTTTTACTGAGTGTGACCATGATCCTTACCTAATCTTAACCAAATATATCATTTGTCTTACGCTAACCATACCTTAATTTTGTTTTTTCACCATATCTATGAACTTTCCCTTATCTGCCCTGTACCAGAGTTGCCATGGGTAGTCCACAAACAAACAATTCTACATAACCCAAGATTATGTCCAGTGATAGCGTTTGTAAAATCTCTTGTCTCCTTAAGGAGCATCAGATTTCAACATGCAAATTCATCACCCTAATGTGTGCACCAATACTGGCCGCCCTTCTAGATAAAGTGCACACTGCTTCCTGCATTGGCACTAGATATTGGCATTAGATGTAAATAAATTTGCCCATTTGGGATGCAATTCATAGGGATACTGGAATGATTTTAATTTGTTGCATCAATCAGGTTGTTAGTGTAAGCGATTAGAGCCTATTTGAAAAAAAAAAAAAATTACATCCAGTGTTAGAGAAGTTTCTTTTGAAACCTTATACTGAGTCTTATAGTACCTATTTATACTCAGTCAAGTGTAAATTTCAGTTTTCTGAATCATATCTATCATATTGGAGGTGAAAGATGACTTCATGACATGAGTGTTTACTATAAAGTCATTATGGGCCTTGTACTGTATATCAGTGAAGAAATTCCTGGTCTAACCCAACGCCCACTCTTTTGTTTGGCTTTTTTTCTTGCCTTTTGTTTCATCCATCGGACCAAATGCTCCCTCGATCTCTCCTCTCCTCCAAACTCCCTCCCTCCCCCCTTCAGCACAATCCCTTTTGCCTTCCTCGCCTTTCTTCCTCCTCTTTCCTTCTCTCTGCACAACCTCGTCACCCTTCATCCCCCTCCCCCCTCTGTGTTTGTGTGTGTCCTCATCTGACCCTGCTTGGCCTGAATCGCTGTTGGTGCCCATTTGGATCGGGCACAGCTGGTGCTGCTGCTGAAAGCCAAATGCCATTACCGCCGCTGTCTACTATCTGCTCTGTCTGCCTGTTTGCCACAGAGACATATCCTCATGATAATATTATTCTTCTTTCACAGATTTTAGGATTTCAATTCACTAATTTTACTTACATCTGAATGTTCTGTATTTTGCGTCCTTCTTTATCTCACTAATCCAGGGGGATGAATTTAGCTTTATTTTTTGTGCTGCCATTCAGGAAGTTGGAAGAAAGCACAAAATAAACATATAGTAAGATTCAATGAATAAACATAAACATGTCAGCCATTTTAGGAAAGGAAAAAAGAAAGCAAGGATAATGGGAAGGGGTGCATTTGTGCTCCTTACAGTTCTATCGTGGATCAATAAAAAAAGTGGAGAGTGTTTCTTTGCAGCTGACTGGACAGTGTTGCAGCAAAGGCTCACTCTGTGCCAGTTGCCAATAAACTTAGTGAAAGCAAAGGAGAAAAATCAAAACCTTTCTCCTAAGAACAGAGAGCCAGAAAGAAGCTCCGATAGCATTTGTTTGAGGCAATGCTGTTGAGTAAACGATAAGAACAATAAGCATATGCTAATTCAAATGTAATATCTAATGAAGCATGTGTAGAGATAAATAAAGGTGATTATTTTGTAAAACATTAATCTGTGTTTCAAATGAGATTGTAATTTTTTTAAGATTTTTATTCTCAAAGGAATTGAAAATTCAGTATGAAAATAAAAATTGCTATTGAGCAGACTATGCCTGTCATATGGCATCAATAGCTCCAATCCGTACATTTTTTTTTATTATTATATGTAGAAAATATGAAAGGGATGCTTGTAAATTACAGTGACATTTATTTTTGTGACCATCAAAGGAGCAGAGGGGCTTAAGGACATTTGGAGGTGAAAAACTATGATTTTTGCAACACTGCATGGAGAATTATGATACACTGAATTCACTGTTTGGTTCAGTGCTAGAAACAGGGATCAAGGCTTTAGGAGCCTGAACTTGATATTAGGATTTTAAATTTGACCTCCTCCACAATGGCCTCTAAAAAAAAAATAGATAAAAAGGAACCAGAATTACTGCCTCACCGTTGTATGCCTCTGCCAAGAGTGAAATAGAAATTTACATCCATGCCTGTCCCAACTCATAGAATATTAGTAGTGAGGACTTTGAAGGAGGGCGTTCCTGAGAAATCATGTTCATGTAACTGGCAAGGAGGTACCGATGTATGGATGTACATACCATCCGAAAACATGTAGCAATGACTTTAAAGGAGTTTAATAAAACGTATTAAGTGTATTTAGATACAATTTTGTATATGAAACCTTAAGTTATGGCCAAAAACATGTTTTTTCAGGTCACAGGGACCATGATCTTAACTTTTGACCTTTGACGAGGGCGTTTGTGCCAAATTTGAAGAAATTCCCTCAGGGAGAATTTTTCGAAATTTAGATTTTTTTTACTTTGTGATATTTATGCAACGAGATGAGCCAAAAGTTAATGTTAAGTAAAATCTGGTTATAACAAGATTAAAAATGAATGTAATATATAAATTTTATAATTTCATATTGTTTTTTTGCCTTGTGAGTTATTCCAATATGCCATTGTCAAGATTTATGTTGATGGAGAATTGTAGCAACAGCAGCAATTAACTTTGCATATAAAGTGTTAACACTAAAATAGTAATGGTAGAAAACTGATTTTCTCTGCATGACTTTTTGTTGAGTGAAGCACAGTCAAGTTGGTTTTGAAGGGCAACACTGATATTAATATTTTGTCAGACACAAGAAACTGAGGGGAATGGGAAGGTCACAAAAACCTGAAAAGCTAAATAGAATCTTTTAGAATTGCTCTATAAAAATGTTCTCACTGAAACATGTCTAAACAGATTCAAGGGTTTCCATCAGAATGAAAATTTAGGCAGAATGGAGTAAAATCTTTTTCACCACCACGGTACACCTAAACTCTCCTTTGTAATTACATTTTAAAATGTTGGTCAGAATCTCAAGGCAGTGTGAAACACATGATTTCTTAAATATCAAAGATAATGTCATTTAAAAACTTTAAAAAAAGACAAAAAATATGTTTTTACAGATTTCAGTATTTTGTGAAGCTGACCAGAGGTGGACAACACTGACTGGATAATGTTTGATATTTGATGAAGAGGCTATATAACCTAATGACAAACACAATATGACAGCAAACAGATAAAAATAGTCTAATAAAGATGTTATATTTTGCCTGCAGAGCTGCAGCCTCTTGCAGCTGAAAATGCTGCTAGCACACAGTAACCACAATATATTCGATCAAATACTCATCCCATACAATTATCCATAGAGCAGAAAATTCAGGTGAATTGCAAACTAATGAGTATAAATAGATATGTTGTTTCATGTTTTAGTTGTGTTTATTGAACTGTGACTGGCCAAACAAATCTGTTTGTGAGAAGAGACATGCAGACTAGTTTTCGCAGGCAGAAATTTTGGAACTCACCAATCAGATGGGAGGATTTAAATTAAATTCAAAGCAACTGCAGCTTAAAGTAACCTCGGAGGCAGTTAAATACATTGTATATTATATATACAGCACTTTTTTTATAAATAATAATACCACAGAACAATATATACTATTCCACAACTTTTGTCCAGACCATAGTCTTTGCTCTTCCACCTTTACAGTCATTGGCTGATTGTTAATCTGGTGACAGTTATTTCAGGTCCTGTATGTTTAGTATTGTTACAGTAATGGTGCAGTATTGGTACAGTGGGAGGTGAACAGCTCTTCTAGGGTGGGGTAGAAAACAATAGCAAGATACTGCATGTTACTATGGAAGTAATCGGATCATTGTCGTTGTCAACTAATGTAAAGTACAGCAAACATGTCAGAAAGGATTAGTCAGTGTTGATCATCTCTGAATTGATGATATGACTGACTTGGGGCTGCAATTAATAAATGAGTTCTCCAACCCTATAGATTTTTTGTCCTTACCCTTTTTATGGTTATGTTTAGACACTCACATTTGGTTAAGGTTTGGGAAAGATCCTGGTCTGGTTTCATACTGATGAAGTTCACAGTCACCTAGACACAACATGTTATATACATGCTTATATTTATCCTAATCTACAGTCTTTCACTTACCTAACCAGTAAGTCTGCCTAACCAACCAACCCCCTTCTTATGGGAGGACAATTTCAAGTTAATGGTGATTTTCAACATGATTAATCTACAGATAATTTTGTTGATTGATAAAATAACAATCAAATAACATAGAATAAATAATAAAATATCATAAAGAAGTGAAAATACCAAAATCATTTCCCATAGTGCAATGAAATATTCATATCACTTTTCCCAAAAATTTTATTCTTAAAATGATTTATACGATTAAAATTATTGCCGATTAATTCATAGTTGATCAAACAATTGATTGGTTGACTATTCAAAAAAAACAAAAACACAGAAACTTGTTTGTGAAAAATTGGTAATATGTTTCCTGAACATATTAATTAGACTACATGCACATCTGCATTAGTTAGTATTAGACTTAATGTTAATCTAAGGTCAAATTTAGATTAACATTTAATATCATTCATGAAAAAAAAATCTTTACAATGTTACATTTATCAAATATTAAAACATAAAATGTTGCAATTCTTACCTAGTATCAGTAAGAAAACTATCAGGTTTTACAAAATGGTTAACAAGATAGTTTGTCTTGTTATTCTGTGATAGTTCCTTATTTAAAGCCCTTGAGAACTTTGTTTAAAATCTTAAGTATTTCCCTATATAGTTAAATAATTAATGACCAAATTAGCAACAATCGGAGTTAAAGTCCGGAAAAAAGTACTTGATACCATCATTTTTTTACAGTCCTCCCACTTCAAAAAAAATTAGAAGAGGAAAGAAAAAAAACAAAAAAAAATTCTCATGTTACATAAACAAAAATGCACAAACTTTGACAAAAATTGTGTGTTCATGTTGGGCCTCATCACTCTTTGTAAAAAGCTGATATTGGAAAAACTGTAGGTATTTAAGGAATTTAAGCCATATATTTTTTCATCCTGTACTGCATTTTATTTAACAAAGGACAGGAGTTTCGCTTTTAAGAGGTTTTCTTTATCTTATTAGATGCAGGATTTTTGGTAGTAAAACTCAGGTATCTCAGAAAGCTATAGTGAACAGTTTCCAAACAGAAACCAGGCAAAAAGATGAAGTCAAACAGAATTATGAGTTAACAAAAACAAACCATTCTGTATTGCAGAAGAAAAGACACCGAATGCACACTGAAAGTACAAATGTTGTGACTACAAACTTGAAGGACAAACTGATGAGCACTCAAGAGAGACACATGTCATTCTCTTTTTTCTTTTTATATATCTGACCTAGCTGCTTTGTAAATCTCCTTTTTGCAGGATTTTAGCATAACCCTGCCCTTTTGCTTCCTTCTCTGTCCTCCTCTCATGCTCCTTCTCTCTTTCTGTTGTTTTCATGTACAAGTCCCCCATGAAGGACAGCTGCTGTGAGCTGACAACCTGGCTGCCTGCCATTCGTTACTCTGCCAATCGATTTCTGCAAACCCCCTACTCCCACCCCACCCCAGACAAACACACCAGTACCCATCATGCATTTGTCAGACTGTTTCTGGGGGCTGCTGCTGCTGCAGAGCTGTGACATTAATTGACGACAGAAAATATGTGCTTATGTTCATCGTTAAAGAAGCAGTATATCAGTAAATCTGATTTAATTGCTGCCCCCTTGATTATAAGAGCATCTTAAATCCATCTCATGATAGTAAGAAAACTACCATCAAAATCAGTGGCATTGGCAACCCTAAGAAACTATAATGTGACATTTGCCCTACAAGTATGCTGACAAAAATTCCAGAGAGCCAGTAGCAAGGGAGTCTGCCATTGACCCAGAGACAAAAATGCAAAGAGAAATGTGACATCTGGCATATTTTTATTTCTGGGGTATTTCAAGGCCAGAATCAAGCTAGCCCGAGACAAGCCTTTCAGAAAAGGAGGCAATACTTGCACATGATTACCCAACAAAAGAATCAAGAAGAAGGCTAAAGAGCTCTTTGCACTGTGGAAGATTTTGCCCCATATTATTATTTGTACCTATGGGCAGTTCCTGACTGTTTCCATGGCTTCTCAGAAGTGTAAACTGCACTCCCTCATTTCAATAAAAGTCACACTTGTTTGCATCTTTTCTCTCCTCCCACCTTTGCTACATGTACATCATGCTGTGATGAAAATACTACAGAGACAAGTAAATTGGATTTCAACGCCAGGAAAATTCCTAACTGTCAGAATGTCGGTTTTGATAGATATAATGTGGCGCAAAAATAGAGGCCAGGAACATGTCTGACGGCATTGTTCAAAAGGGGATAACTTTTTGACAGTTTCTTCTGTATGGAATTCATAGTGAACACACAAGAAGTGGCAGAAGTAGCTGTGTGAAGAATTAATACAGAGAGCTTGAGAGTAAAAGTCAACCCCTGCCTACTTTCTCATCTCAACACACCTCACCAATCACTATGTAAAATAGGTGTATGTGACATTGTTGGCTTTAGAAAGTTATAAAAATTGCTGTGCATTCCCCCAAATCCGACATCAGAAAGTTGATGTCGCAGACACACAGGGGGTTTTGATGATTGAACAGGCACTTCCTTTGAAGCGCAGTGACTACTTAATAAATCATTTGTTCTAGCAGATAGTTAGCTGTTAGATGTGGGCAGCTGTGCCTCAGGAGGTCATCCACTGATTGATGTAAGAAAGTCAGAGTCCATGGTCAACACTGAAGCTCAAAATGGTGCTGGTTAGCCCCTTTCATGGTATCTCACTGCAATTGGTGAGTGTGAATTAGTCAATGAGAGGCAATTTCTAAAGTTCTTTGTATAAAAAAACTACATACATGCAGCCATTTACCAGCTTGAAAGTGTAACATTGCACTTATCAGATTGACTTTATTGATAGCTAAAAATACAGAAGTTGGTGCATGCTGATTTGCAAAAGTAGTTTTTGTCTCACTGGTATTTATTTCTGAAACATTGCTTTATTAAGAAGTTTATCTGCTAAAAAAATCTATCTACAAGGAAACCTGCATGTGTCTGCATTAGATTGATTAAGAAGCCAAACTCTGACAAAATGCACTGTATAGGAGAAGGTTGTTGCAGCCATCAGACATCATTATATTTCTCTTTACTCAACCAGTAACCCAGCTGGGAATTTTGCAGGAGTCTATCCTGAGACTACAGTATGTAGAAAACTACAAATGCCTCCTCGTGTTAAGACATTATCACTGTAGTCATTAAATCAAAATTTGGCTGTTAATGGTGCATTATTAATTGTAAACGTTGGTGTATTCAGATCAGGTCTACTTTAATCAAACTGAGAAACAGCTAAATACAGTTGGAGATTTGACTTAAGTCTTGCCAGAAAGCCCTCCCCGCAGATCTGAATGACAGAGGGCCACAGGATGTCTTAGCAGGCTGTCATTACAGCTGAAGGGTGGCCTTTGCTAAATACAACAAAGGAGAAAAAAAAATAACACATGATTCGCTATTTATTTCGTAATGAACTTTGCATGCTGTTCGCTTGTGCAGAAAAACAACTCAAAGATGGTACAGATCTGTATAGCTCACTGGAAGAGGTAGATTAAAAGAGAAGAGGAAAGTCATGTGTCCTTACATAGAATGTGGCATGTTATTTTGAATAAAAATGCATTTTTTTGAAAATTGTTGTATTATAATATTTGCCATCCAAAAACTTTAGCATTCTATTTCACTTATAATGTAATGAATACATAAATAGCAATGGCTCTAAGAAACATTTTAGGCCATCAGCAGCTTATGACAAGCTAGCTGTAAGACAATAAAGTTGGCTTGTCACAAACTGCTCTTTTATTTCTAGATGGAACAATAATGGCTCATAGAAGTCCAAAGAATATAACATATGCCTCAGAATATTCTGTAAATATATGCATAGGTTGTGGGAGGACACAGTGTCGTTTATGTGCCTGGATCCTACATGGAGACAGCCAGTGGGAAAGTGCCTAGCCCAAAGAAGAATTGTGCCAATATCAGGAATTTTAAAAGATTGCTCCAGACGTATAGGCAAAGAGAGAGAAAGGAGGAAGCACTAGAGATGCTTTCAGTTATGAATGGATGGGGGGCATAAATGGGGAGGAAGGGAGACAGGGATTGAAAGACCAGGGTAAACGGCAAGGGAGGTACAGCAGGGGGGTAGAGGATGGGGGAGGAGTTGGACAGAGGGAAGAGTAAAAGAGGAAAGGCAGACTAGAGGATCGGAAGAGATAGGTAAGGAGAAGAAAAATCGAGGAGCAATACAGGGAGGGAGTTATGTAGGAGTGGAAAGACTCCTTGGTAAATATATTTTTCGGAGGCTTACAGCCAAAGTCTGGTCAATCTATATACAGTATTTTTGAATAATCCTTCCTTAATAGAACAAAACTTGTTTTTAATTTTCATTCTGAGACATGAGCAACATGACATGCTAACAGTAGGTCCAGTGGGGCAGGAAACATGAGCTGTTGGACACTAATACAGGTTGTAAACAAACCTGTAAACTGTAATACCTTCTCTCACACCTTTCTCCACTTCCCTAATTAGTCCCCTCCATACATGTACAGCACATATAAACCTGCTCATTTCACTCACCATTTGCCAGATTGCCCTGTTTGTGTGAACTTCCTTATTTGATCATCCAAGCTTTCCAGCCCTGTTTTTTGCCTGGTGTGTTATCTGCCTCTAATATTTTAAACTGTTATTTTTGACTGTTGTGCTTCAATATCCTGATTTTTTCTGTGTCACGATAATACAACCATGCAGTTTTTATGTGCGAGATTATTCTCAACACGAGTGCACCCAGCCTCGGGTACTGCAAATGTTGTGATTTGAATAATTTGTCAAATTTGATAATCTGTCTGATAGGTTTCTCATTCCATTTAACATATTTTTAGCATCGTCCCTGCGTCTTCAAATATCAACAGTTACTCACCGAATCATGTTTATTTTGAGCGATTCAGCACCAATGATCTATTTACGGTGTAAGCTTGCAGTGTCAATGAAGGAAGTGGTGTGCCCTGTTTGTAGCAAAGTGGAGAGTATGGATGGGGAGGTCCAGGTAGGATGGGCATGTAGGGCAATCATGCCTTTTACTAGAACTTACATTCAGACAAAGACCTGGAATCACTTTTTGCCTTTTGTTATCAACTGCAACCACGAGCTCTCCATTTCCCTTAACCAGACACACACAACCATGCACAGACATTGTAAAAGGTGAGAATTTGACCAATTTCTGATTGGAAAGGGAAAATATATGAGTTTGTCATTAAATGATATAAAAAATTTCACTGAATCTAATACTGGTGTTACATTTGTTTTTTTGTTTGGTGAAAACAATACCAGATAAGCTACATAACTGATGGCTTGAGCTACAAGAATAAAATGGGGAATAGGGAAGTACTAGAAATACACAGTACAGAATGTTGCAATTTTAGCAGCTGCTACTACTAAAGTATATTCATGCATACTAGCTTTAACTTACCTGACACAACTGGAGGGATTTCCCTTTAATTGTGGTCAAACCGAGAGTAATAAGATAATATAATCATTGCAGACTTTTTTTTAGTGTTGGATAGACAGTTTTCATTTAATGAAATAAAACCCTTACTCCTCTACAGCTGTTCCCTGCCAAATGAGAGGTTTGAGTAGCCAACCTCTGTAAACAAGCTGCTTTGGCCTGACTGTTTCTACACACATTGGGAGTTGTCACCAGAGTTGTCAGCAAGGTGGGAGTCCACTACTTTTGTAAGCCACGGGATTCCAGCCGAAATATGAATCATTTCAGGTGAATAGACAAAACCATGCAATGCATCATTCTAATCCTATAGACAATCAGTCTATTCTACTATACTAATACTACTAATCAATTCTACTATAAATATATGATCAATAGGGTCGCATCACACCTATCACTGCAAAAGTGGACAGTGCTAACTGGATGATTTGCACATTTATTAAAGGTCAATATCACCGGTTTATAATAGAATCCCATTTACCACTTGAGAGCACTATACAACTGCTTGTTTTCCAGCTGTGGATGATTTATCATGCAAAGTACTTGAGTTCTCTGGTGTGTTTGGCCATATGAGAACATTGTGATGCACTTTATTTCATAGACTGATGACAACAGACAGGGAAAAGGAGGAGACAGGAAGGAGGACGGAAAACAGTGCTGTCTATGACTTCCTCAAGCTCTTTAAGCCCTCAAGAAGAACAACGATTTCTTCCTCTGAAGCTGCTGCAGCACTCCAGCACAGACAATAACACGAAGGGGTCTTTGGTAAGGAAAATTGGGAGAAATACACCAGTTAGCCAAAGTATGTATGAACATACAGTATATTTACACCAGCAATCAGTTTTAATGTTGTGGCTGATAGGTGTATACTCCAATGTGCTGCTTTATACATTAACATTCATTGAAAGGGCTGCGTGGAAAGACAGGTATCTGCTCAATGCACAGCACTATCCATCCACCCAAGCCTCCTGCCCCAGGGGTTTTGCAGCACTATAACAATGTCACACTACCTTGTTTTTGTAGTGCCGGCCAAGAGTTATGATTCACATGGCTGCTTCACACACACACACACAAACACACGCACGCACACACGCACGCACGCACACACACACACATACACACACACACACACACACACACACACACACAGATAAAAAATTCCAAGGTGGTAAGTGCTGTCTCTTTAAATTGTACCCTGTTGTTGCCTAGTCTAGTCTATGCAATTGTTAGCAAACCACAAATTGAGCTCTTTATACCTTTTATGTCAAATGTCAGCAGGTTTTCATGAGCTGTCAGCAGGTTTTTTAGTCTTGGTCCAGACATATCCTGAGGTTGGGCTTAAAATTAGTCTTTGTTTTTGTCCTACTTTCTCACATTACATCAGTCTAAAAGCAAAATTAAGACTGGTTTAACCCTGGAGACCAGGCTTGCATTAAATATCTTTGTTAAACCAGCCCGGCTTCTGATTGGAAAGATGTGTGGGTGGTTCAGTTCCAGTAAGAAAGCCACTGATTCTCACAGCTGATGAGCCAGTATTCAAAATCAATGAATACTGTACTTCCAAAGATTCCAAAGAACACCTACATGTTGGTGGATCATGTGCAAGCTGTCAAAGATAACTGCTGCAAGTGTCACATCAATATCAAAAGGCAGTACTGATTAATATTAAAAAAAAGCCAAAAAGAAAAAACTCACAGGTATTCAACAAGGTGAAGGTAAGTGCCTTACCTTGTGCATATCCAGTCACAGGCCTTCAGCCCCTCAGCTGCTTAGCCCTCCATGATCAGTGCTGTGAACAGAAACAATTGCAGTTATTGCACCCAAAGAAGAGACCACACATGAGACTCATAATTCTGTCTTGGGACAAGCAATCTTCCGAATTCCCATCCATTTTAAAATCCAGACAATCAATCATGTTATGTCATATGTGTATGGGGGGAAAATTAGGATTTTCCTACTGACAAATTGACACTAGAGAATTACACAGAGAATCTCTGGACTGTTAAGAAAGGCAAAGATTTTGACCAAGATTTCCTTGGATTAAAAGTCCTTTGAACTGTTTAAAAGTACCTGACCTTCAATCATTCTACAGAGTTCCAGCTCACAATCACATGGGGCTATTGGCTTGATCATTTCTCAAAAGGTTTGAGAGACGTGTAGTAACTCTTTCATCAAAGCTCCTTCAGCTGCTGCCTATAGTGAACCCAGAGAAATTCATCAATGCTTCAACTACTTCACAGGATCTGCTCTTCGTTCTACAGCTACTGTGGGTCAGGCAGTGAGTTCTATTCTAAAGAAATCACCTCATATTCATCATGGACAGAATTGGAGGGTTAGATACATATGGTAGAATGAGAAGACTATTCACAAGGCTCAGAAAGTTGTTGGATGAATGAGGAGAGCAAATACTTGTAACAGTATTATGATGACAATTTTCCCTTTCAAAATTGATGTGGACTAAAAATCAACTTACTGATACTCTAAGTTATTATTGGGCTTTACCAATAAAGTCTTAGTTCTAAGGTGTCAATGACAATATCAGTTATTCAAATCAAAGAATTAAGAGTGAGATACTTTAAACTAATACATCTATTAGCAATGCAAAAATGATTGGGCCAGCAGTCCTTCACAAATGTTTGTGGTAAATACGATAAGATGGAGAAATGCTGATTTTTTGATTTTTGCAATGGAGCACTTGGACACCTTCAAGTGCTCCTTTGCACTTGCACACAATACCAGTTCTGTTGTCAGCTGAGATAGCTCATCTTCTGGATAGCTCACCTTAGAAGCCAATATACTTGCTTTATGGTTACAAACATACAAAGCCCACCTTCTTGATTTTCCTGCTTCATTATATCATACTTCATAACATTCATTCAGATTGTCTAGTACTAGTTTAGTAAAAATGTGAAAAATTTGTTAGCTAACAACCACCTGCTTTGAGATGAAGCTAATGTTGAGCTGATAACAAATTTGGTTTGCTAACATTGGCTACCTTCTAGCAACAATGCCCAAAGTCAGTGTCATGGATACTGCTCCATCTCCCTTTACTCTACAACCTTAGTTTGTGTGTGTTCTGTGTCTTTTACAGTCAGAAAGTCCATACCCATCCTCTACACATCCTCACTGAGCTCCTGCAGCTCAAAAGGCCCACACACTAGTCACTCCCAGTCCCCTGTCAGATGTCCTTACATTGCTTGCTACAGGCTACTGCTTGTGTGTTATGGACTCAAAAAACTGACTACTACAACTGTCTTTTTATATCATTTCTGCCATACTGAAATTATTTCTTGAGCCAAGTTCTGCAAAACATTGTGATGGTTATGTCCACATTGACTGAAACTGAAAAACCCTAATTTTCCACTGTCTACTACTGTTAATGATGGTCAGAATCATTAGCAGAAAGGCACCACTATTTTGCATTCTAGACATCTTTGAATCTACCATGTGTTATTTCTCTCACTTTAGTTTGAAAGTCAGGCTAACACAGAACTGCTAAAAGGCCAGAAAATGTGTTTGTGTACCCAAGGTTAGTAACTACTACTTTGTTCTTCAGAACTGACCCATGAAGTGACACTCCAAGACATTCAACAGCAAAATCAGTAGAGCCATAATGCAGTGACTATAATATTAAAGCGGATTGAATGAGGGCAAGTCACAGTATGAATTATGTATATTTTGAATCAAAAGAGAAACAATATTTTTAGCTATGATGATAAAAGTAAAGTCACAACAGGAAACAAAACAGTCATTTCGAGCCTCCGTGGAACCTTTGATCTATTTTATATTGCAGGAGGTCTAAATTAACTTTTCAGACTTTTTTTATTCTTTAAGAAAAAAAAAAGAGTGGAGGTCAGGAGTGGGATGCTTTCTCTGAGCTCCTGCCCCTTTAAAGAAAATGACCTGATCAGCAGGGCACCTTGGCTGGAGATGAGACAGTAGTTATTTCCAGCACCCTCCTCATTTATTTGTGTACATGTTTTAAGAGACCTAAAGCATCAGGCTGGATGCCATGCTGATAGAGCAAGAAGGGGACTGTGTGCACTTTACCCATGGCCCCCAAGTGAGTAGGTGGGGGGGGGGGCATGGGAGGGGACCGGGCTCAGACAGGTGATCAGGGCCAAGCGGACACACTCGGGTGGATAACATGTCTTTAAAGCTACTGATGTACTGCCCAACTGGCGCCCTGGCTTGCTGGCACTGTTCCCAGCGTTCTTCCAATGGCTGAGCGGTTGTGTAGCTTGGATGACTATAGTGAGAGGGATAGTCGGGGTGACAGAAAAACCACAGACCAACCTCAAACACATGGGACACAGAGAGGCCAGAGGCAGAAAGAGACTGGAGACCTTGAGAATCACTGACAAAACAACTGGGTGGGATGTAGTCAAAGACACATATCTAAACCCAGTTCATACAGATTTTAAATGGAGCTATGAGATAAGCTGATGCACCAAAGAGGTAGTGTATAACATCAAACTAAATTCAAACAAGGCCCGATGTCTGGGTTATATCCATTTGGGAGAAAAGAAGTCATCATAATGTAGAAGTGTAATGCAAAGGTATTATCTGTGTTGTATTTTTCAACCTCACAAAAATGTTTGGACCTGTTTTTCAGTTTACATCAGCAGTGGGCATGGTCAGTCCGGAAGTTGTTGAAAACCCCCTTCAAACCTCCACATTTTCTGTGTTTAATTGCTTTACATTGACATTTATACTCTCCTGGCATAAGTGTTGGTTAGCTGTTCAGAAAACATTTAAAATAACAAAATTCCTACATACAAAAAACATGCTGTTATTTTTAAAATGTAGAGTGTGATTTTAAGGAATCAGGGTTTTTATATATAAGAAAAAAGATAATGAGTTATACAAATCTAAATTTAACAATGTTGAAAAAATAAAACAATAACATAAATGCAAAGTAATAATAATGGATATGTGATGTATGTATAAGTAGGAAGTATGAGAAGTTGAACCTCCCATACAAATTAGATGACTCTGAACACTGAAGTAAAACACAGAAATGTCAAGGTGGAAACAACGCCCATTATATATATTTACTGGGTGAGCAGCAGGGGTGAAAGTAGGCTGGTACGGTCCAGTACTTCGTACCACTATAAGATTCAGTGGCGGTACACAGTACTGGAAAGAGGGGAGAGCAGCTGCCTGGCAAAATCCACATTTAAAACCTGTCACGGCCGAATTTTCAGCAAGAAAACACATCTTCTAACGTTAGATCATCTTAAACAACACTTTGTCTCCTTATGAATTGCTTCTCAGTCGTTCCAAATTGCTTCATTGCTTAATTGCCTCTGAGCCGTCCAAGCTGTGTTCTGATCCATGCTGGATGGAGCCCAGCTGCATTTCAAGTGCGTGACTGCACACGCTTGCCTTCGCCCCTGGTGATAAGTGACATAGCCTAACATTGTATCTCATCTAATCTATGGAAATGGGTAGAAATGAAATTCCTGAAATATAACTGAGGAATTCAACAGTAGTTTGTCTTTTACAAAATAAACAAAGTCACTCTCTGGACATTTTGCACATCACGTCTAAACAGTTTAAACGTTTGGGGGTCCAGGGGAGGGATAGGGACTAGTCAGTAGAGAAATTAAGTGGTGCGAAATGACATTCAAGAAGCAAAAAATGCATATTAACAACAAACAAAATAACTTAAGAAAACTGCTGTGTTATTTATATGCCATTTGGTGAGACAAAGCCAGCCTGAGGGTAGCAAAATTTTGTTGAAATTTTTTGCTGTTTATATCTTTTCGAAGTGCATTATCTCTTCGTATACGAATAATGTATTTGTATTTGGTTACACCCAGAGCAGCCGCCCTTGAACCACTCTCAAAACTTTGTTATCTGCTATTGCATATCCACCTTTTTTGTTTAACATTTCATCACTGCAGCAAACAAGCTACAATCCATTTTCTTGATTTCCATTTGAGATCCTGCGCAAAACCAATCTGTTAGATTCTGCAGAAACCTATCACTCCCCTGGAAGATCTCATTCTAAATGTGTCCAGTCAGCCTTGAGCTGAGGTCTGAAATAACAACAATGAAAAAAATGGTAGAGATGCAGATAGTGGGGCTTAGAGCTCCATGTATCAGTACACTCACTTAACCGGTATGTATGACTGTAGCTGTAATGTCAAATATTTCAGTCCTTGTCCAGCAGTGAAAGTTCTTCATTGTCCAGTACTTGTCTTAATTGATACAGACTCAGCATCACAGTACTTTTAAATTCTGAATCTAGTCAGATATGTTTTGACTAAAGTGAAAAGAGTGAACTTTGCAAAGGACCAAAGTTTAAAAACTTCTTTCAGAAGTAAGAAGCCCCTGTTCAAAATCCTATTAACTTTAAAAAAAAAAAAAAAAATTACTAGAGATACAGCTTTTGAATTTTCTCAAAAGTGCTTACTCCATATATCTAGATGAGGATGATATATTTTTTTATTTAGATCATCTGAAATTGTTGGGTTTTTTTTTTTCTTTATAGCACATTTACCTAAACACCATTTCCCAAAAGCCCAAGACCTTCTTGGATACAATGTCACAGCTCATCACATGAGACCAACTGAGTGGCCACAGCAAGTCCAGAGTAGCACATATCAGCTGTTTTTTAGATAGCAAAAATTACACCTAAAGAATTAAAGAGCTAAAATTAGAAGAGACCATGAACGAAAATCAAACAGAAGGGAGAAACCAAAAATATTAGGCTGGTGAAACTGCTGTAGTTTTTTGTTTTGTTTTGTTTTTTTAAATAAACTACAGCAGTTTTTTGTTATTATTTATTTAATAAACTAATCTTCAAATTTAGCACATGCTGTAGCAGATAGTCATTTATTTTAAAACAATGAGTCCAAGCCTTTGGGTGTAATGATCTTTTATCAGTCATATCTCGATACAGAGGAGCTGGATATCATGGTCAGGTTTATTTATCTGTTTGATCCAAAAGACATTATTATAACCCCATCAAGAAATTCTTATTCTTGGTTTTGGTGGAAGTTTCCTCCATTGGCAGAACCATACTCCATTAACTCCCTTTGCCCCATAATGTAACCTGAACATGTTTAGAAAACTTGAATGAATTCAGTCTGATGATACATGCTGCCACAAATGCCAGGGCACAGCTTTATTTAAAAATTATTAATCACCAACCGATCACCAGGAAACTTTATTTAAAATTGGAGGAATACTGTAAACAGTTTGCTCTAGGCGGATGGAGTGTTTATATTTAGAGGGCTTTTAAGGAAGTCAAGCTGTGTTTAGATTATCAGACATTTTAACCACTGCGGGTTTTATAATAAACAAACGGTAGAGGCTCTGGGGCTTACATTCTGTTTAGTGTTCAGTTCAACATCATTTGAGTGGTCTGGTCAAGCGTTTACCATATACTATTTTAAACCTTCATCTTGAGAGTCTACTTATCAGATAGAAACACAAGCTCAATTTGTATTAACTGTATTAAAGTGCAGAGAGTCTGAACTGAAGTACAGCAGAGCCAAAGCCTGAGTCTTGTACAACAGCAGTGATCCAGCTGAATAGGAGTGATTTAGTGAGGTGATGATATATTTATAGTATAGGTTTAGTATAGTAGGTAGTGTAGTAGTAATTTGTGGAGGGAAAGCCCAACTTCGCACTTGCGAGGCAGTAATGGCAACTCTTTTCTTTGGAGAGTAGCTACTGTTTATCCAAAAGTTTCTAGATTTGTTGCAAGGTGCTTTTGCAAAAAAAACCAAAAGTTGCTAAAAGACGTCTAAGTCAGGTAATCTTTCGACAAAAATGCTTAGTCCGCAAGAGCGCCTGTAAATTCCCCCTGATGATATATTAGAAACTGTTTGGCCAGTGAGGAAACTCCAACACTCAGCTAGCCGACCAATGATTTAACGTCATTACTCAATCAGTCATCAGTCATGGACATTCATGTTTGTCATGCTGGCTTCGTGGTTGCAGCCCAGCCAAAAATAACTCCTATTTGTATGTTAATACAGTCACACTGGTATAATTTTGGGACATTTTTACCTTGATATTAACCTTCCAGTTAGCATTTAGCTGAGGCGGCACCCTCAGGAGGCTCTACCAATCAAACCTTCAGGTTAGGATAGTTGTGATAGGGTCATGGTTGGATTTAAAATCCGCCAATCCTGGTGAATGAGGCCTGACAGGGAGAGGACCAATAGCTCCCCTGAGCTTGATAAATACACTGTATATTGGCTGGACTCCAACTGGAGTTGCTCCAGCTTGCTAGCAGAGTGACACTGCCTATTTACTGCAATACTGGCTACTGGAAGAATCACATGGGCTTAATTGGACAAGCCGGCCAGGTTCTATTATTATTATTATTATTATTATTATTATTATTGCTACAAACTTGGGGTCATGGCGTATAGCCGGGACCAGTGGGTTGGTCTGCCGGTTGGCCAGGGCAGTGAGAGGAGGCCACAGAGTGGTGGGAGTGGCCTGGCCCAGATGGCTGTCCTATACAGCCGAGGGACTTAATATCTTTCTTTTCCCTCCTAATAGACCAGATGGAGACCATTACAGTGAACTGAGAGAGAGAGAGAGAGAGAGAGAGAGAGAGAGAGAAAGAGAGAAAGTGGTGGAGTGGGCATGGGGATGGGGGGTGGGAGGGGGATATCTAATTACCACAATTGTTGAAATCTTTTCAGCCTGCTTTTTTCTTGCTTTTCTGACACAAAATGCTCCCTCCCATCATGCACTGCAAACCCTCCAGAGAATTCATATAAGAGACCAGACCATTTCACACAAAACAGAAGGACAGACAGAGAAAAAGGAAATATGCAGAGAAGGGAAGGAGACAGTAGAAAAAAGCACATTAAAGATATGCAAATCCAGCTGTCTGGGATGAGAAATATTAACTAGCGTTAGCAGGATAGCTGCCTCTATTTTTAGTGTTTGCATATGTTTGTGTGTGTGTTCACACATGACTGTGTGTGTCTGCCTCTCTCTGCTGAGGTGTGTGATGACTTCCTTAAGTCTGGGCTTTCATGTTCTAGTCAGACAGTCTGGGCGTCGAGATATGTCAGCAGAAATACTCTGCCTAATTGAGACACTTCACAAATGAAGCTGTCAAGTCTGGGCTTCAAACAGAATATACAACAGCAGCTAGAAGAAAATTTCTAGGACAGCAGTTTGAGGCAGTGTCAGTTTATTATTCTTAACAAGTACAGTGATGATGATTACAGGTTGGTTTCAGGACAATCATCAGAGTTGCCAAAAAAAAAATCCACAGAGAGTTGAGAAGAGTCAAAAAGAGCAGCCCTGCCAATCATGTGTTCATGAAGTCAAAATAAATAAATCGGGGGCCATAAACTAATTTATTTTGTAGACATGGTTTTATGTTACCCAAGGCCAGTGTCTAAGCCATCCAATGTAGAAGGCTTTCAGATGATATAATGCAGCATCTGGCAGCCATGTTGTGTTTCTAAGCTCCTTGAGGCAGCATGTTTCCAAATGTGCAACATGGCCATGTCAACATGCAGAGCCCAGAGGATGCATTATTTAGATACATATTTACTGCGCTGTACCTTTTTTCTTTCTGTGTCTTAAACTCAAAGGTGTGTAAATATTTACAAGCCACAACATGCCTACAGGCTTGTTTTACACTGTACTGTTTCAGGCTGTCTGAGAAGGAATAAAATCTTTAGTTGTGACCCGAGAATGGTGGTACTAGACTGCACTGTGAGACACTGCTGCAAAATACTGTGTCAGAAATTCAAGACCAAACTCTCACTATGTGACTGCTGTTACAAATCAACAAATCAGAATATGACATGAAACAATGCAGAATATAACAAACACCTTTTTTGAGAAAGAGTTTTGAAAACAGTTTAGGAAAAACAAACATATATAGACACAAACAGATGAGTGGAGGTAAAACAGAAAACAAATGTTTTGCACTGGCAAGAAAACCTTTCAGAGCTTCTTATTACAGTAAGTGCAATGTTTTTAGTTCTTGTTGCCAAAAGGGGTTTTCATTGACTAAAATGTGTAAGGGAAGGCAGACACAGTTGACAGTAGTAGGGTTGCTAATGTCTTATCAATGAACAGTGAATTTCAGTTCAGTTCAGTTACTGGTTTTAATGATGTGGAGTTATATACATCAAGCTAGAAGCCTTGTGGGTCTGGAAGTCTGAATGGGCCATTTTACCCAAGGCCTTGAGGTAAGCAGTCTGAAAACCAAATGGCACTCATCTGTCCTGGTCTTTTTACATGCATGGCACCACACTCAGGAAGCCCTTGTAAAATGGCCAAATACGCTTGGAAGTATCTATAAAGAATTATCTTTATAGAGTGGATTGGTGACCGTGTATCTAGTCAGCTGATCTAGTGAAACCATTAAGGGCCACTGGAAAACATAAATATGAAGTAAACAACTATATTAGATTGTTTTTCAAAAAACTACCATCCTTATATAGATGTATGAGTCACATGAGACGCACAAGTTTCTGACTAAAGGCTCTGTCATAAAGCTGGATTTTTAGTTATTAGCTTAGGTACAAAGGTCAGTAAGAGTTTAAACGAGATTTTATTACTTCTGGAGCAGAACCAAGAAGTTCTGGTTTCAATTTGGCTCTCTATTGAGCTTGGTAAGACAACCCAAGATAGTCAGTTTCTTAAACAAAACTAATACCTTTGGCTATGATTCAATACAAAACAAAAATGGCCTGTTAACTTCTGCTCCTAATTCCCCTAATTTTTAAACATATTTTTAATAGTCAACCATGGAGAGCTTACAGGAAATGAAGGGAGGGTGATTGGGATGAAGGGGGATGTTGTGGTTCACAGTTCTGTGAACTCTATTTACAATTAGGAGATTTAATGAAATTAATTAAAATGCAATTTGTAATTATCTAAGTATCTATAAACTGTCTCATCAATATTAAGTAATTACAATTTGATATGCAGAATAAATTTACTTTGAAAAGAGTTTTGAAAACAGTTTAGGAAAAACAAACATATATAGACACAAACAGATGAGTGGAGGTAAAACAGAAAACAAATGTTTTGCACTGGCAAGAAAACCTTTCAGAGCTTCTTATTACAGTAAGTGCAATGTTTTTAGTTCTTGTTGCCAAAAGGGGTTTTCATTGACTAAAATGTGTAAGGGAAGGCAGACACAGTTGACAGTAGTAGGGTTGCTAATGTCTTATCAATGAACAGTGAATTTCAGTTCAGTTCAGTTACTGGTTTTAATGATGTGGAGTTATATACATCAAGCTAGAAGCCTTGTGGGTCTGGAAGTCTGAATGGGCCATTTTACCCAAGGCCTTGAGGTAAGCAGTCTGAAAACCAAATGGCACTCATCTGTCCTGGTCTTTTTACATGCATGGCACCACACTCAGGAAGCCCTTGTAAAATGGCCAAATACGCTTGGAAGTATCTATAAAGAATTATCTTTATAGAGTGGATTGGTGACCGTGTATCTAGCCGCTGATCTAGTGAAACCATTAAGGGCCACTGGAAAACATAAATATGAAGTAAACAACTATATTAGATTGTTTTTCAAAAAACTACCATCCTTATATAGATGTATGAGTCACATGAGACGCACAAGTTTCTGACTAAAGGCTCTGTCATAAAGCTGGATTTTTAGTTATTAGCTTAGGTACAAAGGTCAGTAAGAGTTTAAACGAGATTTTATTACTTCTGGAGCAGAACCAAGAAGTTCTGGTTTCAATTTGGCTCTCTATTGAGCTTGGTAAGACAACCCAAGATAGTCAGTTTCTTAAACAAAACTAATACCTTTGGCTATGATTCAATACAAAACAAAAATGGCCTGTTAACTTCTGCTCCTAATTCCCCTAATTTTTAAACATATTTTTAATAGTCAACCATGGAGAGCTTACAGGAAATGAAGGGAGGGTGATTGGGATGAAGGGGGATGTTGTGGTTCACAGTTCTGTGAACTCTATTTACAATTAGGAGATTTAATGAAATTAATTAAAATGCAATTTGTAATTATCTAAGTATCTATAAACTGTCTCATCAATATTAAGTAATTACAATTTGATATGCAGAATAAATTTACTTTGAAAAGAGGAGTTTGCTAAATGCTAGATTTAGCACAGAAGCATTACAACGAATTCAGTGTCATAGCCAAAAATATACATTGGGGAAACATCAGGTTACTACATTTTGCTATAGTATAGTTACTTCAGTTTGCAAACAACAACAAACATACACATTTATATTACTTTAATTTTGTTTTAGATTTTATTATACTCTGTAGGGAAAGGAATACAGCACAGTCACTGGCGATTTAGAGGTGTTTTTTTTCTTCACTGTGGTTTGAAACAACTAACAAATTTGAATCCTCTTGGGTTAGGGGGCTTATAAATGGTTGTAGTGGTAAATTACTTTTTTACAGGTGATTCAATTAGTCTTTAATCAGCCAGTGCTGCAATCCAAATATACTCAGTAATTCAACCATATGTGTAAAACTCACTGATTCAGTTTTTTCCTTTAATCTGTCAATAGGTTGCATATGTACTGGAAGAAAAACTACAAATAAATACAAGCATATTTTGGTTCCATCTATACAGATGTGGCTGTAAAATAAAACCAGAGCTGGAGGTTCCTCTGGCTCAGTTATAATCAAGGATGAACTGAAACAATAATTCAGAATTTGAATCCATCCCATTTACTCAAACCACGTGATTTTTTTTATAGGCCAACCCTATTTGCTGATGTAACGTGTACCAGACTAGTTATAAATTTAGCCACTATGTTCATCTGGGAGGAAAGGTAAAAGTTAAGTTAAACATTTCAGATCAACTAACAAGTAGTCCATCTGAATACTGGGTTTCTAGGTGTGCTCTGGTTTTGAGTGAACCCTCAAAAACTCACTAGAAATACATGAACCATAGTACATACAAATGTAAAAGGTTAGACACACAAAACAATTACTCTACACTTTTTAAAAAGAGAATGAGATAAAAAAAAAAGTTAGCTCAAAGCATCAAGCATATCAAAATTTTCAAAGAACTTCTCATACATGCACTGAAATTGAATATAACCTACAACAATGTAAGTAATTAAATTACTGGTGTCCATAAAGCAAACAGCAAAGAATGAATACACAATGAAAGTGAATATTGGCTACACAACTGCAGGTATGGTATTAACGTCCAAAAATCATTCTTCTTTATAAAGCATTAACACACAACAAATGGCCGTCTATGGAAGGCCCTTTTCTCTGGTCTCTGGAGAATGCTTCAGATCCACGAAGGAGACATCTGAGCACAGCAATACATTTGCTGTATAATGTCGATGAAAACTTCAAACAACAGTGTCTGGTATCACAATGGGGATCTTGATTTTTTTTTAACCCATATTTGCAATAATAACAGACTTGTATTCTGCCAACTCTCCTGGTATTCTCTTCTTTTTTTGTTCTCTTTTCTGGGAGAGTAGTCTGAGCTTCAGCATCACAGTCCTGCTGCTCCTCCAGAGTACCATTGGCCCACTCAACAAAGCCATCTGCTGCCCTCTTCACACTCAAAGTCTCCAGCACACTTATCAGGTTATCCTACATTCTACTATCCGCTATCTATGCCGATTGTTGTTGCGTTGTAAATAGTTAGAGAGAGGGGACTTTGACTCGGCAATCTTTTCGGTTCGTGTTGGTGAGGACTGAAACCTGTATGCATGCTCCACGCTCTAATATGCCCCCCAAATGACAGGTATGAAGCATAGACAGGGCAGTTAAAACAGGTCCACTGGCCCACCATGCAGCAGCCCAACAGGATTCGTCCCAGCACACCAAATGGCCAGTCTGACTCCTTCCCGTACGAGCAGCAGCCTGGCTTTTCACGTCAGAAGCACGTTTCTTAGGGCAAGTCAATAAGAGATTCTGCTCCTCAGCTCTTTTTTGACACATATAGAACTGATATTAATGTTAACCTAATCAGTTTATACCATAGAATTTTTTTATGTGTTCCTGGATAAGCAGGGCATCAATTATGAAGCTAAAAGGACCCTTGCCTTGTGGGATGATCTGCAGGGAGGAGCCTCTCTCCTGCCTATGTGTCTGTGTCTGCTCATCTCTTACGCCCTCTGTTTGGACTTTACTTATTAATCAAAGGCTGGTCAAGATCGCTCCAGTCCACTTTAATCCCTGCTCCGAAGGATACGAATGTCTTTTGACAAATGCACTGTCAGTGGCTGAGGGTTTTGCAAATGCAAGACATACTGAGCAGCTCATAGTATGTCAGCCATTTCTGTTTGTGCCATCTTTGAAATGGAATACATTGGGAATGACTCTTTGAGGGGTTTGTTATAATAAGTCAAAATCCCTGGACTGAGGACAGGAAAATTAATCAAATGGATTTCCATTGCTTGAGTGAACCTTTCATTTTCCCTCTCCCTCTATCTCTCTGCACATCTGGTTGCAATGCAGAATAAGATTAACAAACTAAATCAGCTAAACTTAAACTGTTATTACTCCTGCAGTCAACAACTGTATTCCCCCTGATTACAGTCCTAGTGATAATCTCATAAATAAAGCACATATAATTCTAGAAGCATGGCCAACATGTTTAGCTTTATGTTTTCAAGTTGTACCTGAAGGTTCCTGCTATTACTCTGACTCTGTCCTGCCCAGTATCTCCAGTTCTGCGAAGGAAGCAGCAGCACCACCTTTTCACAGCAGTGCCCAATGGCAATCCATATTTATCAGTTTTGCTTACTGTGTATTTTCGACCAATGGCTATCTTTATATTCTAGAGACAAAAGACAATAACATTGACACTGTATAGTAGACTACGCTGTTCCCCAAAATACAGTACTGTCCACAAGTCTGATAATCTGAATTTCTGGTCAAATTTGTCACAAGAAAAATATTTGATCTCTGACAAAAATTAATATTTTATATGTAAATGATCGAGTTACCCTGCCATATTCTAATATTATACAGCATGCTTTCTCAAAGCTTCGATCATCCATTATTTATTCTTCATTTGGTTCAACATTAGCTTCCACAAAGTGGTTGCTAGTCTTCCTGTGGTCCACACAAAAACAATAAAAAAAGAGTAAAAATTTAAAATCACCTAGTATCAATGAGACTAGAAAATGCAATACAAGCCTAATATAAAAATTAAAAAATAGGTTAAGTGACTCTACTATCATATTCAGTATAATTAGTGTATAAGTAAGTTATGTTACTATATTGTTGTAGGCGTTTTTGATTGCGTGTGTGTTTTTGACTGACCTCCCTTACTTGTGAACATGTCACTTATTTTACAGAATTTGGGTGGCTGTGTTGGTGGTGAGGGTCATTCTCTTTTTTATTCCCTCCTTCTCTACTCTACCTTTCCTTTTCTTCTGACCATGACGACCGTCCATTTTGCTGTGCAACTTGTCTAAAATGTTATCAGTGGAGTAGCAGGTAGACAGTTGCAGTATGTGCATCACAGAGAGTGATGAGGTCATTTTTTTTTTTTGACCCTGAGGGTGAGAACAGCGCCTGACGCATGGAAGGTCTGGCAACTAATTCCTGCTCACTATATCATCGCTGGTCAAGTTGACTGTTAAAACAACAGGCCAAAACGACCCTCACACTACCAGGAAATGTCCCGGGCTGTCTGTGTGGGGGTATAATATTAAAGGGGCACTCCACTGATTTTTACATGAAGATCAGTTGTCCTTGTTGTGAGGAGTGCTACTTAGCCTGTGAAGACAGTTGTATCGTGGCCCTGGAGGGAGCTTTCTAAAGTTTGCAAAAAATAACCCTGATAATTTCAAAATGATGTCACCAGGGTTACTTAGTTTTGCCTTGAGACTTTAATTTTTTTCAGAGTCTGCAATAGCAATAATAAAAGCAATATAATAAAATCTGGGAGTGTTAAATTTAAAAGACATGGGTGTTTACAAGACAGGAGGGACATGATGAAAAATAATCTCAACATGCTTTATGAGAAGTGTCTGAGACAGGGTATGTGGGGTGTGACTCTTACTAGGGACTAAAGGTCAGGATATCTCTGCTGCATTGCTTCAGTTTTGATCATTTAAAAAGGAAAGTCTCTCACAAATGCCTCAATATTATCAATAAATATGGAGAGGGCAGCTTGGCATCTGCAATGAGAGCGTCAGACAGCAAATGTTCTAGTTACACTGACTGGACTCACTTAGGAAATACTCATCCAAGTCATAGATGTGATCTATTAATCATACACAAACAAGGAAGTTGAACAATCTAGTTATATGAATAAAAATGATCACATAGTTTGGGAAAATATGCATTTACTTTTCTATAGCAGGGTGTGAGGCAACTGTGATGAGGCCCATAGCTGTAGAGAAGGTGGATCAGTAAAACAACTTATGAGTCTTTGCTCTGAAACTTTCATGAGGAACTCTTAATTCATGGACTCTTAAACTTCATCGTGTTTGTCAGTGCAGTCATTGTTTGGACAAGAAGAGCCAAGCCCTTAGAACAGCAGGCTATTAGGGCTTGCTGCAGAGGGTGATACCAATAGCTACAGATACCATATGGCACGGGGAACACGATACAACACAAACAAACGCAGGACACAGGGATGGGCAGACCCAGACAATGGGATTACCTCGGCCGTATACCCTGTGTTTGTGCATATTCTTGATACTGTATGCATGTAGGTGTATGTGTTTGTATTGTGTAGTATGTGTGTGCAGCTGAGCATTTGTGCATTTTTTAGTTTTCAGCCAGTATATGTATCATTTTGCATCGTTACTTCCATTGCAGTGTCAGTTCTACAGAGCATAGAGTATACCCCTTGAAAAGGACAGCAGCATCAGGTATATTACTGAGTCTGACTGTGAAAGGAACATTCACCCATAACACATGACACCTGAATGTGGTTGTTAGCATCAAAGTCTGAATAAACAATAAAGTTTCCAGACATAAGAGAATAATGGAAAAGGCAGAAGTCAAAATGTGCCATGATACAAGGCAAGGCAATTCTTTTGAAACATGTTAATTGCAGCATTTACTACATTAGCACATCTTAGTATGTACACCACAGTATATTATCTGAATATACTATGGCCAATTAACAAATTAAAGGAAAATGAAAAAAATTTGGTTGGAAACACTGTTTACAACAAAACTCGCCAGTTGTTGATTTATAATGCCAGTATAGTTGCTATAGTCACATACATGTATGTCAAAAGTAAAGCATTTTATTTCTCTTGTTGTTGTAAGGTGCTATAAGGTGCTATAAATATGCCCCAAACTTGCCTGACAGCTTAATACAAAGTTGCAAAGTAGGAGGAGCAGCTGGTTCTTGACCTGTTTTGTTCTTCAACATACTGCAAAAACACTGGAGTCTCCTTGGTAGTTTAAAATACTATAAGTTTATGTTAAAGCCATCAGTGAGAACTGATGAGATATCATGTTTTTTCTTTAGGTTTGTAACACAGGATGGCTGTAAATACTATTATACTGATAGGCCTTAGTTTCCATTTCTATTGAGAGGTTGTAGTTGGAGCCAAATCCCATTTACACAGTTGCAAAAGTCATCTAAAAGTGGATGATCTTTAATCTGAAAAATAAGGGATGTCACCCGTTTGTTTTGTTTTTTTTACTAATGATTCAACCAGTAGAATTTCGCGTCAATCCAAGCTTTGGAAAACACCTACCATTGCCTTTGCAGAAAATGGATGGATCTTTGAACAACCAGAATAGTTCCCCTTTATCAATTTAAATCCTTTTTGAAGTTGATTCAACTTCATCCTGCAACTTTGTTAAAGTCCTTACCCCCATACAGTCAAGTGTGAAGGAGTAAGGACCAATTTCCACATGTATTAAAGATACACAAGAGTATATCTAGTTTTTATTTCTTTGAAAACTTGATTTGATGAGTTGAGTAAATCTAAAAGATACATTCATTCATTCAGCTCATAATTTCATCACCTCAAGTTACGACAGCTCATATTTATGAGTTCTAACGTGGTCCGAAAGATAAAACTAGTAATTCTAACGAAGTTGAATTAACAGGAAATTTAGAAAATCTAATGTAAATATTTACATTTCACTAAATTCCTGAATGATGCTTTATGATGTACTCCAACTTTGCAACTCTATGGGCATTGCACTGAATTAGAACTGTGAGTGTCATGTATATTCATAATGGCCACTTTTTTCCCATGCTGGTGGTGTACAAATCTGTTAAATGACAACAGTACTGCTGCTTGAATTGGTTCCAGTCCATTTAGACTGGTAGGATGAAATCAGGTCTAATTAAGTACAAAGACTTATTATTGATGTTTTTCTTTGCTGTTCAGGAGACAATATATATTTTGCATTAAACCTTTGATTTGTCAGCCCATAACAATCCTGTCTTTGTGCATCTTTTGCTATTGAAATCAAACTGAAAATTTTGCCTTCACGACAGCACTAGCGTAGCTGTTTTAGGGAGCTGTCAGGATAAGGATTACCATTAGCTGCAGCAGAAGTCTAGTAGATCATAGCCAGAGGAGAGAAAGGCGAGTGGGGTCTGACAAAAAGCAGGAGGCCTAAAGTCATCCCAGCCTGAGGCGAAAGCTGTGCTCCATAGGGACATAAACACACTGAACTCAAGCTCAGGTCTCTCTTGATAAACAGTGAGCAAGAACACACACACACACGGGCATACTTGAAAATACATGCAGCTCACAATGTGTTTGTTGAGGAGACATTGCAGCCATAGGCCTGTTGTACAAAAGAATCCTTTGTTCTATTACAGCAGTACACACACACATGAAGTACACACACACCAAAAAAACACGAGTGCTTCATGCATTACAGGCAGAGGAGAACGAGGCTGCAGGTTCAAGGCTGTTGGGGACTGTTGGAAGTCTGAAAGTTGCATCTGTCTCATACATCTGTGTTGTCTCACTAGAGTACAGCTACACTGCATATCATCTTGCACATGTTAGTGTTTCAGGTTAGAGTGTGTGCATTTGTGTGTGTGTGTGTGTGTGTGTGTGTGTGTACACATTTGTTTTTTAAACTCTTTTGGACATTTTCCGATATAAACAGGACCAGGCAAAACCTCTTTTCTGAGGTCCTGTTTAGGGTTACATGTAAATTGTGAATTGAGGTTAAGTTTAGGGTAGGGTGGGGGTTTGGGTTTGGCTATCCACAATTAAAAGTCAATGCAATGTTCTAACAAGGACAAGTGTGTGTGTGTGTGCGTGTGTGTGTGAGAGTGTGAGAGTGTGTGTGTATGTGTGTGTGTACACTGACAAAGAACGACTGGGAGTGCATGCTCTATGTGGGTCGGGTCATCTTCCCCAGCAGGTTTTCTCAGGAGGTGAAGAGGAACTGTTAGGAGAGTGATGTCTCTCTGTGTTAGTGTATCAGTCTGGCAGCCCTAACCCCTCCTCCACCCTTCTGACATCTCTGTGCAAACATATGGAGATTTCAAAGAAATATGCCGGAATTTACAGTATGTCAAAATGCAAACACAGAAAATAGTTTGTGTAATATTGTCAACATCCGCATTTATAATGTAGACTTTGGAGCATTTAATTAATCAGTTCAGTGAATCAGTCAATTAATCATCACCACAATGAGTAGACTGGCAGCCACTCTGAGACACTTTCCATACCAATAGGTGGGATCTGTTAGGAAATCTGCAAAAATGTCTTCCAGCAAAAAGAGGAGTGGATCATACTTCAGTGCAAACACTGATGCAGACAGCTATGGACCTGCACACGGACAGTAAAGTTACATGAGTTTGTACATACATTAGTACTACCTTCAGGATCCTGCATATGCAGTTTGATCAAGACCTCCTGTGCCAGTGTTTTGTTCTTATCAGGGAGGAAAGAGCAACTTTAGACATTAAAACTCTCCATTAAAAGAGAGATGAACTAACAAATTTCAGATGCTCTGTACTAGCACAGACCACTGATACTACATGTTGAAAATGTTCAACAATGTGAGTGTTTTAGAAAGAGCCATGAATCAAAACTTTGGAACTTTTATTCCCGGTTGATGTATCAAATAACATGAGTATGTCCAGTTACTAATAATTTAAATAAGATCATCTGTGGATGTGGGTTACTGACAATCAAAGAACAAACATATACAAATAAGTGTGAGGTAACACCTCTCTGTCAGATGTTTTTTCTGACTCTGTTTGGTCCTCTGCCTTATTAATCTGCTGCTGACACCACCCCATTTAAACAACCATTTTATTTCTTTTTCACCATGCATGAATGCATGTTTATGGATGTGCTCAGACTCATAAAAAGTTGTCTGTCATGGCCTTGTACATGCAAACATTCACATACACACAAATCTGGCAACTTGATAGTCATCCTATGCCTGTAATTACCCCATCTGACAGTAAGGGGATAACATTTTCTTGCATGCATTCACACCCGCCCACACAAATGCGCAGGCAACATAACCATATGCACCAGACCAAAGACACACAACATACACAGATTCACACTCCTGTGCACACCCACACTAAAACACACACCCACACAAAAACATACACTCACACGCATACCAACCTTGAATCCATCCTCAGCTACGACCTCCAGTGTCTTAAACATGAGGAAGGTAAACAGCCTGATTTAATCGTCATTAATTAATTAAGACTGCCATTTTACTGTTTAAGACAGGTTGCTTGTAAAAACTGTAGTGTCAGTCTTTGTTTATAGGCACATTCATATGTTGATAAGATCTAAATTTTATCACTTTTTTGATACAATGTATCGCCAGCATTTTTTCAGAAATAATCATTCAATGAATTCAATTGCATTCTGTAATCGCCTTTATATAAATCAAATCAGCCTCCCCTAAGAGGGATTCAAACTGCATACCCACACACAAATAATTCATAGGCAATTATGCGTGCATTTACTGGTCAAAATGCACAAGACAAAATTTTGTTGATTTAATTCTTTTGTCTTTATGCTCAACTATGTACAGATACACAAACTGTTCTTCATCTGTTGTATTCCTGACAGAGCAGCCCCTCATTCTGTGTTGGTTGCCCCCAGTGGTCGATAAATTTACTTTCTAATGCAGTTTATTGTTCTATTATCATTCCAATTCTATATTAAAATGATATTAATTTATTTTTTAAGCTACACTAATCAATATTCCTGTTCTATTAAAGATCACTCATAGTGACAGAGAATAGAGGGGAAATTAATAAAGCATATGATGGCTATTTGGGTGAACCGGTTTCAGGGGTTGGTATTGCACATGTTGGCTCACTGGAGAGGCAGCCTAAGACACTTAATGGAAAACAGCAATTGTTAATGTCAATAGTTCCACGTGTGCTTTTACCTGCTGTGATAGGTCAAAATAACAACTGTGAAAAAGGTGTAATACCAGCCAACTCTGCTGGACCTCTATAGCATCTTGTCTGCAAAGTCCACACTCATGAATCTAATTTCCAGCAGCAGCAGGCAGTCATTTTTTGTAAAAAGCTCCGATAAACACATCATGTACTACTTTGCCAGCACCAGCAGACAGCTTGGGAGCATAGTGCAGCATTAGGCAGCTAAAAATGTAGATATTTTATTTTTCAGGAGCAGGTGGAGACCAAAGCAAGAGCTAAAAGACCGTGAATACTGGACTAACGTTTGTTAAGTGACAAGAAACACAAATACAAATGACTCTAATGTTACTTCCTGTCTGCTGGATGTGTAAATTAGCAACCATTTGCTAACAAGATACTATGTCAGTGACCCACTGCCACCAAGTGGCCAAAAAATCTATTAATGAAACTTTAAATTGTACTGCTGATAATAAGAATTGTTTCTATTATGGTCATCACAAGTAATAGAAGCATTAAGTACAGCTGAAGCCAAAGTAATGTTACATTTTTCTGAAAAATTACTATATCTCTCCAATTTTTGCTTTTTATATTCGAAGTCTGAGATATCTAGTGATGTTTATGAACACTCCAAAATCTAGCATTGAGGTTGAAGTTAGAATATTTACCTTTTTCTGCTTCACTGCTACAACGAGAAAGCATGTATTTCATTCTGTAATTTGCACTCCATAATTCAATATGCATGTGAGTCAATGATTAATTCAGTCATTTGTGCAAATGGCTGTAGTTCAAGCACTGCGTCTAGCTGTTACCAACAGTTTAGACAGCACATCAATCAATATTGTGGTGCAACCTTTCATATTTTCACTGAACTAATGCAATACGATCAACTCTTGACAAATACTGTACATCTCCTCTGCTTGTGCTCATCAACACTTTCCTTCACAGCTCTGCATGAAAAGTTTGCTTCTTAACTTCTCGTGTTATTAGATTTGACTTGCTCATTTTTCATCTTGACAGCTTCACTAAAGCAGCCTGAAAAGGCTCAAAATATTTGTGTGTGTGTGTGTGTGTGTGCGTGTATGTGTGTGTGTGTGTGTGTGTGTGTGTGTGTGTGTGTGTGTGTGTGTGTGTGTGTGTGTGTGCCAGTATGTGTGTGAAAATGAATAGTGTCCTCGGCTATTTCCCTCAAGTCTTTTCATCCTTGTCGCTTTTTAAAAAGCTGTTTCTCTTTTTTCTCCCTTCGAATTCCTGAACCCCCCCCCCTTAACCCTCCATCTTATTACTCTTTCTACTCCTTCTCCAATGATACTTTCTCATTTTTTTCACCAGAGAAAAAACAACAACACTCGTCTTCTGGCAGCCAGTTCGTCTCAAGCCTCTCCAAACCTTTCCCTGCATTGGTATTGGCTGGCGTTAGCATCTGCAGTATTGGTATTGGCTGGTTCCAGCAGGTGAAGCATAGCTGTGCCACTTAATCAATGCCCTGCAGTGAGGAAAGCAAGTGCCAGACACAGTGCAGCAGAAGTAGCTGCAGCCGTCAGCATTGGCAGCTCTCCATGAAGCTGAGTATGGGGATGGCATGACCTTCAGACGGCTGGACCAGAAGGAGAAAGACAAACAAACACATACACATAGCCATGCATATTTTCCTTGCAAATCACGTTCTTTCTCAAAGTGTCCACATAACTTCGCTTTTCCTCTGCAGAGGACAATGTTCAACTTTTCATAATGGGACCATAAGCATGGCAAGTAGACACTTCTTGAAGGTCAAGGAGACTCTCAGATAACACATGCACACACACAAACACAGACTGCAGAGGCTGCCAGACATATGAAGCTGCTTCAAAAAAAGGAAACAGTTTTAAACTGAATATATACAATACTACAATAGGATTCAACAAATAAGAGAAATATCTCTGGAGGCTCTCTGGATATATGAATATGTTTTTACTGAATAATAGCTAGATGCCAACATGTTTTGCCTTCATTAGGACAAAATGCCGTGTCATATCACATCTTACCTTCCTTTCCAAATAGCAAAGATAATGAGTTTTGGGGTTAAGTTTAGCTTTAAATACTTTGGTTAGGGTCCAGGACAATGCTCATGTTTTTTCTGAATTCCCTTTATTATTAAAAAAAAAATCCCATAAAGAGCCAAAACAAGCAATGCTTTATTGGGTATTTCAGCTAAAGAGTACTGTATTTAAAAAATGAAATGAATTGATGGGTGATGCATTGTCTTAGTTACGAGGGCTTATAAAACACCATAAACTGAATAATCAAAGATCGTCACAAATATATATCTTTTTTTTTCATCAAAAAAGTGTCAGTAATTTATTAAAACAGCCGGCAAACAGCCGGTTTTACCAAAAGTTTCTCAAAACGGGAAATAGTGTGTTGCCTACAGACAATTTACGGCTTTGGATTAATAGAGATAAAGTACCCTAGTAAGTATTTACAGCAACAGGATGGTTTATGGAAGATTGAGTCAAAATAAATTACAGTGCCTACCATGTTCATTGAATCAAGTAACTAGAGGTCCCCAAAGGTTCCCTCATTTCCTAGTAATCAAATTATATTGATACTGAACCCAAGTTGGGCAGTTCTCTATTATATTCAGTTCAACTGAGTCCAACTGTATAGACACATGTCTCAGATCAGTATATAAATATGTCTAATATCCTAATGATCAGAGTGGACCTGCTATAAGGTCTGATCATGCGATGCATTGTAATCACAACAGGATAAAATTGTGGGTTTTGATTCGTGAGTGTAAACTTTGGTGATGTATTACTGCTCTTTTTGACTGCAGCTGCTGGTAATTGATGGAGGATCATTCTGCCGCCAGTGTCACAGTTCTCTATACAGGTTTACTTGGATGGACTACATTTGAATAGAGTCTAATTCTTCTTAGATCCCTTTTGGGTTGAGTCTCTTATTTCTTTTTTTTTTTAATTTTAAATAAAGCTTAGTATCTAATTTTGAATGTTTTTACTTAGGTGGGTTTTTATGTCTCTAAAATTTTGGATCTATGAAGACTAGAAGGAAAAAGGTCACCAAGAGCAACAGTGTGGCTAACTGGCCTGTTTTTAAAAGGTTTTCAATAGCAATTGAGCTCTCAGAGGCCAATAAGATATATCAGGCTTTTGCCATGTTCATGTCATATCAAAGGCATCCTAATTACAAGTTTCTGACTTATAAATTGTAGTCATGTCAACTTTCAAATCATAGTTGTCACTGGAATGTAACTTTTCCCTTTTTTTATTAATAGTTTTTTTCTTGTTTTTTTTTACCACACAGATTAATGGATGAGTGCAAATTTCGGCTCTATTTTAATCCTTTACTTACACAGGTTTTCAATGTGGCTGCCATCGTATTAACATGTATTCAATATCTAAAAGAAATTGTTATACGGTCTCAAATCAATTCATGCTCTTTCTTTCAGGAGATATATAAATAAAGCCTACATACACAAACTCCTTTTCACTCCTTCTCCCTCCCTTCTCGTCTTCCTGTCTCAAACACTCCTCCCACATATTGCCCTCCTCCCTAACCCCTGATCTCCCCTCACTCTACCGCCCTCTTCTCCTCTCCCCTCCCCTCTTGTGAGCTCGTGCAGAGCCGACAGGCCCCCTACGTTGCTGGCCTATTAACAAGCTTCAGTTCACTGTAATGATGCCTCTCCTTATGTCTGTGCAGCTGCTGCAGCACTGAATAGGGAGGATAAAACTGGAATTCTCAACATCCACATCATTGTCTCATTGCCACTCTCTGCTGTCATGTGAGAAACAGAGAAAGGAAATGCTCTGGTTTGATGTCTCCATCCATGACTATTTCATTTCAAAATGTTGATAATTGACTCAGACAAACTTTTAACAATCTCTTACAAAAAAATTCAAATTTTTCTTGCAATATATTTTTACATTTATAAGACATCACTTGCCTTTTTTGGTTCTTTTCAACTGTGACTAGGAGACAATTCAATTTTCAGTGGATTTATGTGATCACGCCACCATGAATTTCATAGATATTTTAACGTATGGATTCAGATATACTAAATCAATAATAAAACTTGTAAATGATACTGTATTCACTAATGCTTTACAACAAAAGAAAGAGACAGAAAGAAAGAAAGAAAAAGGGAAAAAAATGAGAAAAAAAGGAAAGAAAGAGAGAAAGAAAGGAAGAGAAAGAAAGAAAGAAAAAGAAGGAAAGTTAAAGGATGCAAAACGGAGACAAAATAGGATATGAAGACTGACAGATTCTGTTGCTGGACTAATGTCAGCTCTCTTCTTACTCAAAGGAGTCTGCAAAATGTTTTTACAACAACAAATACACCATACATGTATATGTTTTGCACATTTGTATTAGTGTATAAATTATGTGTCCATGTGCTAAGGGAAGACAGACAGCTGCTGCAGGATCCATCAGTCAGCTGCTGTATTTATAGGGTGATGACCATAGAACACTAACAGCTGCATCACACAGGGACAGAGACAGAGAGGGAGAAAGAGAGGACACAGGAACCTGACACGTTAAACACTCACCTCTTTAAATCTGCCAGTGGTCAAAATGACTCTTACACCAATTTAATGTGAACTATCAAGTCACTCTGCACAGGATTTCAGACAACATCTCGTTGGCTTAATAAAGACAGAGACAGCAGAGGGGACTCCACCGAAAAACTTGGAAGTATAGTGTCCCTTGCAAGTAAAAATTTAAAAGGAAAGAATTTTTCATTGTTTGAAATCATATATTGTCAAGGCCTCTGACCCTGAATGAGACTTTTATTATTAAATAGATTTCTGCTTGCTTCCATTTACATGGGCCTATGCATGGGTACATTAGCAGAGCAGTACCAAAGAATGGATTTCTGCCACAATTTTTTTAAAAAGAATGAAAAATGGTAAAATGGGGGAAAAGGGGAAGTGTTATACAAATATTGTAGCCAAGTACATAAAAACGGTACAAAAGTCCTGTACAAAACGAAACATTAGCTATGTATACCCATGTGTATCTGCAACACAGTTGCATCCAGTTTAGCAAAATGAACATAAATTCTGCTATGAAATTTAAATTTCCCCACAGCCAAAAGATTATGTGTCGCAGAAACTGGGAAAAGAAATTCAGCTCCTAATCCCATAAAACTTTCCTGAATTTAATTAAATGCAAAAACCAGCACTGACCTAAACCTCACTAAAACCAGGTGTCAGTGAGGTTTAGGTCAGTAAATCAGTTAGTTTTAATCCCATTTAATCGCATCCATCACTGAGAGACCAGTCAAGACAAGGCAAGGTTTTTACTCTTGTCTCAGGGAAGCAACTGCAATCCAAGCAACCATCAAGGATCTTGAGACTTGGCTCACCACGGTAGACAATTCTGGCTTACCCGGTAGGGTCAAGGCTTAGATACCAACATACCTCGTGTCCTCTAGCCTCTGCTCGTGTCTGAGGTAAAACAATTGAGACCCTGGAGAGGAAGATCAACAACTACCTCCGCAGATGGCTGGTTCTGCCATACAGCTTTGGCGATGCAGCAGTGTACAGTAGGTCCATTAAACTCCAGCTCCTGATCAGTAGCCTTGAGGAGGAGTTCATGGTTACGCAAAGAGAGGAACTGCTTTATCGGGACTCCAAGAACTCCAGAGTGTCTTCAGCCGGCAGGCAGGAAGTGGAGGGCCAAGTGGAGTGGAGTCTTGGCTGAGACACAAGGCTTTGGTGGGCACAGTGGTGACAGGACAGACAGGGCTGGAGCTATGCCACAATCTTGCTCTAACAAGGCCCATGCCATTGACTGGTCTGGTCCTAGAGGAAGTGTGGGCAAGAGTCGAGGAGGCACAGACCAGCAGGATGGTGGGCATGCGGCAGCAGGGAGCATGGACTCGGTGGGAATGAGCACTGGAGAGGAATATAACCTGTTCTGGCATCTGGCAGGTAGAACCTTAGCACAAGTCCAATAGTCCAAGCTGTGTGAGATGTCCTACCCAGCCTGAGAAAATCTCCATGACTGGTGCAAGACTGATACTTCAGCATGTACTCAATGCCTCTGAAAAGGTTCCTAGGAGCGCATCATCAGCAGCTGCCCAAAAGCCCAGGTGGAGGGCTGCTAATGCTGGCAACACAACCGGATGCTGAAGCCGTTTGCAGAGGCAATCTCTAAAGTTGTGGCTAATATCAAGCGTGTTCGCAGCCAGAGGATCACCTTTGTCGGGGCTGGAGAGCAGCCTAAGGTACAGCCCAGTTCAGCTGCGGGTCGGCTCACCTCTACAGTGGACTGGGAGCTGCAAGTGGACTTGATGCGGCAGCTCAAGTTTCCCAGACCAAATTATAACAACTTAGCACCTTGTCTGTCATCAGCAAACATCAACCTCTACAAAGCAGGTGTTCCTGATAGAGCTGGCACTTCTCTCAGGAAGACCACATAGAGGGGGGAAATGAGCAGTTGAACTACCAGGAGCTGGTGGATCAGTGCCATTGGAGAGGCTGGAAGGCTTGCTGTGAGATTGTCGAAGAGGGATTTAGAGGCTTTGCTGGCCACTCACTTTGCAAGGTCTTCGCCCTACTTGACATCACTGGAACTGCAAAGAGCAAGGCCATCAAGTCCACCATGGAAGCTGCAGAGAGAGCCTCCAGATGGCTGGATCCAGCCAGGATCTGTTCAGCCCTAGCTGGGCCACCTGAGAGACAGTGTACGGTGCTTAAAGACCCAAAACACCTGATGACCTCAGGAAACATCACAGATGACTTGTTCAAGCACATCTGAAGATGTATCTTTTAAGTCACAAATGGCAAATTTAATGTGATTGGAGATACTCACCATTCTTTTAAACAGTGTATACACACCAGCACAGTTGTCGAACAAAGCCAAAATATCTGATAACACCTGTCTGAGTGGAGGTGTGTAGGGCCTTTAAAGATAGTATACAATCAAATATGACAATGCAAATCATGAAATTCTCACACCTGAGAGGCTGGAACTATGGAGCTTTCAACTTTGAAGATGCACCAAATGCCAAATGCAATTTATCAACAATTATCAGACAAACATTTCAGGTCACTGTACTCACTGGAGATGGTTGACAGCCAAGAAAAAGGTAATGAGATTCATATTATGTTATAAATTTCGATTAATATTTCAGACTTTTCTTTGTCTTCATGAAATTCCATTCCTGTCACTCTTTGTACTTGAAGACCTTTGTGTACTCATAAGGCAAGAGGGCCATCTGTATTACCTGTCTCTCTTCACTGAGCTCTCTTCCCTTTTGCTTTACAGAGAAAGTTATCTCGATAACAAACTGAAACTGCCTCCCCCATTCTTGCTTTTACCTACAACACTATGTATAGTGTAAGAAGTATCGGTACTTACAGAATCATGGCAGTTGTCATTGGTAGGTTCTAGTTTGCTGTCGTGGCAGCTCCTAAGGACAGAAAGACATACAGCAAGTTAATATCTACAGGAGTGTAGATATTGAACTGAGCCAAATGGAAGGAATATTCTCATTGTTCATATGGATGTTTGAACTGAACTGAGGTGTGAACAAACGTGGTGCTTCCCAGCAACATGATATACTCTGAAGGAAGCTCTGAACAGGAGTTACCAAGGCTGCATTACCACCTGAGCAAAGTGGGCTACTGCCCCAGGGTCCCAGAACTCTAGGGATCCTGACAGTTTTACTGTATGTCATGTGGCTTGTGATCACTTTAGGGCTGAAAATAACAATTATTTTCAAAATAAATTAATCTACAGATTATTTTCTCAATTAATTGTTATTTAATACAACATCAGAAAGTTGTTAAAATGCCTACCACAGTTTTTGGAGGTGATCAGTCCTCAAATATGTTTCTCACTATTGAGATCCTGTAATCATCAACTATTTAGTACATCTACTTTCATAAATTACTTAAAGAACGAATGGATTTTCAAAAAAGTTGCCATTTACTTTTTTGTTGATCGACTAATCAATTAATTAAAAACACTGCAGCTCTAATGAATTTAACTGACTATTTGTTCGGGAATATGCATCCCCTAAAACACTATTTGTAAATTAACAATGGCCTTAAGGTGGCCCCTGCTTTCTTGGTTTTTTGTTTATTTCCTTTATTATTCAGTTTTGTGTGTTTATGTCTAATATTTTTGAATTATTCTGTTGAACCAAATTATGAGACAGCAAACTTGTGGATGCGCTGTATTCTATGAGCTCAAAAAAGGATCAAACATATTGTAGCTTTGTATCACCATATCTGAATAATACCAAATATCTGGTGCAAAACTAACCCATTTTTTAATACTTGAAAAAAAAAAATACAGTTATGGTCAAAACTCTTTCCAAAGTATCACAGTAAGACCTTAAAGAATACCTTGAAGATATTTTTAAAACCGTCATGAACTGCATGGTAAATGGTCTGTGGACATGCCTGTGACAGTTGGTGATCATTTTTAATCATCATCTCTTGTAAGCACCATCACCTGACAATGGGCCACTGTCTTGAAAGAGGTCTTCTGACCGAAATGTCAACTTCTCAAAAACAAACAAAAAAAAAACATCCAGAGGCGACAAGTCTGTATAGAATTGACCTTTTCCTTTATAAATAGGTTAATATAATAAGAGTATCTTCACTAGAGCTTAAAACTGAGCCAGCTACAACCTCTGAAAGACTGCAGTGTTCGCCACCATTGACAGAGAGATGTTGGGTCACAGACGGTTCAAGTGGGATTGGGACAAAAGTACTAGTACCCATAACTTGGGATTCATGCATAACAATTAGTTCTTTTTAACTTTTACACCCACAAACAGATAGAGTTGTAACTGAAAACCTTTGATGTGTTACTGAAAACCACTGTGCACAGCTACAGATCTCCTTACAGATTCACAAATCTATTTTCTCAGATATTATTTACACACACAAACATCTGACTATATTCATACAAAATCTTTAAATACATTCAGATGTGGCTATACACGGCGAGAATACTTTAAACCTTTTTGAGCCCATACTATCCTAGTATAAAAAAACTGATTTTGGGAGTAATGGGGGATTAATAGGAACTGAGAGCCCTGAGAGTTAGGTGAACTTTCATCTTGTTTGTTGTAAGACTGTGGCCAGGGACCACAGATCACATTTACACCTGGCAAAGCCAAGATCTGATCTCAGTACAAGCCCGACTACATCCGGATGCTGTCTAGCCTATCCAATAGAATTTTGACTGCAGTGTGCATTCACACTCGCATTAATATGCACTTCTTCTTATCTGGATAAGATATCCAGATAGAGACTGAATACAAGAGGTAAAACTGTCTGCAGTGAGACAGGTCAATTGTTAGAGAGATGAAGGGACACACTGATCCGTTATCATTTTTCATTTGTATTTTATTACTTTATTAAGCAGATTGGAATCTGCCATATGCGACCAATCTAGAATTAAATACAGTTTCCTCTACGATGTCTTGACAAAATCCGGTGTTTCTTCTATCAAGTCATGGAAACTCAACAGTTTTCTGTACCACCGTAATCCCTGGCATTGTGTTAACTTACATAAAAATGATCCCAACGTGTTCTGAGTACACAGATTTAAAAAATGGCGAAACAAGGGGGCTGGTATCGGATCAGAGCTTCAGGAAATACCCTCAGTTGAGATATTGGAAATGGTATCAGATGCATCCCTTCTTATTGACGGCAAAGCCAAAACTACGTTTTATACGTGTTCTCTGCCTTTGCTGCCTCCTTGAGATTCCAGAAATGGAAAGGGAAATATTGCTTCAAATGGAATTATTTGAAGATTAATGGTAAAGCCAGGTGAGCTCATGACTGAGGGTGTTGCTTCAAATCCCCGAATTTGATGTAAGTAGGAAGGTAAATTAGTACACCTATATAGATTAACATGCTATGGTTTCAAGGTGCCCTTCAGCTACACTCTGAACCCCTAACAGTGCAGACTGTAGTCATACAGGGAAGCTTCCTGTGTGTGTATGTGGAGTTTTAGCAGTGCTTCTAGAAAAGAGCTCGCCATTTAGTCTGATTTCAGTGCATAAATGAAGCTTGTAAAAAAAAGTAGTATACAAATAATGATAATACTCAACTGTACAGAGCGACAGGCCTTCTGACATTGAATGGACTTTTCATTTAAGACAGAGATACTCTGTGTGCAGTAGTTTGATAATTCAGTGCACCATGGTCACGTTGGGGATGCTAATTGATTTCTAATAACAAACCGCTCCTCTGTGGAGGACACAGCCTTTAAAACAAGCGTTGTGCCCTGTTTACAGTCTGATTACAACCATGTAGTTGATTATAACTGCAGCACAAAGACCAACAGAGCCCACGAGAAAACGACTGCTTAGGTTTTCAGACGAATCATGCCCCAATGTATCCCATTAAAATGCAACGCATCCCATTGCACACGCCCAGGCTACTCTGCTTAATTGCCATACAGTGCAAAGTATTTTCTCTAAGGTGGGCAGAGAGAGAGAGGTTCATCCTGAGTTTGAGCTCAGCTGTGATTTACCTGTGGACAATGGCTGTGCCGCAGTCAATTTAGGATTCAATGTCCTCAAACGACCTCAGCCCCCCTTCCTCTGTCTCTGCCTCCCTCCTTCCTCTCCCTCCCTCTCTCCTCTATCTTTTTTCTGTTCTCCTCATGCTGATGCCATTTATCTCTTCCACAATCTGTTTTGCCTTTTTTCTGTTTCTAAAATCTGCGTCTACCGTCTCAAACCCTAATGCAGAGTCTAATATTATCTCTTCTCCTCTTCTTCCCCTTCTTTTCCCCCTCTCTTGCTGTCAGCTCGTCCATGCATCACTGCCTCTGCTCTCTTCCTGCCCAGCATCCCTTCTCTCTCAGGCTGCAGTACTATCCTCCACACACACGCACACACACACACACACAATAAAACCTCCTGCTAAATTCACAATAACAGGGCCCTGGAAGCGTGAAATGTGTTAGTACGTCGCAAACTGTCCACCTCCACTGTATAGGTGCTCTACTTTGTTGCTGTTAATAATGGTATATCCAACAAATGCATTTAGCTCTACTATATGTTTATGGCTCCACCACACATCCATACCTCTCCCTGTATGTCATCATTGTTCGCCTTTACACTTACCTCCCTCCCTCATTTTCTCTCTCTCGCTAACACTTCTATCTTAACTGCCGACTCAGGTTTTTTGTGTTCACTGCTGTGACTAGACAATATTGTTAATGATAAAAAGGAAATTTTAGATTTTTGTAAGCTGACAAGCAACAGTTTTCAAATTTAAACTGATTATTTTGAATATCAAACCACATAAAACCCATTACAAAAGTATTTTACATTTTGTGCAGCTATTTGATATGTGTCTCCTGACATGTGTATGCATTTAAGTGTGTATGTGCCCATCCCTCATTCCCCTCCTCTCCGCTTTCTCTGACTGATGGAGGGTGGGGTAATCTGCACCGGTTGCCATGACACCAGACAGCCCTTGCTTGGCGAAGGCACGTAGTTTCCTCTCTGCTCTATTTCCCCGGAGCCCTCCACTCAGGAGTATGTGTGCATCTGTGTTTGTGTGTGTCTATGAATCTGAGAGAGGCATATAAGATGCACAAAGCTAAATGGAAAAATAGAACATGGATAAAGCTGATTTACTGTCCCTACATGTGAAATAGAGGGGGAAATAAAGCAAAGATCTTAGGGCAAACAAAGATTTTCAATGCAAATATTTTAGATGTATGTCTATAACAGTGTTGATATTGGAAAATATTGTAAGAATAGTTTCATTTTTCCATCCTCTTTAGTGGAAGACATTCTGGTGAATTATAGTGAACTTCATCCATTCCTCAGTATGCTCACACACCCTGAAACCCACTTAAGGACCCCTGGACACCCCGCATTACATAAGCCTACCACAAATCTTATTTTACGAACCCTCTTAGCTATGTTTGCTTTTTATTCAATCTCACTGTAAAGGCAATGTGTTCTGAAACCCAGAGTCCATGTTTAGGTTCCAGGCATTTTTGATCAACACATAGCATCCTAAATCCCCTCATACAAAGTCGGTTTTGGTCAAAATTATAAGCAGGTTATTTGTGGAAGATTTTTTTTTTGTTTTAATTTTTATACTCTACAGATATTTAGGAAAAACTACAGTCAACACAACTACAGCTAGAGAGGACTAAAACTTATTTTTAAGCTCCACGAGTTTGGTGGGCACAGAGATCTGTCCTTATTTCACAGCTTAATTTAAGACTTAGATTTAATTCTTCCAGCAAATAGCTTTTCCCAGACCTGATGCAATTACTTTTCTTAGTCTCAAAGGGTAATCACAGTGTTTTGAACCACTCTCCTCACAGCTCTTGGAACCCTAATAAAAGTGTCCATGTCAGCTCCGATCCATCTATCTATCTCCAGACTCCAGCCTAGTTGAATAATTTAGCAGGCTATATTTCCAGCCATCTGCTTCCCTCTCTCACTCATTCACATGCTCTCTCCCTTGCTCTCCCGCCATCATTCTTATTGTCCTTCCTCAGTTAATTCTCTCAATTCAAATTTCACTCTCTGTCCTATTCTGGATTATGGCTTATGGTGGAAAATTTGCAAATATATATATCAAATAATTAAAGCTTTCATCTCTTGCCTCCATGTTTGACTGCTACAGAGTTGACCACTATACTGTTCAATTACACATTAAGGGTCATGAAAATCAGGTCAGTCATGAAAATCAAATAATAATATCCATTTACATAGGGGTTTGTAATACGAGAATATTAAAACATTCTTTTGTTTTAGTATAAAAAAATGACACGTTTACTGCTGTTAAGGTGATACTCCTTGCTGGACAGCAGCAGGATGCAGCACTGACTCTCCTAAAGCCATTCTGCGGTTAATAGGAGCCAGAGGAAGCCTTAAGAATACATGTACGTCCTGGATCAAATCATTAACAGATCCACATCTGCAACAGTGCCTGTCAGAGCCCAGCAGAGGTCAGCCAAGTTCCTCTTTCCTGTCAGCATAATAAGCAAAGCAACCACATGTTCCTCCACCAGCATCGTTTTCATCAGTGTGCAACATTTACGCTGACGAGTAATTGATGATACTAGCATGCTTGCAGCTACAGTGCGAGGATCATAGTTTAAATTGAAATGAATTCATAATTACATATATAGGGACTGGTTGATTACATGGCAGGTGGGATTAATGCAAGCAAATAAAACCAGCTGGGCCGAACATAGGGATGGGCTCAAATCACTGTCAAGATGGAGGAGCCACCATACACAGAAACACAGAAAGAGAAAAGCTCCAATGTCAATGTATGGGGGATCAGAAAAGAGAATGAAGTCATGTTGATGATGCTGATGATGATGACAGAGAGGAGGTGAAAGGAAAAGTTTAACAATAGTGATGCAATAAGTTGGATTCACATTACTTTTTTGTTTTTTTAACTTTTTTTCCACCACAGAAATATAAACAGATGATGTTTTTTATTTTGATGTCTGCAGACAGATCTCTGGGCTGATAAGTTTTGACCGAAAGTCACTTGATAAATTTTCAAGTTTTGTAATCAGTGGTCATTTTCTACACAAGTCAAATACAATGCTATTTTAAGTTGTGTCCTTACAGTCCATTGATAAGTCGTGTGACCTCAACCTTGTCTCCTAAAAATTATATTCGTATACAACAAAACTGCAATATCAGATATGAATGTCTTTTAGGACAAGGAATTGCGGTTTATGTTTTTTATTCATATAATGAGAAAATGTTGTTATTTCAGTATTTGACAAGTCACCAATACATTGGTACTGAATGCATCTGTAAAATGTTCACAGAAAATGTATTTGTTTTCTGTCCAAACATCCCATCTTGCAGTACAATATTCAATTGTAGTGACTTCGGCATTGTTAAACTTCTTCCTGGTTCTCTTTAGACTCTCAAAGCACTTAGTTCAGGTTAATGTAAGATCCTGGTCTGGTCGACACCAGAGATGCCATCTCTGGTGTGACCGTCGTGCACTTTATACACAGCCCCAGACAACTCAACCATCACCCTGTCACTCCACTGCTGTTGATAAATATAGTGCTTCATTCCTTGTTGCGGTTTTGTTGTGTATGAACATAGTTTTTAGTAGACAGGGTTGGTGACCCATAGATTGACATAAATACCAAGTATATAAAACGAGATCATCATCGATTTAAAAAAAAAACTATTTCAAATACACAAAACGTCTGAAAACATATACAGAAAAATACAGCCTTTCATCTTAACTCACCAGTGGGTAAAATGGTCCCTATTTGAGTCATTATAGTACCTGTACAATAATGGGTTAACTTTACCCAATCCTCACAACTATGATATGGTATTGTTGTGAACTATAACCTCTTTTAAACTTGCATGTCACTTTTTGATGCTGATTGTTGAATCTATGCAAGTTTTAAATGTCATATTCAGAAATATCATATTTTGTAAAACTAACAATGTATTTGCGACAATATTTTTTAGCATTATAATTTTCATATTAGATTTTTCTTACTACTATATTCTAGTTTTGGTTAAAAAAAAAGAAAAAAATCTACATTAAAATAAAACAATAACACTGTGTCACAACAACTCATTGGCACTGGGTAAAGATATCCCAGTATTTCTTCAGGGTTATATTCACCCAAAACGGGTGAACTTCTAACCAAGTGATACTTAGTGTATGTATAACCCTAGCTAATTTCAAAGTCAACTGGTCTTAACACATCATTCCCTCAGCTGCTCTGATAAGAAGTGCTGGTCTGAGAGAGTAAATATAATCCAGTGGCCTCAAAATAATGTAAAAATGGCTACAAGTCTAATTCCATGTTTAACCCTCTCAGGCTTGGAGTCATGGTTTAGTTACCCAGAATGCCTGGCTCTTGAGGAATCAATCCTCTAAATCTCCACATCTCTCAGACAAACATATCTTCTCAATTCCTGTATACTAAAGAGACTGGATGATCCATTTCAATCAAATATGCTGCAACTAGATAGGCATCTCTTTCACATCTTAATGGACTCGTCTTCTGTTATTCTTTATTTGAGTTTGGCAAAGTGAATAAAACGTAATGCGCTTGAGAAGAGTTGTACAGTATGTTTTAATTTTGATGGATTTTTTTCTCAACTTCTGCAGATAAACACAGTTTTGGGATACTTCTGCTTAGTTTTTACACTACCAGGTGCAACACTAAAAAACTAACCTCACCTCAACCGGAAAAAACATTAAAATACACAAGTGCTTACATGTAGTACATCAGTAATAATAATCTGATGATATCATATGTCATTAGCATTACTTTTGATAAGTTAAGTGCATTTTGTTGCTAATACTAATGACATTTTGCTAGTTTTGAACGCAGGATTCTGCTTATATATCTACAGTGTGGTATTGCTAATATGACTTAAGTAAAAGATTTGAATACGTCTCTCACCTCTGCTTCCACTGAAGCTCACAGTTGTCTGCAAATAAATGGCAAATAAATGTAAAGGTGGTTCAACAGAAACCAAGAGGTTAGTGAGAAAGCAAGGAGCAAACAGAGACAGGCTAGAACAGGGGAGAGGAAAAAAGAGGGCCAGAGGACGGCGGGGTATGGAGAAGGAAGTACAGGAGAAAAGAGGGGTTAAGAGAAAAGGAGCAGGAAAGAGAAGAAGAGGAGGGGAGGCCAGACAAGGAACCGGAGTGAGGCAAGGCGGGGGAAAGGAGAGCGGAGCGAAGGGGCTCTGGAGGGGACGGCGGGGGGCGGCGCTGCCGCTGCCGCCGCTGCCGGAGCACAGCGCGGCCAGGCTGAACCGGGTGAACCGCGGCGGAGGTCAGCGGGTCCAACATTCCTCCGGAGCGCTGTTTACACTGCGCAGCGGCGAGGGCGGGGCGGGGCGGGGCGCGGCGGGGCGGGGGGCGCGAGGGGGCCGACGCGCGGGGAAGCAAATCATCTCCCGGGGACGCGCGCGCGCTCGGGAGCGAGTGTGCGCGTGAGCGAGTGTGTGCGTGAGAGTGTGTGTGTGTAAATGTGTGCGAGTGTGTGTGCGAGTGTGTGTGTGAGTTTGTGTATGAGTGAGAGAGTGAGCGAGTGTGTGCGTGAGAGTGTGTGTGTGAGAGTGTGTGCGTGAGAGTGTGTGCGTGAGAGTGTGTGTGTAAATGTGTGTGAGTGTGTGCGTGTAAATGTGTGCGAGTGTGTGTGTGAGTTTGTGTATGAGTGAGAGAGTGAGCGAGTGTGTGCGTGAGCGAGTGTGTGTGTGAGAGTGTGTGTGTGTAAATGTGTGAGTGTGTGTGCGAGTGTGTGTGTGAGTGGGTGCGAGTGTGTGTGCGAGTGTGCGTGTATAAGTGAGCGAGAGAGTGTGTGAGTGTGTTTGTGTGGTAGTGTGTGCGTGTGTGTGCGTGTATAAGTGAGCGAGTGTGTGTCGGTCGTTGTGTATAGAGCGCTTCTTGAGGAGTGGAGTAACTTGACCCCCCCGACCCCCCCCCCCCCAGCAGGCTATTTAAATCAACCTTAAACATTATCTACATACGACTGACAGCATGTGTCACGTCCAAAATTCAGCCTGAAATCACTCTGGGTGTCATTTGACTTGCCTGAATTATGTAGCCGTGTCATTTCCAAACGTCTAAAAATGTTAGGGGGATAATAAATCTCAAACCTATTCTGCTCTTTATTTTGATTACTTTTTTTCCGTGTGCTTGAGGCCTGATGCTTTTAAAATAAAAGGAAGAAGATTTCTCGTGAGTTTAACCTGAGAATTAATGCAAGATTTAAATCAAGTAATATTTTTAAATTCTCTCAAAAGTAGACACAAATTTTGGTTTAATTTGGGAAATAATGGGATAGTAATTATATGACAATTACAACGTTGTTTTAATCATACTGAGTCTATTTTACAGTTCATACAATGCAGTTCTTTATTGTGAAAGCTTTCATTTTAGTCAAAACTGCTTTAATTGTTTAGAGAGAAGCAAAAAAAAAACTTTTTAGGCAGTTGCAGTTAAAATTTTGTTAATTATAATTTGAATTGATGAATTGTAAATGTTCTAAATATTTCATATTGTTTCTAAATTTAAAATACAATTTTGAAAATCTTTCCTTTTAAAAATCAAGAATGTTTGTGGAGAAATTGCATCCAGCAACGTATTTATAGAAAATTAAATTGTGCTGCTTAGAACAAAAGCAAATCATTTAATGATTCAATTTTTTTTTTCGTTACTGCAAACATTAATGAATAATCTGTTATTGCAGACACAAACACACGCACACCACACACACCACACACACACACACAAAACCCCAAAACCCAGCAAACTTGCGAGTGGTGACAGCAGAGACTCGAAGCCCTGCAGTCATCTCGCACTATGCTGCTGCACGGACTTTCCATCATCTCGTAAAGACGTTTCCTTTCCCCATCTGCTGGTACAACAGAGGAACTGCAGTACATGCACTTAGAGCACACGCTGCACGCAGACTGCCGACAGAGTGACAACTATTGTGAGACATCTTGAAATCCCTAAAAATCACCTAGTTCAGTCCAAGGTATTCATATCATGTGATCTAAAGGAAATTGTTAAATTTACTACCTGTAACATACAATAACTGGTTTGTGACAATACAGGAAAAAAAAAGTTAACTCTTCTGTCAGGTTAAGTTACAGAAAACAGATCTGTTTCCTTTCCCACTAAACTGAGAAAATGTTTTCCACATTTACATTTTGTATGGCTCAATATGTGACCAGCACTTATTTTCCAGACCACTTTGATATAGGTATTACCATTTGAATCAGATTTAGCCACTGACTTTTCAGCCTTAGTAAATATTGAGTGTTTACTGTGTCATTGAGGAAATTATCAGTGGAGGCATCCGTCAGAGTGACATTTTAGTGAATCAAAGCAAAGCAGGAGACAATTGGCTGTCTGGACTCCAAACTGAATAATCAATTTGTCCCCAGACTGCTGCATAGCAACAGTCATTCCAAAAGAGCATAATATGCAGAAGCAGAACAAGTTGAGCAAAATCTGAAACCTTTGGCCTCTGCTCCATGTGATGTATCCCAGTCCTGACACAGCAGCAATCTTATACTATCAATGTATGGCAACTGCTTCAAGTTTGATACTCTATTAATCATTCAAACAGAGAGCAGATCAACTACAGTGTGACATCAGTTGTCAAATCTTGTTTGTGTTCTCCAGCTTGTGTTCTCCAGCTAAATCACAGACAGGCTGAGTCACAGTTTGAACTTTAGTCTCAGTCTCTGAGAGCTGATGGTCATTTGACAACAGACTGACTGACATTTGACCAGGTTTCCCCAAAACTGTTACACAACAGCATGCTGAAAGCAGGAAGTTGTGTTTCTGTAAACTTGTCAAAGTAAAACAACTTTTCTCTCAGTTTTTCTCTCAGTTTCATTCTTCTTACAAAAAGACAAGTATATAAGTTCATTCTTTACCGTGATGAGACTGAATGCTCAACTAGGCTGCTTAATGGACCTTGAGTTAAACTAGGGAGATTTTAAGACATGCATTGCATTCAAAAAAAAGAAAAAAAAACATATGTCTTAATAACCTTATCTCTTAATAATAGCTCCCATATCTTATGATTTACTATCTCATAGCTACAAGAAACTATTGCATGATTATTATTTTTAGAAAAGGGTCAGGTATTTATCAATCATCACAATTTGAAAAGACACAGGTATAATGGTGCTACCTGGTTGAATTTGATTTTATTTTCTACTTGGTTTGAGACAGTGGGAGATATTAATGTCACCGAGTATGCAATTAACATTGGTTTTTGTCTATCCTATTTATTTTTATAATGAATGTGAGCATGTAATTTTTTTTTTTCTCCAACAAAGTAACAGAAGAAGGAAAGTATAACTGCCACAGATTCAGTAACAGTCACACTGTAGGCTATAGCTTGTGCCCTATATATATTTTTATTTATTTATTTATTTTTTTGCCTAAATCATCTTACATTTTAAAAAATTAACTACACCAAATTAGCTATTAACTTTTCCCTTCTGCTATATACAAGTGGATGTGCTGTGAACTATCACTGAATTACTCTGGTATTTCAGAAATCTTAAATCCTGATGATTCTCAGTCAAGTTCTGAAGCGTTCCATTTCCTGTCCCATTAGTCTACATATCATGTAATTAAGGGATAGTTTCCTTGTATTTATAAGAGAGTAAGTATAATTAAGAAATAAGGTCTCAATTCTTTTTCTTTTGTTATTAACATGTACTTACGTAGAATTTACAGTGTTGAAAGGTTGCAAGAATAAATCAAATGTAAAATGTTGTGATTTTTTTTTAATCCTCAGAAAAACTGACAGAGCCTGGTTGGTTTCTGGTCAAATGCTGATTACAACCCTGAATCCAAATCTGAAATATTCAGTTGTAAAGGTATTCAGACCATTTACCTCAGTAAAAGTATCTAACCAGTAACCAGTCTTGCATTCTGATCCCTACTTAACTTAACCTACATGAGCATTAGCAACATATTTTACTTAAAATGTCATAAGTAAAAGTACTTGTTCTGCAGAAAAATTACTGATATATTACTATGACTAATTACTAGATTTTTTTCCTAATATATATTAGTGTGTAAACGGCATGTTACCGTCATAGCTACTTAATATACAGTTAAGTGCTTAAACCCAGTGATTTCCAGTCTAGCAGTAGAGTCCCTCCAAAGAATCACAACACAAAACGGAGGGGTTGTGAAATGATTAATGGGAGAGGAAAGAGGAAAAACAAAGTTCTGCTACCCAAGTTTATAGCCAATCTTTTCTATGATCTGCTTTTTTTTGTATAATTCTCTTTGAGCAGTTATTCAATGGAACCATTAGGTTAGAGAGAGAAATCAGTTAGTTACATTTTTGTCAGCGGTCACAAGCCAAAAGAATTCATAACTGCTGGTTCAGCCTTTAAGAATGTGCTGTGTTTTTATCATGTTTTTTTATTTAAAATCTGAATCACATAGCTGTAGTAACCAAAGAAAAAGTACAATATTTACTTATTTACTTTACTTTCATACATGTAGTAGAGATGTACTATAAAGTAACTTACAGTGGAAATATTCAAGTAGAGTACAAGTACCTCGGTGTTGTACTTAGGTGCAGTATTTGGGTGATTGTACTTTGGTACCTCCCACACACTGACACAATGTTACTTTACTTAAAAACAAAGACAGACAGGCTAGAGAGAGACTATCTTCCACTTGATGTCAGACTTAATATACCAGCAGATTGTAGGAAGGGACTGAGGCAATAACACTCAACTGCCCTAAAGTTTGCACCTTCATTGGAGGCACCAGTATCTCCCGCAGGGTATGAACAACTACCACTGCAAGAGGAGGAGCACACAGCATGATACATCATGAGTTTGCAGCAGCCATGCCAATAAACAGCTTCATGTCAGACATCTGTTGCATTTCCCCCTTTTCCCACATTCCCATACCTTGCTTTGAAAAAGAAACAGAGGCCCAGGGAAAAGTGGACAGGAGAAGGAGAAAGGAGAAAGAAATGGGATACATAAGAGGTATGGGTGAGGTAGGTGGCGGATCAGGAGTGAGCCCAGAAAGAACAATGGATAGCCACAGCTTTTACAATCCCTTTCCAACCCTGAGACCAGGGCACCCCCTTCACCCACCACCTCCCCTTTAGAGAGCCAAAACCTTTGCTCTTTCTCCATGACGGGCGGCATTCTTTTGTCTGTGTCCGCCAGACTCCGGCCGGACCCAGACAAAGGCAAGTGCACAGAGGGGACAGAGCATGACAGAGCGAACAGAGGGGGAGGTGGAGGGGGGTGATAAGGGGAGGGATAGATGAATGGAAGGGCTAAGATCGGCAAACCATGCTCACCTTTTGTCCGGCATTCTCCCTCTCCCTGTGTGTGTGTGTGCGTGTGTGTGTGTCATTCAGTTTCAGATTTTTTGCACGGTAATGCGGCAACAAAGTTTTCCTTCTTTCTTTTTAAATTGAGGGCTGCGAACTCCCACAGGGTGATGATTATTAAGTTTGTATTTTCATTTGCCGGTCGACTTTTCGCCAAAACGGCAAAGTGTTTTTCTTTCCTCCCTCCTCCTGAATGCCATCTGCTGTGTCCGGTGCGGTCCTTATCAGTCCTAGTTGGTGAGAGGGGAGTAGATGAGAGGAGAGGAGAGGAGTCAGGTGATGTCTATTTGTTGGTTTCTGTACCCTGCTTTCAGCTTTTCCACCCATTTTCACCATCAAAAGTTCCCTTACTCCTATCCAACATTAACCCCCCCCCTTCAGTCAACTGAGAAAAAAAGAGGCACGCGTAAATCTGTACTGCTGGTTTAGAAATCCGTGTGCACAGTTCAAAAACCATGCCCCCCCGTCTCAGCTGACCATGGGGGGGCTCCGTACAACCTTCCTACACTGTGTGCTTACTTCCATTTCCACAAGTGCAGCAGCCTAAGGTCAAATGAGGATCTATTGTGGCAAATGCAGCTGAGTGCATACCATTATGAATCAGTTTGTTCCTGAAGAAAAGTACAATGGTTACATTATGTATTGTCCAGAGGATATTCAGCAATACTTGATAAACAATGACACTGTTGAAGAATACTGTAGAAAGGAGTCAAACTTAAACCAACTCAAAGACACATTAATTTTTTATAGTTGGCTATTATATAGCAGCATAAAGTAGATATATAAATAGGCAGCATACCTAAGTAGTGATTCAACAGTTACCTATAATCTAACCTGCTTAGGTTTTTTTAAAGGCATAAAAGTAAATTCAAAAATATTTTTTTAAAATAATTCTTAAAAAGTCAAAAATCTTGTCATTAAAATATGTAGGCTAGGAGTCTTTTACTCAGCCCTGTCTCCCAGAAATTACATTTCTGTACAGCTTAACTGCAAAAGCAAATGTGCTTTGTAGCAAACCTAAATGTCACCGTTCCCTACAAAATGTATTTCCTGTTGCAGTTTAATTACTAGGAGAAACAGTAGCTTTCACTTCACTTAGTGATTTTTAGCTAAATATTTACTGACTTTGTTGGCAAAATGTTACAGTGGTTTCATATTAACTATGATCAAATCACAATATGTAATGTGAATGGCTTGCTCATAGTAATGGATCCACAGAGATACTATATATCACCCAGGGCCAATTAGCCAGGCTCTTTTAGCTCCCTGTTGGTTTCAGGGTCTGCAAATTTACCATACAGCTCAGTTGCACTTTACTCATTAATTGCCAATTCCAGCCAAAAGCCAACAAATAAAAGCTACCTGGATCAATCTCTGCACCACAAAGCCCACAAAGCTGGTGTTAGGAAAAGAAAAAAAGTCAAATATCTTGCATCTAAAGACAGATGTTGGTGTAGTCTGAAACAGAGCTAAAGGGAATATGAATACTTGACTGGCAGTCATTAGATAGACAGAAACATTATTTCAAACTAATGCTAATGCAACTTTGTCTCTACTGGATGTGTAAATAATCAGTAGCTTATTAATTAACTTCACTAGTTATGAACCAGCTGTACATCTTCCTGCCCAAAGCCACTTCTTGCTAGCTATCTTACTTATATGGTTAAACCCATTTATTTTTATCTCAAAATAATGGCACAATTGTGATGGCATATAACATCTGTCAAGTTAGCCTGTTAGCCCATCAAGTCAGCAAGAAATAGAACTTCTAAAAGTTTGAATAATAATTGAGTAGTAATTGAGTAATAATTACTTTTTTTTCCAAACCAAAATATCAAATAAAGTATTTTGAATGTTACATATAAACAACTAAGATATTTAGATATATAGCCTCTATTCAAACCACTGTTGCAACTGTTGTGCTCTATTAGGTGACAGAGCAAGTTTATGTCATTTTTGATGTTAGCTTTTTGTATGCCAAGTTTGTGAAGATAGAATATTAGGCTATTTTCCAGTAAATATTTGTTACAATATCCTATAAGCCAACAAATGTTGTTACATCAGCTATCAGAAAAAAAAAAAACCTATGTTGGTAGGAGGTGGATGGCTATGTTACAAAATGATCTTATAAAAATAAAATCAACCTTATTGTGAGCTGAGGTGGAAAGGTATGTTTTGACATGTTCATTAGGTTTACTAAATCAGTTAGCACTGCCTAATTTGACATGGGAAAAAGGAGGAAACGTGAATTGGGACCTACAGGGTAATGTTAGACCCTGTACCTACACACAGTCAAACTTAGTGCAGTGTCACCTCCTCCAGTACACCACTGACAGAAGACACATCCTCCCCCACCCTTTCTTTGAGTGTGTTCCAGCTCCAGGCTCCATCGCTGGGCTATAACTCACAAGTTGCTATAGTCACCACAGTATACTGCACCTTCTGCTGGGGCACATAATCAGCAGCACAGTCAGTGTTTTTTAACGGCTCAGCAGAGAGAGGAAGCTGAGAGGAAGTGTGTGCGAACACAAGCAGACATATAAGAAAGGACGTTTTCCACTGAAAGTGGTTAAATAAATAGAGATCGTAGCTGGGGGGAGAAAAATGAATACATGACAGAATGAACCCAATGAACTTCAAGTCAAAAATGGCTTTTTCCATTATGTGATCGACAATATGACATCTATCATAATAAAAAATTATAGCATTGAACTGATGCAAAAAGCTAGATTTATGGTTAAAAATAACAAGAATTACCAAAAGAAATCAGCAAAATGTATACTTAGTGCTTTTAAACCTACAAGAAATACTTAACTTAGGATGCAGAATTAGAAGACAGAGACATGGAGCAAAGATAAAGCAATGCAGTTGAAAACGTAAAATTGAGAAAAAGAGAGAGAAAAGGAGTCTATTGCCCAGAGCAACTGAAGAGCTTGATACTTCTAAAGCCTTCACTTGCGCAGTATGTATCATTTACAGTATGTGTTCCTCTGGTGCTGTCTGCCAGGCTGACTGACTAGCTGGTTGCCTAGCTGGCTGAACAGATGAAACACCGACTGACTGGTTGGATGACTGTTGTGTTTTGGATTGATGTCTGCCTCACGCTGACTCAAAGTAAAAGAAAAGGGTTTTGTTTTGGTCTTTTTGTTTCTTAGGATATGTCAATCATAAATACACAGAGAGGTAACATTTTTTTGTTAAGTTCTGCATTTTTGGAGTTTCAGAAAATTGTATACCCCCATGTTTTATGCCTTCCTACATTATTTCAAATTCATCCTTACTGCACACTTGTGATAAAAAGGCTTTTTACTGTATAGCAGAACAATACTGTAAAGAAAATACTTGAGTTGGCTTGTATAATAGTATTGCCTCTGGAGGGCTATAATAATCTTTTTTTCACACTTTTTTGCATTTTTAGCATAATCATACAGATAGATGACAAATTATGGGATAACTCAGCTTGAAATGTCTTATTCAGGTGTTGAGCCACTGTGAGAAACCAGAACAGCTTGCCATTGATTGTACAAGTCTCTGGAAGTCTAGTAGTGGTGAAAAGGTGATTTTTGATAGTAAATTTTGGTTGACTGGTTTGGGACTTAGAAGTGTATAGTAGTATGTCATCTGCATAAAGGGAAATTTTAATTGTGGTATGTATTATATTGTAGCAGTGTACTGGGTTGGGACCTGATGCTCTCAGCAAGTGGTTCTATGGCTAATGCATTCGGGAGAAAGTGCATCCTTGTCTATTGCCTCTGAATAAATAAAACTTTGATGAAAATGTTTAGTTGGTTAGTATTCTGGTGTTTGAGTTTGTATAAAGGAGCTTCAACCATGAAAATATGTTTTCGCCTGATTGGAATTTATCCAGCACTGCAAAGAGATACTTCATACATGACTATTTAAGAGCAAAATTGTTTTAGGAACCTGGCTTTTGAGGGTTCTTATCTTTTTCAGTAACTAAGTGATACTAATAGATGATTTAAATCACCCCCAATTATCATAATGGTTTAGCACATATCTGGGATTAAACCATGTACTTCTCTGAAAAATTGGGGGTTGTCAAAGTTTGGACCATATAGGTTCACCGAGATTGAGCACAGTTCTCCAATCACTTATCAGCTATAGTAGTCTTGTGTTGGGCTGGATTGACTTTATGAATTACAACTACATTGCCCTTTGCTTCACAAATCACACTGTCATCTGCACTCTGAATGACCAGGACATAAAGAGGGCTGGTAAAGAGACTTTATCGATTCTTTGATGGTCCACCGGCATCAGGGTATTGTTGTACCTGGGGGGTGCATACCTGTAGTACACTAGTCGTCATAGTGAATATCAATAGGTTATAAAAATTTGGATTTGTAAATTTAACGTTAGCTAGTTACACCTACATTTCTCTTTCTTCTCTTTCTTTTTCCCCTCTGTCTCTCTCTCTCCCTCTTGCCCCAGCTCAGTGTCACCAAGTGTCTCCACTCCCTGTATCCATTGTTTCAAATTAAAAGCCCTCTGCAGAGTCATTAAATTTTGACATCTTGACACAGCTGTCAGTAGCTACTGCTGGAAATGTAAGGGAAACTCTGGATATAGCTGTCTCATCAACCTACTCCTCATTATTTGCCTTTTTGTCCACACGTCCCACACCCCCACATATTTACCATGGTACATATTGTATCAAGGAAATAGCCTTATGCTCACACTCTAAAGTATGATACTGAAAAAAGCTTTCACCTTCTCCAAACAACTTTGCTTTTATGTTAACAACCTATCAGCTGCATATGTAAAATTTTAAATTACAAATCCAAATAGTGTTACAAATTCACTTTTTGTATCTTAGTATTTGGCAGGATAATGAAGCATATTTTTTAATTTCCACTTAATACTTGTATATCATGTTACACTACCCCTAATCCTGGGAAACTCAAAATAACTTCAATAACTTTATTTGGAAATAATGATCTGCTAGGTGGGCAAATGACACGATTTTTCTCTTTCTTCACCCCTGGAGTGAAAATTCAATAAGACTGAGAAATCCGTTGCCATCTTCAAATGCAGATTATGATTCATCACTTCAAAAAGTGACTGGACTGTTAGGAACCCCCTGCCTTATTCTTTGTTTTTCCCCATGTTAAGTAGTACTTTTTGCTGTTCTACATTGGGTGCCTAATGTGTACTTTTTATATCAAAATATCAAAGATCACTCGCATGTTTCATCTTTATTTACACACTTTTCAAATTGTACATTGTTTTGACTTTGTGCATGTCTTGTGTTTGTATCTTTACTTGTTTGACTATGTCAATCACCTTTGTTGCCTGACTCAGCGCATCAGTTCAGTTATATCATTTACATTTATTCATAATGCCAAACTGAAGCAAAGGACATCAGTACATGATAAACAATACTGAGGACAACAGACAGATGCTAATTTAATATGTGCCTCAAGCCCAAAAATTGTACTAGCAATATTTTTGCACGAAGAGAACTTCATTAAAAATTGATAGTATTACCACTTGACCTTTGTCCCAAGTATGGAAAGTATGAGGGTCAGTGATTCACTAGTGTCAAACATTTTACTTTATCCTACTGTTTAGCAACTGAATTTGCCATCTAATGGAAATGAGTGGAAAACAGGATTGACAATGGACCAATCCATAGGGACACGAGGGCCACTAAACGGTTTGATGAGTATTAAAATGATGTGATTCATTTGCTGTGGCCTTCGCAGTTACCATATCTCAGCCTAATTAAAAATCTACGGGGGATTTTGACTGACATGTTAGACAGGGCTCTACACCACTATCATCAAAACAATAAGGGAATATTTTTGGAGAGAATGATGTCCATCCCTCCAGGAGAGACTTTTAGAATCAATGCCAAGGTGCACTGATGCTTTTCTGGTGGCTTGTGGTGGCCCAACACCTCACTAAGACACTTTATGTTATGTTGGTTGATTTGTAGCAAGGTGACTAGAGCACTGTAATAATTGGAATGAGAGATCACTGAAATGGCCATTAGGTGCTGATTCCATGCAGTGCTGACCTATATGTAGATGTGACAAACAATCAGTACTGGGAAATAAAAACACTGAGGGCAGCCGCAAATTTTGAAGTACAGTATGTCTTTACTCAACCTATTTGTCTGTCTTTGTATGTGTGACATCTAAGTCTATATTTCCAAACTAGGAATGTCAAATAAAGAAAAATACATATGTACTGTAGATATGAAAATACACACATTCAACAGAAAAGTGTCAAACCTACTGTGGCTAACCTTTATATTTACAGATGAGCTTCCTCTCTTTGCTGAGACAATCTGAGACTGTCAAATAAATAGAGCTTTCTGCCCTAGAACAATTTCCTGCCAGTTTTACTAAACTTGTGTAGCTAATGTGGCTTGTACGAAAGAGATGAACCCGTGCACGCCAAATTCACCTTAATGTTCCCTTGCATCTTGCAGTAACATGTCCAGATGTTTTACAGGTTATTTTTCATAGGTTTTACAGTCTATCTGATTTTTACATGTAAGTGAAAATCTAAGCTCCAGCAAAACATGGTATTCCCTTAACAAGACAAAACTGTTATATTTAGACCTTTATATCTTTATTTTTTAGACGTATACCTATAACTGTTAGTGTTCCCTTAATGCAACAATAGGTAAAATAATTAAAAATTATCTGTCGACTTGATATTATTGTCGGGAAATGCTTCTGTGGTTGACAAACATAATCTTAAACAAAATTTCCATTCAGAGCTTAAATAACACATTTTGTCAGACTGTAATGAATGAAACCCCCCCCCACACTCACCAACCACCTGCATCCTACCTCTCCAAAAACCTCCTGCTGTTTGCCACGCCCTCCTAAACCCTTCTCCCTCCATTGTGCCATTATGTGCAAAGTCCGGGTGGAGCCCCAGCCTCCAGGATCTAATTTTCAGGCAAGCCCCTCACATCACAGCATGGCTGCCATACCTTCCTCTTACTTATCTGGGGTAGCTGATGGCCCCTAGAGAGAGGTCAAGATATCCGGTTGGCAGGGAAGCTTTAGGGAGGTTTTCCGGCTGCCAAAATAATTACCTGTCACACGGGGCAATAGGTTGTGGTGAGAAGCAGACATTTTTAAACCATGAAATAGAGTAGTCTAGGGGATAGTCTATTTATCCACCCTCTCTAGCTCAGCTTCAATTTACTGCACTTTTATTCACCTATCTTTCCTTCATTGCACTTCCTCTTGCTGTGCTGGTCTCTCACATTTCACCACAATTCATTGCCAACTGTCAATCATTTGTCTGAACCAGGAAGGCTTATACATGAAACATTCAAACAAGTACAGGCAACAAGTATAATAAGCAAGTAGCAAAATAGGATGCAGAGTGGCCAGTTAAATGCCTCTGTCCTCTTGTATTCTTTGAGTCAACTGGCATACTTCCACATTACAATTTATTTAGTATTACAGTCAGGCTTAAAATAAGTGTATAATTACTAAATAATTTTAATCAATTAAAAATACATTAACTCTCAATGCAGAGGATGAGGATGTGTGGCATAACTGTCAGGCATTGTACTGTAGTTTGCTGTATTACCTGGGTGCACCTCTAGGTGCCTCTTGCTGTTTGATAAGATTTAGTTACATGTGTTTGCTGACCACCCATGCAGGGAAGAAATAAGCTGCAGCGTTGCTTTCTGTGAACATCCATCAATCAATTAGCTAAACTGCCTATCATGTTTTTTGGGGGGCGGGGGTGGAGCCAATTACAGTTGACATTGGGTTAGAGCCAAGATATACCTTGGACAGGTCACTAGTCTATTACAGGACACATAGAGACAAACAACTATTCATAAACAACTCACATCGCACCTACCAGCAATTAGGGTCACCAATTAACCTTAGTTGCAAATCTTTGCCTGTGGGAGGGAAAAACAGAGCAAGGTGGAAACCCGAACACACAAGGTGGGGAGAACAAACAAACTCCACACAGGAAGGCCCCAGATGGCCGGCGGGTTCAAACCCAGAACCTGCTTGCTATGAGGTGACAACGTGACCACTGCTCCAACATGCTGAACATATTGATGAGCATTGAAGCATACAGAGAACGATGTTGAGAGCTGTTGTTTGGTGGCTGTCCAGTTTAGCTATCCCCTGAGGCTCATGCCAAGGCCAAACTACCATCTTACACATAAGCAGCGAGCAGCTTGGATAATGCAGACTTGGATAACTCAAACAGAAGAGACAAGCAGTACCCTTAATGAAACATGATTCGAACATACAGTAATAAAATTGTAAACTGAGTAATAAAACTGTAAACTGATTATAAAACTGATTAAATGCTTAAATTCAACATCTCACTACTTTGAATATTGATTCATTTTGCTAAAGAAAATGTTTTCTGGGACTGATAAAGTAAGCGCAACAGTATATGGGCATCCCCGGGGTATCTGTCCCAGCTCAACAGGTATCTCCAGCGGCTGTACTATTGTGAGCAATGTCACTCCCATCATGTAAATAAGGTAAGAAGCTATCCATTCACCATCTTGTCTGTTTCTCAGTCTGTTCCTGAATCAGGGTGTCAGCCAATGTTTTATCTATTCATAAGTCGCCCACCCCGGCTGCTGTCCGGTCTGCTCCTTAGTCAGGGGATCGCAGCCAACATCGCATCCCTGCCAATGTCAAGCCTGTTCCTGAGCCTGTTCTGGAGTCAGTTCTCCTGGCCAACACCTCGTCAGTTCCTGAGGCTGTTCCTGAGGTGGTCAGACATGCTCCTGATGTTCACGCTGCAGCACAGCCGACACCTGCTCCTGATCTCCATTTGGCTGTCTTTGCCAATATCCTGCCTGATCTCTAGTCCACTGCCCCGCCAACCTACAGACGCCAGTATTTTTACTTTAATACTGCAACTATATTTTGCTGCTAATACATGTGTACTCCAAAATGATCTTCAACACAGGCTAGGTTGAAGCTTTTCTCATGGCGGCCCAACACCTTACTAAGACAATTTATGTTGGCCTTTCCTTTAATTTGTCACCTGACTCTATCAAGTGGACATAGTGGAGGCTTTAACCGCTATAGAGACAAATAACTCCCTTTGTGGAGAGCAAAGACAAACCTGAAAGGCAAGTGATTATTGGTCATACATTTGTCAGATGACTAGATATACAACTTCAAATTGTTCATGTTTCCTTGTCAGCTAAATTTGTAGATTCAACATAGTTTGCTAACATGGTCAAACTTTTATCTTGCAGTAGTATATAAATGTTTTTGTTACACTATTACCAGGTAGCGAAATTATCCATTAATATGGGGTTCATAATAATAATATGGGGTACAAAATTTTATTTTGTACTTCTCATAAACTAATAAACAGGAAATATCTGAAAACAATGGACACATATAGTTCAAGCCCATGCTGGTGCAGGTGTCCCATTAATCTAGCCTTGGGCCTCCTCAGCCTGCACAGCCCTCCACTCACACCAACTTTGGGATTCAAGATACTTAAATAATAATATTTAACAATACTGCTCATTTTCTTTCGTTTCGACCACTAACCAAATATGACCACCCTGTAATTACTTCCATACTCCCTCTGCACTGTACAAGTGTAAATACGTTAGAATGGCAGGTAGCTCAGACTCCTATAGAAAGCACAGGCTCCTTTTGTAAACAGGATCTTTGTTTGAACCCCATGCCCCCTCCACATTCCCTCCCCGACACCTAATATATAAATGTGTGTGTGTGTTTGTGTGTGTGTGTGTGTGTGTGTACGTGTGTGTGTGTGTGTGTGTGTGTGTGTGTGTGTGTGCATGTGTGTGTGTGTGTGTGTGTGTGCTGTGTGTGTGTTTGTCTCTGGGGAATGCTTTGAAAGGCTTGATGGATTCTACCCACGCTGTGACTCGCTTTACTAAGAAATAAACAAATATGATTGAATTATGATGCAAGGCGCCAATGAATTTTCCAACACACTTTGGTCTTGTGTCTTTTTTTATCCGTCTGAGGGCATGTTGCTATTCTCTCTGAGGCCTTCAACAACATTAGTTTAGCTGGAAATAGCCGTCTCTATTTTCCCAGAATTACCGCTGTGGGTGGATGTTGAAAGCACTTTGAAAAGTACCACTCATTTCTTTGCCTTTCCTGAAACAGGACACTGAACAGGAAAATGTGGCATAGTTAAGTAGATTAACTGCTAATGAAAGGTGTATGCCTCGATCAGGGCTTGAAACTTTCCCTCCTATTAATATGGTAGTGAAATTTTGTCACTGGATGATTTTGATTTCCTATTCAGCTGCATTAAAATACCAGTTCAAACCCACATTCTTATATCACTCTACATTTCAGAAAAAAAGGTGTTTTATTGAGCAAATGTTTGTGTTGCTAACATTTTTTATATATTTGACAAATCCAGCCCTGACTCATGCTTGTAGGAGGCCCCAAGGACACAAATATATGTTTTGAGAGAGAATAGCAGGGTTGAATTCATATCGCTCTGAAGAGAAAATACTCTTACCGCTACTCAAGGTTATCCACACAGAATGGAGTCTATTCATAAAAATCCGCCATTAGCCTAACGAGGTCTTCCTCAAAATTACCTCTCTTTTATCTTCCCGCAACCTTCAGTATCTGATCACTCCCGCACATTTACTCAGCTTAAGATTTCATATGTAATTTGTCTTTTCTAGGCACTGGTGGAAAGAATAACAAGCTACATGAATAGAGATGCATAATTATGACATAATTCCTGAAATGTTGACAGCAAAGCCATGAAGTGTTCATGTTCATGAAATGTTCAGTAATCATGTTTATCAAAGAGCTGGACAGAGCTGGAGGGTCACATTAGAGGTGTAAACTAGTGAGGTATATCTTAATCAGAAGCTTGACTACCCCCTATATCTATAATTATTTCAATTTTGGCAATTTTACAAGTAAGTGCATAGAGTAGTAGAAGGCCAGTGTTGTGTAGCACAGTAATTGTGAAAAAGAAAAAATATTACAAGGAGAAAGAGAATATTTTGCATAAATTTTATACTGGATTCTATTCTGGATTGTTTACCCCAGACTGTAATAAATGTATTTTTCCTGGTAAAGTAGTTTAAGTTTTATTTAGTAAAATAAGGGTAAAATAAGGGTAAAATAAAAAAATAATAATTATTTATATATATATATATATATATATATATATATATATATATATATATATATATATATATATATATATATATATGGAGCTTTGCAGTTGAGTTTTGCAAACATATTTTGTCACTGCAAGCCTCATAAACCATTGTCTATTGACATGGGGTAAGATAAAGACCTTGGAAAATTACATGAAATTGAAAAATGAAGGTTGGAATGTTGAAGACATAAGTCCCATTATCATGTTTGCATTCACCTCTTGGCACAGATCTGCAGTTAATGTTATTTTTTTTTTTTTTGGCCATACTGCCTATTAGGTTTAGGATGGCAAGGTTAGTTTTCAACCTATCACTTTGCTGCAGACTGAAATATCATAACTATTGGATGGACTGGCATGGGATTTTGCAAAGACATTCATGTTCACCAGAGGATGACTGTGGTGGTCCTGTGACTTTTCGTTTATTGATGCCAGAAGGTCATGTTCTCAACTATCTTATAAAATGTCTCATAATCTATAATATGGATTGGCACAAAATTTCATACAGACATTCATGGCTCTCAGATGATGGTTCATAATGACTTTGGTGAGTCCCCGTGTACAGCCTCACAAAACCACTAGCATGGCTATAGATTCTTAGTCCTGTTAAACTGTAAACATAATCCTCATCTACCATTAACCAAGTGTTTTCTTGCCTAACCTTGATCAATCTATTTTCCATAACCAAAATTTATGTCTAACCATAACTATGATGTAGTTGCCATGTACAGATTTTAAAAGTGGAAAAATGTATTCTGGGGTTTTGTGGAATCATCTAACACCAGTGTCTGTTTCTGGAAACAATAAAATCATTGAATATTTTTTTTGTTTGTTTAAACAAACATGTCAATCAAAAGTTAACACTAGCCATGGCATAGGTCCCAGCATTCCTTGCTCATCCTCAGGTTTACAAAGCCAAGCCATTAAAACCAAGGAACCCTGGCTAAACACAGAGCCACTCCAGTCCAGTCTAGCTCAGTCCAGCCCAAGACCAGACTCACTGGGGAATTTCAGATGAATTCAATTTCACCTCTGGCCTCTGTCACGGCAGCTTGAGCCACAGCAACACAAAGGGCTAAGTTTCACATTGAACGTGAGAACCTCCTCATCTTCTGACCCTTATTACCATAACAATTGACTAGCGAAGGGAATGGGGAGAAAAAAGAAGGAGACAGGAGTGAGTAAATTGAGGCAAAATGACTCTGCTTGGAGTGTTTGGTTTACCTTTCTCACTTGATGCCAGTAGAATTTTGTCTCTTTGTGTTGAGACAAAACATACATACAGATATCACCTGATGAGCCACTTGGAGGGGCTTTTGTAACTGTTCAGTATATTAAAGCTTCTTGGCCAAAATCTCATGATATAGATATGGGTAGAGAACAGTTCTATTACTAATTCTTGGAAAAACTATAGGAAAGGATCAGGACCTTTGTGTCTGGTAAAAGGGGCCTCTTAACTCCTCATATCACCTCATCATATCTCTTTCACTAGGACTGATATTCTTTTGGAATTTGTCACTATTCTTCCTAGTTTATCTATATTCAAACATCATATGCTCCTACTGTCAAATAGACAAAGAGTATGAAGCCACATCAAGTATGTACCCTTGTCAGATGGTAAAAACCCAACATAATTACACAAAATCACAAATTTAACAAGAGCAAAGTGCATACATTTTCATTTTGGCCAGTTGAAATGTTTCTGACCACGTAAATGCATTATTAATGTATAGGTTTGATAATAGGCCTAAAACGGGCCAGTCATGGCCTTATATTAAAAATAGAGTTAAGGTAAGAAGCAGCCCATCATTTTGTTTTTTTGTAAAAGGGGATATTTAAAGGCCCTGCAAACTTGTTTTCTCAATCAGCTTCTTATTGTAAGCAAAGAAATCCTACATGAAAACACAATTTTCTGCCAATGTTTGAACATGTTTGCTTATTTCATGTGACTGATTTCTGTACTCCTTTTTATTTATTTTTCCTACTGGTTATGGTGGGCAGGGCACAACTGGAAAAATGAAGTCACATAATTGTGTGCACGAATGATGATTTTGGAATATTTGAATCTGAATCTGATGATAGTTGGAGGGGTGCTTGATTACTGACAATAGAATCTGATCAAAGCACACGTCCATAGTCTTGATGAGGCAGATAAGCTGAGTTTTGGAGTGATAACTTTTAATAAATGTTTTTTTTACCTTTGACTGTTGCTTACATCATATTTAATATTATAGAGAACTAATTAAGATTTGAAGCCATGTTTTAGGGTCTTTAAGGCTACATTATATAGCCTTTGAGACAAAATATTTTCCTGCTCATACTGACAACATGACTTTATTTCTTTTTCAGATGAAATGGAAAATTTAAAGATAGTGAGTACGGGACTTCTATTAGTCAACATTTTTTAATATCCAGACAAATGAAAAAGATGATAACCTCTCTAACCTCGCTACTACTTGGCAGCATGAGGAGGGCTTACAGTTAAAATTAGTGCTAAATTAGAAATAGGATAAATGAATGAATATGAAAATGAAACAGACTTGAGATGTAGAGATGAATTAAAGTGAAGTAAATGGTACCTGTCAAGGGATCTGACTCTGATGTATGAATTTGTAAAGAAATTTTTACCAGAAATATGGGGCAGATATTAACTTGGATTGACCATGCCAAAAAAGTCAAATTAATACTAATGATGATGAATGAATAATATTAATGATTGATCAGTTATAAAATGTGTACAATTTATATACACTGGTTTTTAATAAATGGCCAGGTTCTAAGCCACAAGATAAACCATTATAGAAACAACAAGTGCTGCTTGTCTTAGCATTTCAGTATGGGGACAAAGGTGAAATGTGTAAGCTAGGGAGGGATATTTGAGGTAGATATATATATATATATATATATATATATATATATATATATTTATAAAACAGCAGTTGGAACTGTGTTACCTACAAGAAACACATCAAGTGTTCTTATTTTCTTATTTCTACTTTAGTTGTCTCTATAACTTCGCTGCATCACTTCATTTCCAGATGTGTATTTTATTTAGTATGCTCCAGACAGTTGATATTCAGTCCAGTTACACACAGATCCTTAAGACTGAACATGAAAAAGCCTTAATTTGAATAATCGAAATGAATATTCGGTTTTCACACAGATCATTGTACTGGCATTAACAATAATAGGTAAAACACAAAATTTCGAAAAATAGGGTTATGTATCTGATACATGTAGGGCCAAAACAACAGGTAAAAAAAGATGACATTGGAAACATAAAAATGAGCGACCATGAGTAGCGTCCGACATCCTCACAGGAAATTGTGGTGAAGAGAGCTCACACAACATTAGGGATTTGGGAATGTTTCAAATTTCTAAAGCTGGATGCAAAGTAGTGTTATCTATTGCAAGATATGCAAGAAACCTGTGCCAATGGGGAGCACCAAAAACCTTCTCCACTATTTGCAAGTGTACCCCCCCCATGGAGTACAGAGAACTAAGTATAAAAGAAAAACTGCTGTTGCCCTGTTGGAGCATAAGTGTTATACCATGTTGGCTGCAGAGAATAAACATAAATTATAATTTAGTGTGGACTCAATCCTAAAAGGAATATACTCCTTGAACCTTAAATTACAAGGTAACCTTTGGCATTACAGTGTCGCTCGCTCATCTCACTTGCTTCACCACCTGCTCCTCACAAAGGGTCAGGTGATCTTTGTCTACTGTTTGTATTGTGCCTGGCTCCCTCTCTCCCTCTCTGGTTTTGCATGACACATAGGGAGATTGGATAGGTTTCTGTTTTCCAATTTTTACTAGTATACAGTCACCTTTCTTTCATGTTAGATTTATGATTCTGATTCTATCCCCGGCTCTAATGAGGCCTTTTGTTTTCATTCATGGTTGTTGAAAGCAGCATCCGGTAAGAATTCTACAATTCTTGTCCCTTGGTCACCATAAACTGGTGATGCTGTAAACAATCCTCTTTATCTTGACATATGTAAATACACAGATTTACACAGAGTGGTAGCCACACATCAAAACATCAGCAAGTAGGGCAAGTAAGTTGTTGCATCATTTCTTGTGCAATTATAAGCATGGACAAGCTGACTGATATACTGGCTCCATTTTGGCTTCTGAGTTGGATCAAAGGTGCCTCACATGGACAGGAGAGAATGATTTAATCCCTCATGTTTGCTGCCTCCCTTTGAGGCTGGTAAGGAGAGTTTCTCTTCCTTAGCAGATGCTAAGTTTGGTCAGGATATCTTATGACTTCCCCTCAAAGTCCTGTATTTGATCAGAGTGATGTGAGATTGAAATCCACAGTCGATGATGAACTTTTCAAACAGGACTTTGGCGACAGTGAAGTGTTTTTAAAGTTTGATTGGAAAACAAAGGTATTATCATGTGTAATGATCTGAGATGAGAAGCACATTGACTATGCCTTTGGAGTCAGGTTTGATGCAGAGAAAGTTGATGTACACCAAAGGACCAATGCTTGTGATCTATGGTAAGGGTGTGGCTCTTGTGAGATGACCTCCCAGATATGCACCTTACACAGTTCTTGGCGTACATTGTGATATCAGAGGTGATTCTGGGCCAGTAAAACCACTCCTTTATAAATTCTTTGTTTCAGTCAATGACAAAGTGGCTGGTGTTTTTGTGCATGGATTTCATAGCCACGGGTCTGTATTAAAGAGGTAGGACAACTCAGCCTAATTCTCTCTCTCTGAGTTTTTAAGTAAATCTGTACAAGGGACCATGCTTTATCTTAAACTTTGTACATGTTTCAGCAAGACAGGATCAGGGTTTGGTGTGTAGGAGCTGAGACACATAGTCTGTGTTCAACTGCTGCTTAACCACACCAATAACTGGGTTGCTTTGAATCTCTGTCAGCTCTTTATGGCTCCGCTGCACAAGTGGGCTCACATCTGTTTGGGTTAGATTGGCATCATTTGCAAGAATGGCATCAGTTGAGATGGTCAACAAAACTGGTTGTGTTATTTGAGGAGCCAAGGACAGTGATCTGACATCACAGGGCATGGATCCCAGAAAGTCAAATTTTGACCCAGCCATCCTCTGCCCCCTGTAGATTTATGGACAGCAGGTTAGCATAGATGTTTTCGTGACAAGGGTTATAATGGTTGTTGAAGTTATAGTCATGGGATTAAGCCTGGTGGTTGTCAAGACATCCATGACCAGATTATTATCTGTTCTTACAGTTTTCTCACGGTATAGTTTCACCAGCAAGAATATCTCTGCCTGACTCAACTTGCAGCTTGTGAAGAAAGCTGAGTGATGTCCCTCAGGATTTTCTTCTTGAGTAAGGCTTCCAACCTATTCAGGCTTGCATTTGAATGCAGGATATAGGGCTTGATTGGGTGGTAAAAGCAAGAATGAGTGCATGCGTGAGCAGGTGAATAATGTGGTGAAAGATGTCCTCACAAGCTGGGGTCTGACAGTTGCTAAAAGGCTCAGAAACCTTTCTTTTGTGCATTGAGTAGGGGGTAACCTCTGGTTAGTTCTGTCAGATGTAAAATGATGGCAAAAATAGTTTTCAATGAACTGCCAATAATATCTGCAAAATTCTAGAGAGGATATCTGAGATTTCAAGTGGTGGATTTGTTCCAGTTGCTGACCCAGTTGCATATTCTCAGAGCATGGACTTCATCATTGCTTTCAAGTTCCTTGCACTGGTTTAGTAATGACCATAGTTTCTTGGAATTGGTGATGATGACAGGAACTGAAATTAAATAGTGGATACCACATTAAAGTGCCAAATCTTTGCTTTACTTTCAGTAGGTGTAAATCAATTAAACACAATGGGCCCAAATGTAAGGGGTTTCAGAAGTAACTGGACAGATAAACATTGAGTCAAACAAAATCTTCATATTGGAAATTTTATGGAAAGTTCTTTGCAGTTCTTTGTCAATGATTGCCTGAAGACCCACAGTCAGCAGACACTTTGTATCTTGCCTTGTGATGCTCCCTAGGATGGAATGCAGCTCAGTCAGACTGAGATCAGGTGACTGACTCAGCAAGTCATGGATATTCTACCTCGTCAACCTGAAAAGCTCTGTGGTTGCTTTTGCTGTATGTTTAAGATTGTTGTCTACCTGAATGATGAAATATCGTCCACTTAATTTTGATGCATTTGACTAAATTTGAGTGAAGAATCCTTTGTACCTCAGCATCCTGTTGTTTCAATCAGCAATGAAGTAATCAATAAATATCAGTGTGCCAGTTCCATTGGTAGCCATACATGCCAGAGCCATAACAGAACAACCAGAAAAATCTTTTACAGATGAGGTGGTGGCTTTGGGTCATGAAATGTTCAGTTTTAACCACACTTTCCTTTTTCCACCATTTTGCCAGAGGCTGATTTACATTTCATTTTGTTTCATTTTGTTCCATTTTGTTCCAGAACTGCAGCCTGGCCTATTCTGTATTTTGAGGTTTACCAGGGGATTTCCATTTTGTCGTAAATCCTCTTTGTTTATGGTTATGAAGAGCTCTCTTAATCCTTGACAAGGAAATATGTCCACCTAGATCCAGGAGAGCATTCTTAACTTGCTGAGCAGTCGGGTGTGGGGGGTTCTTCACCAGATGATGCAAATGATTTCTGCTCATACACAAGACTTGTGCTCCTTGGTCTACCAGCTTGTTTGCCATTTTTCTAGTTTTCCAGTAAACACTGCTTTTTTAGTATGTACTCAGCTGCTGAATTTGGCAAACCATCTACTTTTGATAACTCTGATAGATTTTTGCTTTTGTTTTGAGTCTCATAATTATCTTCTTAAATTGCATAATCACTTCTTTACTCCTCATATTGAAGGACAGCTCCACCACAATAAAAATGGCAACTCTAAAGTCTCTGTCAACTCTGAGCCATGTGTATGCTGTTTTTTGCATGGAGTAATGCTGAAAGAACACAAGCTCTCCATGAAACAATAAGTTTCTACATGTCCAAAATTTTTTAAATCCCCCAAAACTGGCCACTATGTGTTTAAATGGCTCATCCACACAGTTCCTTCTATAATGATGTATATCAACTCAAATTAATTAGACATGGCGCTTATCAAAATGTGTGACTGTCAAAATATTTCCAGTCTCGATTGTGCATGCATATATATATATACATATATGTATATATGGAGAGAGAGAGAGAGAGGGAGATTTATAGATATAGATATAGATATAGATATAGATATAGATATAGATATAGATATAGATATAGATATAGATATCGCTAGATATAAAACCCATAACTGGTTTTCACATTGCCTTTTTAAATTTCCCAGAGGCTACACATAATTCTTAAGTGAAGGCATGAAGGCAGTGAAGCTGTAAGGACAAAGACTTATAGGGGGGAAAGCATTAATTGATTTATGTAAATATGAATTTAATTTTGGTAGTTTGCCTTATGTTGAAGATTGTCTGGAGGTCACAAGATACTGGGAAATGGAGAGAAGTCTGGAATACAAAAGTTAAAAATGATATTTGAATGCATATGTTTTAATATAGGGATATATTCAGCAGTCAACATTGAAGCTAACTTTTTCTGCTGTTTCATTTTAGATGAGGCAAAGTCATTTTGGCAGTACAGTGAGCTATCAGAGGCAGAGCGAGCGGCTAGACAGAGCCTTGCCTCTCCCCTCCCTCCTTCTGCATCAGAGCTTGTGGTCATTATTGCCCTCCAGACTGCTTTTATCATTTCTATAAATCTCTGCTGGCTCAGACACAGCGTAATGAGGAGACCCACAAGGCTGTCACCCTGCAACTCTCACCCCTGTCGAGAGAGAACGGAGGGGTATGAAACTGGTAAGAGGAAGCTCGAGAGTGAAACAGAAATGTAGAGAGTTAAAAAAGAAAGATTATACACCACCCATCCTACAACATTCAACAACATTCCATAATTTAGTAATTTATACCCACAATTACCTGATTAGTTCCCTTGAATTATGTTATTTATGCTCTCAGATTACTAAATTGTGCTGTTAAATTACTTAATTCATTGCCTTACTTTAATTGACTGAAGTTTTATTGCATTTCTCCCCTCCATCATTGATCACTTTCTTTTTTTCACTGTAATATTTACTCTTGAAACAGACTTTCTTTTTTTTCTGGAGCATCAGAAACTTTTCTTGGATGCTTCCTTGGGTTTTCGGCCATACTCCCGGTTGCTGTAGCCTCCTCTGTCTCCGTGGCTACAATTCAGCTCTGGCCAGCCAGTCATTGCTGTATATCATTGTTGATGTATAATGGATCACTACTGGTAAGTAGTGTGGAAATGTTGCCACAGACACCAGATTTAAAACTCTGGTATACTATGAAATAAAGAAAGATTTACTTGGCACTGAAAGGCCTAATTTGCATTTTGTGAACTTATTTGGCAAGGGCATGAATCTACCAGACACCCATTTATGTATGTAAAAAATTTATGTAAAAATACTGCACTCCCGCTTAAATATGTTGTGTAATAGTAGCATAAGTATAAAAGATCCATATAGTTATGTCAAAGGAATATATACCTGAAGTTAGCTGATATTAGCCATCAACAGCTACCATTACCTACTGGTCATACAAGGCCAAGGGTGGAAGTAGTGGAAAACCTGTGAGTGTATTAATTTGACTGGATTTTATTGCTTATGACCTCAATATTTCATTTGCAAGTGAAACACAGGGTTTTTTTTACATAGTGTCACTGCAAAGGGTACCCTCTGCCACCAGGGGCCCCTTAAAAAGAAGAAAGATAAAGAAAGAAAAAGAAAATTGGAATTATATTTTGTACCATTTTTGAGTAGCATACCTATCATCTTTTATAACTTTTATACTGTAATTCACTAAATACGGATACTTAATTAGAGCCCTTGGTTAATTATTGCTTTAATACTATTTTAAATGTTTGCACTGAAGTAAATAGATAGTTTTATATGTTTCTTCCTTTCATTGTATTTTGATATTATTCTACACAACTGCTTATATACATGTTTTAACATTTTAAAATATGTTAAACTAATTTTCAAGTTTTTACTTGCCTTGTCTTGTTTTTCAGTGAAGTATTATCAGAAATATGTATTATAGCGAAATACGTATATGGTACTGAGACCCTATTTCGGGGGGGGGGGGGGGGCTCCAGAAAGCCCATTTCACCTAGTCTTAACTGCTGTATAACTGGAGAGTGATAAGGCGAGGTGTAATAATATGTACCCAGACACTTGCCTGCCCTGTAAAAAAACCTTTTGAAGATGTGTTAATCCCTGTATACCATTTAGCTAGTTACTGGGTTTAATGTTTTGGCTGAATGGTGTATACTGCCGATATGTCGTTTTTTTCTAGGAACTGCACATCCACAGCAGCTGGCTGGTACAACTGCTGTGGGTAATAGTAACAAACAGTTCCAAGCGCTGATCTCCGTAACACAACATATATGTGTGTATATGTGAGAGAGCTAGAGAGACAGACAGAATGTGTAAGCCAGCTGAAATCTTCTGCTTCTCCCCTCTGAGTCAAATCTCTGATGTCAGACAGAAGAATCTGCATCACCACTGACACCCGTTCAGATGGTAACCAAACACACTCTCCGACAGCTGATACATAGCATGGACTGTGACCAATGCTGAACATCACAACAACAGCCTTGTCATGCAGCGTCAGCTCGGCACTTCCTCTGGTCCGGTCTCATGCTCTCCCACACTGTCAGGAGCTGTCTCCAAACCGCCCACACTTGGTTATATAAGGGGATAATCCTCTCTAGTCATTAAATGATGCACGGCAGTGGAGGTATATAGGCACATAACTATTTGATGCCTACGGTGAAATCTGTGTGTTAGTGTTTGATAATCATAATACCTCGCGGCAGATTAAAGCACCATACATACAATCCCTATTCTTATTTAACTCCCCTAACCCGGACTCTATCTAAAATGCAGAAAAATATTTGAAGAGCTGCAGCGTCTCTGACACTTTAATGACCCCAGCTTCTCCAGACTCCCTGGCTCTTTCTCAGACATCTCAATCACCTTCCTCTCTGGTAAAAGAAAAAAAAAAAAACTAATTTCACATGAACACTGCTGTGTGGCTCCTCCAACAGAAACAAAATGGCAGACTCTCTGTCATCCAGCAAACCCTAAGCCCCCCCCCCTTTAAACTCTGAATAACTCAGCAGAGAGGCAGAAAGAGGAGAGAGAAAAGTGATTGAATTCTGCAGGAGGAATAAAAGCCCCTTGAGGATGCCATTTTGAATGTGTGCCACGTTGAAGAGGCTCAATCCAGAGATCCCGGAGACAATGGAGGAGGGAAGAATAGTCTATAGACAGATCTCAAGACCAACTGACCCACTGTAGATAATGTACCATGGATATTGTGGCATTGTACCGAGAGGCTGGAGTCACGATGATGACCCATCACAACCCCAGAGGGAAGTGGGCAGCGGCAGTGGAAGAAGCTGTGAAACGGAGGTCACAAGGAAATCGTGGCACCAGACTTGATATCTCTATTCAAAAGACACACTGACAACCTGGTCACACTGAATGCAACCCAATTATTTCAATACACTAGCAATCCTGGGAAAGTGGACACAAGAAAAAAAAATGGGTTTGACATTCAATCAGGCAGGCTGAGGGAGGTAACAAGTTCACAGCCCTTTCAGAAGACATGGCTGCCTGCTGTGTGATGGATCACAGAGCCTCAGATGAGCCGTCAAGGGAATCAGGGAGGGAAACATGGAAACCTAGTCTCCCAGGAAAAAGGGAGTCATCCTGACAGTTAAACAAATGAACTCCTGATGGTTGTGATACAAGCAGCTCCAGCAGCTTTCTGAGTCATCCCATATGGAGCCACAATAATGCCGCTAAGAAACTACAAAACTGATGCTTCTGAAAATACCTCTGTGCACACCACAAGGACTGCTTCATCACCTTTGTGTGTATTTCTTCTTAAATATAGAGGTCAGAAAAAAAGAAAAATTATCTTAAATGACGCTTGCAAATGATGTAGTTGAGTTGAAAAGGTGATTACTGAACAACCTCACAATAGCAACTTCAACTGTAACTGAGACCCTTTAATTAAACCAAGGCACACCGAATAAATGGAGGCTTTTCACTTTAGAGAAGACCTCCAACAATATAGCTTCCATAAAGTTAGGGGACTCGTGACAAAATGAATGGTTGATTAAAGCAGCAGATTTCAAGATATCCTTACTTTTAATTCCTAGTATGAGTCAATTATCATCCTTCATTTTTCCTTATGCCCATGCCTTTCAATATTCACATGTGTAATTTCAGATGTCTGTGACAAATTTGAAGTCTGAAGCCAAACCAAGATAACCCTGATGACATCATAAGGGTTGTTTTTGCTTTAGGAAGCTCCTTCAGCTCCCACCATATAAATCATAGTACAACTCTTATGCAAATGTTTTTACAAGGGGAGTAGCACTAAGAATGAATGAGTAAATTGACCTTTTGATTAAATTCTTAATCAAAAATGAAAAAGGTCTGAATTCATTCCCTGAAACAAATCACACACACACACACACACGATAATCTAGTGTGAGTGTGAAGACTCTTATTTCCAAGATTAAAGAAGAACTTTTACATTCAAATTATATTTAAATGTCTCTATTGAGCATTTTTGATCAACTATCTTTGTAAGTTGATGAAAATTTTCTTTCTAATGCTTAGTTATGTTCTTCATTGTGTCATACAAATACAAATGCCCAATGAACATAAAATTATAAGACATAACAATTAAATGAAAAATACTAAAGAACATCAACTTCTTATAAACTACATTAAATTTTAACAGAGACCTTCGTTTTTTCTTTGTCTGGTCTCAAACTAGGCAAAAAACAAAACAAAAACAGCCATCCAGGAGAAGTCATCTAATATTTTGGACATTTTGTTTATATGTTCCCAGTAAATCATCAAATCGTGTACAATAAACCATGACATGGACTTCTTGATTCTCATCTAAATCACATAACAAGTAAAGCCTTTTCTCTAATGGTAGAGGGACAGTAATAAAACTGGTAATGCTGAAGGTAAAAATTAAGTCTAATCCATCCTTAATATATATACTACACTTGAAAGTAATATATATATAGAGAGAGAGTTTTGTGAGCACAAGGGCATGAAACTGGGATACTTTGGGGAACACTTGTTGTAATCATGACAAGTATGACGATCGAGCAGAGAGTGTCAGCTAGAGTATGTCTGGTATGCCAGAGATGACAACCACAGCCATTAATACTGTAAACTTATTAAAGTACAGCTCATCACAAGGCATTGAGGTGAGGGGGAGGTGGTAGGAATGTAATACTGAAAAAACTTTCATCATTTTATCCCCATAAATTCAACAAACTGTTTGCATATTATGAGCTAATCATTTCAAAGATACATATTGTAATACTCGTATAGTATTTATATATTATTTTAATACTCCTATAGTATTTAGTGGTCATATGGTCAGCACACAGTGTATGTACATTTATTTGTGAGCTAGAATGAGTCTGAAAAAAAATCAGCAAGTGTTTGTAAATAGGCTTTAGCCTCCTTAGGCTTTAGGGAATCATAACAGGTATTTTTCAGATTTTTCTGACATTTTAAAAGAAAAAAAGATTAATCGAGAAAAAAATCAGCAGATTTATCAGTAAGTGAATATGACAATTAGTATTAGTAAATGCAACTCTGGCTAAGCACTTTGCCCAGACTCTCACAGCGAAATACTGGGGAAAAATTCTGACAAAGTACACCTTAGGACATCCACACACACACACACACACACACACACACACACACACACACACACACACACATAAGGAATAGTCCTAGAGTATACTAATACTAATACTATTATTGTTATTATTATTATTATTATTATTATTATTATTATTATTATTATTATTGTTGTTGTTGTTGTTGTTATTATGTTTATGAGCTACATAATCCACTCTCCTCTCCCCTATAGTGCCATAGTGTGCTGTGCCACACTTCCACAGCCCAGTAATAATAAACCTGTCAACAACAAGTCTCCCGGGAGGCCACTGCTGACACTCAGTTGTCAATGGCAAAGCACGCTGGGATAGCTAATAGGACAAGCCCTCAGGGGAGACCCAGATGGAGGACAGCCCCAGACAGGTGAGCTGTCTAACAGGTTTAATACAAAATAGCCATCAATAATAACTGTACCGCCTTTGTCAACAAAAAATCACAATAGATATCTATTGTAAAAAAAAACACTCATATTATTACTGGATGTTTGTAAATCCACTCTGATTAAAACCAATAATATTTTTAGATTGTGTGGATTTAAGTTAGCCCCCCCAACACCACCACCACCACACACGTGAGTGAGAGTGAACAACCAGCCTACGGTACATCTCCATGATTTCTCCCTTATAGTGACCACGTGTTTGCAGTCATCAAGCTTGTCCTCCCCCAACACATGCACACATGTGAGCATCTGAGCTGTTCAACTAAACAGTTTTCATATCTAATGCTGAGGTGAGCAGCTGGAGTTTCAGTACTTTCACTCCGCTGTAGGTGACAACATTCAGATGGTGCCTAGAGGAGATGATGTACAGCGTGTCATTCAGTGTGTCAGTCAGTCTTGTTACACAACCCCCCCCCCCCCCGTGCACACACAATTTTTTTAAATTCAGAAAACGGGCAGATGTACAAGGACTGTATGCACAATGTACACAGACTAAACAGGAGTTTAGAAGCAAAAAAACCAAGAACAAGAAAAAGACTGAGCAGTTGTTTGGTCTTTCCTGGGCACTGACCTGGACAGCAGAGCAAACACAGCGCCGGTCAGCCTCTCATCTTGCTTCTCTTCTCAGATTTCACACTCCAGTTCCCTCCTGACTGCCTTTTGAAGTTGGTCCCTCCGCTGTTTCTGAGGTAAAAGTCGTTGGCAGAGGAGGGAATTAGGGAGCGGAAGGGGGAGATGGGATTGAAGTCTTTCTCTCTTGCCTTTTCTCCCTCATCGTCCTCATCTTCTTCTTATTTTCTTTACTTCCTCTTGCATTTTTCACTAGTTGAAATCTGCACCTCCTCTCGCTCTCCCATAGCAAAAAAAAACACACACACACTCACTAGAGGGGGAGGAGGAGAGAAAGAACATTGGGACAGAGAGAAAAAGGGAGAGAGGGAGAGCAGCAACAAAAGTCTGCTCAGTCACCTTGTCTCCTGTTCAAATTTAGAGGCTGGATTTCAGGCTGCAAGGCAACTCTACTGGGCATGCCCACGACTGAGAGGCACACTTTGTAATGAACACTCACTTCCTGCCTTGTTCTTCTGTTCTCTCTCCTCCCTCACGGCTCTTTCTCTCCCTCCCTTCCCTCTCCACCCTCTCCACCCTCTCCCCTCCCTACAGGTCTCAGTACAGCAGGGACCAGGAATGCTGCTCAGACCTAAGTCCACTTTGCGTGAAAAAAACAATCTCATACCTAAAACAAAACAGGCTGGAAAGCAGACTATAGAAAAGGTGACAGAGTATTTCAAAATTTTTCAAATGCAATTTTAAAAATATGAAGAAAATGTTACTGAGCAACATCATTTCAATCACAGACTTGCACTAACTGTCAAAAATACCAATATTGTTAGTTTACAGCATATTTTCAATCCAAGTAATTCAGTCATGCATGTAGATGGCTGTCTAGCCTTCAGTGATGTCAAATTTAATCCAAAATTAATGGATATGTCACTCAAAATGGCACGGCAATCAATTTTGATAATGAAATGTGCCCATGTGAACAATTTCCCACATCACTTCTGCTTGAGCAAGATAAAAATATTATCTGGATCTATGTGGCATCCTGTTTGAAGTCTGCCTGGGCTGGGCTCAGTTGTGCATTACTACTAATCTGACCAATACACATGGGGATATTGCTAAAACTCAAGCAGATAAATCCAAGTATTGTTTTTTCTAGTCTTTGTACAGCATCGTGTGACGTATTTGTTTAGCGAGCCAGCCTCGTGTCTGTGCTATCTCAAGCTCCCCACACTGACCCAGATTCTCCCCAGCACACTATCAGGACACTATGTATCAAAACCAGGCTATGGAATGAGGACAGCAAGTTCAGAGAGCAACAGAAAGTGAGAGAAAGAGATACAGGCAAACAATGTTCCCCTGGTTTCTTTACTGTGCAGCTAAGTAAGAAAACACATCCTAAACACATCTAAAGGGTCATGGGGTAATTCAAATTCCAATAAATGCATCAAATTGACATAAAACCTGCTCACAAAAATAATTCTGTAGCCAGAGCTGCTGCTCTGACCTGAAGCTTCATGGATCCTCTTTGTTGAAACAACATTGTAATCCTGCAGACATCCTGAGCAGGGAATAATCCATCTGGACCATCTGAAGGGTGCAGATAGGGGCCAAGTCAAGGAGTAAGAGGTCCAGACGGCTGGATACTTGATCCTGAGAGGTCACAGGTCATGGGAAACAGTGGGTCAATATGAAGATGTGAGGTCAATGCCACTGCTGGATAAGTCATAGCCACATGTGTCCAGGTCGCAGAGGTTGATGGAGTGATGGGAGTGGCCAGAAAGTGTAAGAAGGTCAAAATTAAAAGCTACGAATTCGAAAAAAGGAGTAGACAGGTCAGTCAAGCTTCATTCAGAAATATTGTCAGTGTTGATTTAACCATGGGAACAAGTCCACTGATTTTTTTCTTTAGCAGGAATGAAATTCTCAATGTGCCTAAAAGAAGGTAGTTTGTAGAATGTGTCATCTGATAAGGTCTAAAGGCAAAAGTGTTTACATCTCCACATTTGAGGCGGGAAAAGGGCTGCCGTCATAACCTCTTCCTGGCTATATGCCACTGCCTCTGATCCCTTTCCAGAACTCTATGGTTTTGCGTGTCTTTGTAGACTTGAGGCAATTAATTGTGTAGATGAGGATACGGGTGTACATTTTCTCATTGTCTCATCTTGAAGGTATTCACGGTCGAGCACTGGGCTAAGCATGTGAAAAATGAGAGAAGTGAGGAGTGTGTTAAAAAGAGCGCTTGAGTCAGAGAAGGGTTTCATTATGCTTTCAGAAAATCCCACAAGTACTTTGTTTTAAGCATACTAAGGCTTTTATACTTCTACAAAGATACATTTCAGTGTCTATGGATCTACAGTACATCCCCTCTAGGGTCTGGGGAGCAACCATAGGTCCAATAGGCAGTCAAAGTAGTTGACGCAAATGCTTCCCAAATCTGAAGAACATATTGTGTTTGCCCGGTCCTTCAAACAAACCGATTGATACAACTTCCTCTTGATGGTCAGATTCAATAAAGACCTTAACATTATAACCAAAATCTGTACAAGTATGCAACTGCCACACCAATGGGTTCAAATGACACCCATGCCCAAAGTCTATATGGGTCCACTTGGTTCCAAGTGACCAAGACTTCACCCAGGACCCCAGTCCAAACTACTCTCTCTCCAGTCCAATTGATAAGGGCCCACTGTATTGCCAAGGGTCTTGGTTTGTGGTGTCAAATTTCTGATACCCAAGAGGACACACTTTCTATCAGAGTCGATCATGTGGTACATAGCAGTCATGCAATACCTCTTCTATATTGGACCAAGAATGCACTTTACTCAACAGCACATGATGCTGTTGAAAGTGTTGATGTCAATTTTGGAACAGGTTTGACTGTTCTTGGGTTCCTCTTTTTTTAATTCATATACACTTTGTAATAAGCACTGACTCACCATGATCAGTCCCGCTTGGACTCGAGACGCTCTCTAGTTCCAGTCTTCAGATGGTTGTGTCAAACAGCTTTCCAGCCATCCATGTTTTCAGTTAACTAAAAAATTGTCCTGAAAAAAATCCTGAAAATCAACATTTGTAATGAAATGTGTTTTGTGCCAAATGTTTGCTGATAAGACTGTAACATGGCAGCTCTGCAGACTCCTGTCAGGAGGGTCCACTGTCAGGAACAAAACAGACAAATTGGCCTTGGCCCTGTCAGAATCACACTGGCCTGCTCCTCTCAGCTCCATACTGACTCATTAGCCCTCTCATCCTGGCCTCTGAGGACCTGTGACCCCAGCTATTGTCTGGCTTGGGCCTATCCTAATGAGAGCCCCAGCACTGAACAAAGCCATGTCATTAACTCTGGCTTGGCTGCCCCCTCAGCCACAACGTGCAGTCCCCGGCAGCCTGTCTGGGATGAAATGAAATGGGTCAGAAAAAACATGACGCACCGTTCATCAACTTTAACCCCGCTGATGATCACCACCGCTGGCCCGCCATCTCAAGAGAGCAGGGAATGACACGCTATTTACAGGCAATAGATGAACAGCATACGTCCACCTGCTCCTGTGCAAACACAGATGTGTGAGGTGTCTTTGTGAACTGCAGCAAGCCAACACTGAGTGCATGGTGCGGAGTGGTGGAAAGCAATAATGGTGGCAAGGCTATTGTTTTGTTTTCTCATTCTCTCAGTCAATAAACCAATAACAAGAAGCTAAAGAACACACAGACATGTTGAACTCACTAAGCCGTGTGGTGCCTGTATGTAAGTATGATGCTGCCTTTTATTGATCCCAAGTCACTGATTTAAAATGAGAATCCATGTTGATCTAATCTGTAAAGGATATTAAAATAAAAAGCAATCAAAAATCAATTAAAATAAAATTTCACTGTCATCATAGTAGCACTTTTGGCCTAGAAATCGCAAAAAAGTAGCTACTGTAACACTGGTGGTATAGTTTTTTTTAATGTCTCGTCTAAATGTCCCAAGTAATGGCAGGCAAATTTCAATCTGTTACAGAGCAAATACATACAGTAAGTTCTTCCAGCCCCTAGGATCAATTCTGATTAGGTAGGTTATCAAAACCTCCATTACCACACCTATAGAATAAACCCTTAAATCTATATATTTAGTAGACTCTTCACTTAATTTAACCAGTTAGCTTTTGGCTATGATCAGAATAAGTTTTGAAATGTATTTCTCAGCTAGAAGACAATATCTCCTAAACAGGCTTAGCAGACACCAAGTGGAGGAAGGAGAAAGAGCGGTGATATTGTCCAGATTTGACTAATTGTGAGTGGACATGAAATGTACATTATCTCTCTTTCACACACTCTCACCCATTGATAAAACAATTAATTGATTTTGCAAAAGTATTGATCTGGTTTTGCCAGGCATTGAGGGACATGGCTATATGCTATCATATTGACAAAAAGCCTTATTAACAATAAATGTTAGAACACCATCCTTTTTTCAACCTCAACAGCTTACTAGAACAACACATAAAACCAGATCATTCTCTACACAAGATACAGGCTTAACAGCAGAGCCAGTGTATAGGACAGAGCACATGAACGACTTGAGTACAACTATTGGAGATAAAACAGTGTTGCAGCCTCTGAGAACTATTGAGACAGGATTGTGAGACATGGTGTTTAAGTCTTCTCTCTTGTGCTTTGCAGTGGCTGTTTAATAGATAGTACATGTAAACTCACACATGCAGCACAAGCGCCACCCTCTGTACAAAAATCATACTGCCGTCAGTCTATTGAGAGGATAACTTCAGTTAAGGTCTCTGTTTGTGGTAGCAAATGGCATTTCCATACCAAATACTATTTCTCAGCAGCTATTGATGTATACAGTGTTAAAACTGGAAAAGTGAGAAGATAAGAGTGCTTATAGATGTCAGGATATAAAGTAAAGATTACTAAATTTGTCGGTACACTATCAGACTTTATTTCTATAGCACTTCTCATACAAACAAAATATAACAAAAGGGCTCTACATGACGAAAGCACTGTTGCACAAGCACAAAGGAAACCAAAGGAGCAAAAATGACCGGATGGTGGTGATCACTTGAAAAATGGTTAGAACAAACGCGGTATTAAATTTTCAGGAAAACACTTAGCTTTTTTTGTGAATTTTAACTGCAAAATGTTTACTATTACATAAAGTATAAACAAATGTTGAATGGATTTGGAAAATAGCTTTTGAAAATAGCTTTTGAATGTCATATCAGGAACAGCACAGGTATAATTAATGGTATCAACATTAGTTCCATTTAGAGTCCCCAAAAGTGTACCATCATTTCAGGTCTTCAGTATGAACATTTTTTAACTTAAATTCTTAACTTAACTGATTATACTCAATCAGCAGTAATAATATGATGTTGCCTGGCTAAACTGAAAGACTCTTGAAGGCCACCTAATAATTTTACCATGTGATAATTTGCAAATAGGTGCATGCTGAGCTAATAATCTTATAAACTGTTCTTGTAAGTGCCTTGTTTTTTATGGAACTGAACATACGAGACTGAACAAGCAACGCACTGAACTTAGTATTAAACTGAACACAGTTTGAAATCAACAATGGACATCACAACATTAAAAAGAACATTTTAACAATGATGCAGTTGCTCAGCTTTGAAAAAAATAGCAAACAAACAGCAAATTTCAGTGACAACGAACCTTTGAACTGAATTTCACAAAACAATCAAATCGACAAAATAATTTGTAATTCCATCTCTGGCCACCACACACAATATCTATGAATGGAATGTTGCCATTATTAATGTTATTAGTTGTGCTTGTACTGCACTGGCAAATCAAAATGTGCTGTAGAAAATGCGTATAAGGCTTCCCACTAATGTTTTCCCTCCTTTAAGACAACACCTACTTTCTGTTTAATATCACTTGATCCAATCTTGAAAAAATTAATTACTTTTCATCAATGTTGTCTTCTTATTTTCAAAAAAATGTCTTTGTTCTACACAATACCTGCATAATGTTCCTGAGGGACATTTGATTTTCCTGAGGGACCTCTGTAGCATCTAAAGCATCAGTAGCAAAAACAGCTCCTCAGTGGTAATGAGAGCCTTTGGCCTGTGACTTTTTTAAATTATTTTCATCATCACACACTATTTTCTGGATCGTGTGTGATCAACTAATAGTTTCTTTTATGAAATGTCAAAAAGTTGTGAAAGTCCAAACTAATGCCTTGAAATTACTTTTCAGTCCAAAACTCAAAGATATTTCATTTAATATCATATTTTACAATGTATATCCTTGCATTTGGGAAGATGAAACAAGCAAATGTATGGCATATTTTTTGGGGAAAAATCACTCCAAATATTAATCAATTATCAAAACAATTGAAACGAATTGATTACTAGACTAATTGTTGCAACTCCAATAGTGATAAGCTATTATCAATGAGATTGTTGTTCAAATATAAACTGGATCTAGTACCTCTTTTAGTTCATCGAAATGACGTCATACTGCTCCTTATCAAAGGTCTGTAAACTGTAATCTTCTAATCACTATAATTCTTATCAACCTAAGTAAACGTATTTGTTATAGTGGCCGTGACCTACCTGCTCAGCTCGGGCAATTTCCAAGTAGCCCAACAGGAGGTCCTGGACTCTTTGGAGTACCTCTTGTTAAACCAGGACAGCAGCTCTGAGCAGCAGCACCACAAAAGCTCCACTTTTATAGTGTGGATCCTGCAGCAGAGAGCAAATTGACTGAATAGATTTCCAAGACAAAACCCACACTTCAATTGATCCAACCTTGAAAAAAATAAATACATTGTCATCGATGATGGTCTTTGTTAATGCTTCTGTTGGCAAGGCTGGAGAGTGATTCACATCCAAACAGCCAGCATCAATAGGTGCTCTATTAAGAGGCTCTCCTGTCATTAGGAGGACAAGGTTATCAGTCCGAAGATTTTGACTCAACAGACGGTCAATAACATGAAAAACTACAACTGGAGTTATTTGATGTTGTGTTTGAGGATTAAAATATGGCATGGACATGTTCTTGAAAATTATGATTTAATCAAAGGAGTTTTGATCATTACCTCAGACTATTACATTGTCCACAAGATAATATTGGGTTTCCAGTGCTTTATTGTTGAGAGGCTCCACCTCCTTTATTGAAAAAAGGCCATGATGATTATTCAAATGTCTGGAGGCCTATTGAGCTGTCAGAACAAGGCGCATAGTCAACTGTTTGAAAGTTATAGCTGCTTTCATGCTATGAAAAGGAAAAAGGTCCGCAGATGTCTTCAGGAAGCTTGTCACTGATAATTAGTGGTCAATCACAAATTACTTTAAGAGCACGAAAAGATAACAGAGAGCAAAGAGCACCATTCAATTACGATGATTCACCTCTCTCCAGTAACTGCTTTGGATTTTCATTGGGAACCAAGGTCCTCCTGTTTATTTATCAAAGTGTCCTGTCTCTCCAATAAACCTGATCTGAGGAGGGTCCTGAGAGTCCTGAGCACAATTCACTTATTTATTTGCTCTATTTTATTTATGGATCATTGCACATCAATAGACACTTGAGCCAGACTGAGTAGCACTGTTGCTAAATTTTCATCTATTCTATAATATCTGCTCTCTTGACAATGACCAGAATTCACAGTGAATTGCAAAGCTTTTCATTTCCTATTGAAGAATGTGCCCGTGGTAGCATGGTAACATATCTCAAACATACATTGTCCAATTTGCCCCAAATGTCATGTGTTGATAAGAGTCTCAGCCTGGAGACATCTACATGCCAATATTCAGCCATAGTCATAGCGCCAATGACCGGCAATGTAAAATGCTATGTAATCCTCTCCTCTCCCAGCAGGATGATCAGATCTATGTCACATTAGATCAGAAAAGCTTTAAGAACTTGATTATGTTTCAGTTAGGTCCATAAGTATTTGGATGGTGACACAATTCTCGTAATTTTGCCCCTCACCATGATGATGAATTTGATAAAAAGCCATGAAACATGATCGAATTGTTGACTTGCATATTTAAATCAAATAGTTTCACAAAAGGACATTTTTAATCATAGTCTCAAGTTTTCAGAGGCTCAAGAGTAATTGGCAAAATAACATAATTCTGTCTTGAGATTTTCCCCTCACAAACCATTAAAATCAACAGGCGGAAGGATGTTGTTATATGAAATACATTGTCGTACATTTGAATCTTCACTATTTTTTTATTTCAGAATGATCTTCAAATAATCACAGGGAATGTAACACCCAATACCTACAAACAAGAGCCATATAATGTATTATAATCTGATTTGCAATAAAATCACAAGAGGAAAGACTGATTGCAAACAATTTCATAGTGGACTCACCAACATTATGATTTTGCCATCAGGAGTCTTGACCACGAGCTCTCAGTATGTGGGGTCTTGATTGTTTCTCATTTTAAACCTTTATTCAATTCAATTGCGCGATAGAACGATAACAGTGCGCTCACTTTGAAATAACGGCAAATATTTGGCCAAGCACTGATCATATGATTGCACTCACATGAGGTAGGTTAGGAACCTTCCCAGCATACACTATGATCCACAAGGAAACATTTCATTTCCCTGTACCTTCGTTGACATGCATATGTGTGGAAATAATAGTAAAGTTGAGCTTGGATTTGAACTTGAATAATGACACAAAAAAACCACAAGGGTTTCTCAATAATATCAGAAAAAAATGAATTACAAACATACAGTACATTGGGTTCACCCTTAAAAAACTCTAATTATGAATGGGTAACAGTTGCTTTGAAGCCAGCTTTAAAAAGCTGAAAAATCCAGACCTGTGCCAAGTCATCAACAATCGATTAGCTGTTGATCCAAAAAAGCCGCAGCAAGTTTTTACTCGTAAGTCCTTAGTGAATGTCAGTGTGATCAACCCGTCAGTCACCTACTAAGCTGAACGAGATAGACCCTGACACATCGAATCTCTAGTACTATTTACACTCTACATTAATGTGGATTGTGGTTTAAATAATTACAATACCCATTATTATTATATCTGGCCTTTGTAATGGTTGTTCCTTTTTTTCCATGTAGCTTAGAGTCCTACTCCACTTCAACGTGTGTTTTTCTTATAGTGACTTCCGTTGGATAAGCCTACGGTGCATACAGTGAAGTGTTCAGTGAAATGTTCACTGTTTTCAGGAGCTAAAGGTTAAAAATTAGAAGTATTTGAATATTCTGAGATTCTTAGTGTGGGAGAAGAAAAAGATACAATTTTAGGAGATTATCAATATGCAATTAACCTTTTTTTTCCAAAAGCTATATGAGACAATATTATTACTCAAAGCCTTTTGTGTTTTGTTTTTTTATATATCTTAAGATATCTCTCAAAGGGGGTCTTTAATATTTTCTTTCATTGTTTCAATATCTAAGTAACAAATGAAACGGAGAAGTTAAATTCAATCATAATATGCCGTGGAAAATCCTGATTGACAACATAAAGATACTTGCCCATATTTTAAAAATATGCTCACTAATTAAAACTGTTGCTTTTCACTCAGTGCTGTCCTGATTCATAATGCTTCATTGAGCAAGTGTCGATAACACCTCAAGGCCCTGTGCAGTTTTCTTTTAAACAAACAATAGCTATGCATACAATCTGTGTTACTGACTCAAGTGCAACGTACATGTTCCTGAGCTCTAACAAACATGCTAAGCACATTTGCTTCCTCATAAACAAATTGCAGAACAGAGCAGATTAAAAAGAATAAATACAAATATAATATAAATATTAAGTATTTTAAATCCAACATTGCTGACTTTCTTAAATAAATAAAGCTAGTTTTAACGTGTAGAATCACTCAAGGTGACAACTGAAGTTATGATCTTAAAGTTTTCATTTAAGCCTCTTCAGTCCACTCAGTAGGATCCCTCTTTGAACCACATGAATGGTGTAGATTAATGGAAAGTTGTCTGGTGAGCTGTTTTTTCACCAGCACATTGAAGCGAACCAGATTATTATCTAAATGATAGATGGCAAAAAACAGCAGAAGAAATGTTGTTATTAAGTAGTGTCCATGACATGTACACTTCTTCCTACTAACAATCAATGAAGTTGAAAATTACTGTTTGGAACTCAACACTTGGCAGTCATGACATAAAATAATAACAACTGGTAAGTTTCCAAAATCTCAAATTGTTGTTTGATTGTTTATTACATAGGCAATAGTGAGCAAGTGAGTGAAGCAGGATATGATCTCTGAAACAGTTAATCACTTTTTCATTTCTATGCTGAGTAAAAAGCCAAGCCCACAACCTTACTCATGTAGCTAGCCTGCTAGGTCTAGGTAGCATGTGCAGCCTTTAATTATGCTAAATTAATAAAATAAGCGAACCAGAGAGACAGAGGACATGTGACTTAATGAAAGGCCAGAGGGAGGTGACAACACCACCGGCATGAAACATGACATTTTTAACTAAATAGTAGAGTGATATTATGAAAAGTCTTATTGTCACATAAGGCCATAAACTACACTACAGTATATGAAATAAAAATGTGTTCGATATAACAAAATAGGTCTTATATAATTCTGAAATTAAGAAGGATAATATAACATTTTATAATAATTAGATTAGTTTTAACAATTTCATACATTATCTAATTTATATATTTTATGTAACTTCTTCTTGTGATCATTTATTTCATAATTATTTAAGAACCTATTTAATGTAGAACACTTTGAGCTCCATAGATTACAGTACATATATGTTGTTGGAATAAAATCCATGTATTATCAGAACCAGCAGATTCAGTTCATTTTGCACAATATATCTTTTTTATCCACAAGTAAATATTTTGTTGTCTAAACTAGGTTTACAGTAATTTATCACAAACTCTCCTGTCTTTTTTGTGAGATGCTTTACCAGCAGGGGGCTCTGCAGCCTTCCAGGACATTTTATTATAACCTGAGGAAATTGAATGTACAGTCTATTGTTTAAATTTATTCTGCAACGTATGTCACCGTACTTCTCTGTAAACAACAAACCTATGCGATATAATAATCATGTATTTTGTTATTATGGTTCATGTAGGGGCATAAATCACAATTTTCTTCACTGGTTACACTGACGCAAGGTTTTTTCTGGTGATAATAATAACAATGAAAAAACTTGTGATAAACATCATCATGAATGTTCTTTAGAGAAAGTGCCAACAGCAGCAAGGGTCACTATTTGAATAAAAAATTTCACTTGAAACTTTGCCTTCCCTGTCATACTGTCATTTATGATCAATATCATTAAAGTAGAGAGCCAGCTTTCAATCCTTTTTGGAGTTAAACACATAAAAACTCTTTCATATTGTACCATTTTTTTTTTTTTTTTAATTTGGGTCTTTGTTCACATTAAAGAGGCTCTTATTTGCTTAGCTGTGTTCACTCCTGTATTTACTTTACCCTCAATAAATAGGGCCTCGCTTTGTCCTCAAAACAACTCAGTTCTTCGTGGACTTCATTTCACAAGATGTTGGAAAGTTTCCTTCAAGATTCTGATCCATGTTGACTGTAGCCTTTCAGTGAACTCCAACCAGTCCAATCATTCTCCTCTGACCTCTCTCATCATTCTTTGGCCTTCCTGTCCACAACTCCTGCTGACTGGGCGGTTTGTTGTTTGTTTGTTTGTTTGATTTTTTGTTTGTTTGTTGTTTGTTTGTTTGTTTTCCCACCATTCTCAGTAAACACTGGAGACTGGAGTCACTGTGATTAATAATTTTCCCAGTCCGATGTTTGATGTGAGCCTTAACTAAACCTCAAGAACTGGCTGATTGGATAATTGCATAAAAAGCCGGTGTAGATGTGATCCTACTGAAGTGCTGAGTGAATGTATATCAATTTCAGGTTGGCATCAGATCATCAAATATGTGTTTAACTAATCATGAATACAGCATTGCAAAAGGTCATTCAGATTGACCTGTGACGTGTGCTTATTAAATATGAATATAAATATAAATATCAATGTAAATATCAATCTAAATATAATGTGCTGAAGAAATTACATGTTATAACATAAGGTGAATCAACTTTTTTTAATGCTGATAAGCCAGATTACACCATCACATGTACCTCTTTTTACAATCAACAAAAAAACACATACCAACATTAATTCCACATGTTAGTGTCAAAGGGCACATTTCATTTCAGATATCTCATATCCAAAAACTACATAGATTTTTATGATAAAATATGAAACTTTTAGAAGAGCCAGTTAGAAAGAGCTTGAATATTTGGCTGCAATGTGATAAAAACAATGGCAGCCTCTAAACATTTCTTGTAGCCGTCTAGAAGCTTCTTGCACCTGTCTGCTGGTAGTTTCGAGTGTTCGAGCTCTCTCCAAAGGTTTTCAATGGTATTGAGGTCAGGACTCATTGAAGGCCAATTTAAAATAGTCCATCTCTTCTTTCTGAACTATTCTTTTGTGCTGCTGGATGTGAGCTTTGGGTCGTTGTCCTGCTAATAGACCCAAGACCTTAGATGTGATTACCTTCTACTAATACAGTGCTTTAGTAGTGGGAATATACAATGGGTTCGACATATTACAAAGACGAAAAAGCACTGGAGATTTAATTTGATAAATTCCTCTTGAATACACCTAAAATCAAGATTTCCGCTACACATGTAAACATGTGAACATATCAGCTCTTGCCAAACAATGTGTACTTACTTTACCAAGCTGCGATAATCTAAATCTTAGAATTTGCTGACACAATAAAAACTCAAATCATCTTCTTATCCACTATTCCTTTGTTAAAGCACCCTCTTCAGGAGCTGTCTGGAGAAACCTTGGCTATGCATTATGCCTCAGAGGTACATTGACTCTCTCAGGCTCTGTAACTACCAATTATCCTCATTTTAATGGGATGGTTAAGCAGACATTCATATTCAAAATTGTTTTTAGGAATAGTTCATTTGAACATTTAGTTTTTCTTATAAATTTTATGTGACAGATTTTCAGTCTAAATGCTATATCTGAATGATTGTGATGGAGCCTTCCGGTTTCAGGCTGTGGAAAATTTTATCATGCCTAGTTTAGCTTACCCTTAATGTCCATCCTTTTATAACTGCCTCTGAGTGTTCATACTAATCAAAATGAAAACTTTTTAAAAATATGTTTTATGGAAAAAAAGACTTGTATTTTCTCATTTTAGATCACACTCAAGCCCTGAGATCCTCTTCCCAGAATTCAGGGGAGCAATTATTCACCTGGTGTGGCCCATCTACAATACAGTTTTTAAAGCAAACCTCCTCATCCCAGGTTGTGGCAATGTAACTTTTCCCTTGAAACTGATTAACCCAATACAAGTCTTGAATTTCTTACTCAGTAAATAGAGACTTTGCAAACAAGCTTTTGTCATCCTGTTCAGATCTCTATTCATAATTCACGCCACTGTGGGTCTGAAGCAACCAGTCTGAAGTGCCTTGTCATCCTTGTTTGACGCCAGCTGTGTTCACGAGAGAATTCCACGCCTCTGGCAAGTTTTGGGGGGTAAGGGGTTGGGGGATGGAGAGAATTGTGTGTTTCTGTGTATATGTTTTTTCAAGTTGAAACTTGTCAGGCTCGTGTATAGCAATGTATTCAGTCTCTGAGATATGCAGTACTTGTTGTGGCTTGTTTGTATATTTGTCACATCCCCAAAGACTCTCAGGAATTCAACAGTGCATCAAACCTCCACAGGAAATGTCTCTAAGGGTCTCCACAATTTCAAGTTTCTTTAAAAAACTTACATTCAAGGTGCAAGATGATTATATACTGTATTATGTTTAAAGGTTATTTTAGTGAATTTCAATTTATGTGAAATAAATTAGAATAATGTTGAACTGTTGAACCACTTTGGCACCTATATGACGAGATAGGAAACAGTTTCATTTCTGTTTGAAAAAAAGAAAAGGAAGGAAAAGAAATGAAAATAAAAACTAAGGTCCACTTATTAGATTTTTCTACAGTTGCATCTTGTGGTTTTTCTCCACAGATAGAATTGACTTATATTTAAAGTTTGCACAAACAAACTAGTTTAATTACACAAGTTATGACTGAAAGATGTGGACCTTTCTTTTCATTATTATTATTGTTGTTGTTATTATTATTGTTGTTGTTGTTGTTGTTTTTGTTGTTGTTGTTGTTGTTTGTATTAGTTGTAATTGATTTGACTAAATTGATCAATACTTGTTGCTTGAGTCAACATTATATGATACTCATACACTGCATCTATTTTGGCCAAGTTTTAAAATGTGGGAAATAAGTCCTTTAGTATAGAAATGTGGGTTACATAAACATAAGCCTGCACCTGTCACCAATGATGAAGATTATAAAGGCAGAAATCCACTTTTCTATGAAGCAGAGGAGTCATGTCTCCCCCCATGTGACCCAGTCCTGCCAGCAGGGTCTGTACAGTAGTTCAGTGTCCTTTCCCAATCCGTCCTGTTACGTTCAAGCCGACCCACCCCCCTCCTGTGCTGATCCGCCCTCTCTGCTCTGCTGTTTTCTAGCGTGCAGCGATGCTATAGATGCAGCACACTGGAACAGGCACTGTTTGATCCTGAATGCAGCAGCTTGGAAGGATAACAACATCCTGACAGACGCCGACGAGGACAGCAGTACTTCACTAGACAGCGGCAAATGTAAGCTCTTCTTTCTATTTTGTCCCTCTCTCCTCTTAATCTCTTCCTGACAAGAGTTACATTGACTATCTTATATGACTCATCTTTCCCTAGAGGGGACACTGTTCAGCCTGTCCTCCATCTACTCATATAACTCTGTCTTACCCCATGTTCTGTGGGTTTCTGGAATCTTTTGGCAAGCTTTCAAAGTGAAAGTTCTTACTTGTTAGTTAGGGTAAATTGTAAGTTATTCAAATCAAGCTAAGATCACTGGCACAGGAGCAAATATATTAAAATAGACTTAAAATGTTTGTTTTTAAATCATCTGACATTTGTGGTCTTCAGCAATATATTTCAAATGTAGCTCGAAATGAAGGCTTTCATCATGCCCAAGGACAGTAATGCCTGTCACATGATTAATAACTAACTTAAGTGTCACATTAATATTGTAGACTAAATATAAATATGAAAAATCCCAGCAAAGAGTGTGTTTGTGAAATTGTGTTACCTTGGGGGAAAAAAGCCCAAACTATCTTCATTTCAGTTATTTTGGCCACTAGAGTTATTGTCCATCAAATGATGATAGATGAAGGAAACTGTGAGTCACTGTGTTTTGTGTCTCAAAGAGACATGAATGTTATATCAATTTATCTGTTTATTTGCTCTTTTGCGTCCCTTGCATGGCAAATTTTGACTCATAAATAGGGATGCAAACACATTTAAATTCAATTTATTCACTGTTTTGTGAAAAAATGAATTCTTAGCCGAGCACATGAAACATTTAATGGCCCTTTAAGAGTGAAAGAAAAACCCAAAACAGTGACTTTTTTTTCTTACTAGCTATGATTTACTGTGTAATGTGATATAGTGTTAGTTGTTGAGTCATTCTCTCTATTTATTCCTTTATCAATGAGCAGCAGAGATAAACAGGTTAAAATACTACATTTTCAGAACAAGAATGTCCCTGTGCTGTCCCTACTGAAATTCAGTCGAAGCATTTGAAATAGAATGAAAACCTAGACAGTTGAAGTTGTTGCTTAAGTGGCAGTTGAAATACTAATACAGAAGGAAAGTGGACATGTTGAAGGAGGTTGAAGTTATAGTTTAAGTCTAAGCACTGAATGATGCTGAATTATCAATTTAAATGTAAATATTGAATGTATCACTTGAAATGAAAGTGCTGAAAGAAGTTGTAATGGCAGTTTAAGTTTTAGCCCTGAAAGAAATTATTGCAGCTCAAATGTACAGTGTTTTACATTCATTCACAGCCAAACTTATATTTTACATTTAGGAGTGAAAGGAAACAAACATTTTTATTCCTCATTAGCTCTTATCCATATAATAATCACTGGCATGATACTAGTAATTCACCCTTCTCTTCATTAATCACTGATTAATTTTTACAGATGAAAATTGCATATGAGAGAGCTACTGTAAATTTTGAAATTTTCCTCTATTTGAGCTTAGTGCTGTGGTAGCTTATGGAAACTGTATATACTGTAGCAATAAGATTTTTTTCCATGTTCTGGCAAATGCTCTCCAGTGAATTAGCTCTCAAACTTCCAGAGTCATGGGAGACTGGTGCAGTTAACCTACCAGTCTGTTCTTAATATCCTTTTGTTCAGTCTTCTCATGTGCAGGAACAGCCAGTCTTACTTTGAGGCTGGATGATCATCGACAGAACAATCAAATAATAATTAAAGTTTAAGCTTTTCAGCATTTAAACATGCAGCTGACACAACACAGTACTAACTTTGCAGTGCATAGAGACTCAGTGCAGTCTGTGAGTAGGATTTCAGCATGTATATAGGTACTCATTACCTCTATCTGCAGCCTATACTGAACATACAGTACATTTTTGTTCAAGGTACAGTTGGGTGGACAGTGTCTCATACATATTGTTTGTGACTATAGAACTTTCTAAGTTGAATATAGGAAGCAAAATGGGACCAAAAGAGGATATGATGCCTGCAGCTAAATTCATATATCATTGACCTAATTTATTTTTTCCCTGAAGGAGTCATGTGCTCTGCAGCCATAGAGTATTAAACATATTACAGCAAAATACAATACATCAAATGTTATAAACTGACATATCAACAAAAATGAAAGACAATATTTGGTTTCTACTGTGTTACAGAAGTTACAGAAGTGGGAAACAGAGAGCATATGTCTTGTGGTCTTTTTAACAAGTAATAAAGAGGAAAAAGAGCTTGATGTCAGGCCACCTGTGGAAATTTAAGGGCAGGAGCTCAAGCTGCACTGGCAAACAATGGTCAGAACAATCCCATCTAACACTGGCACTACTCAGGGCCCAGTGTTTAACCAGGTTTACAAATTTTCCACATTTACAGGAAGCCCAAATCTGTACTTATGGATGAAATCGAAGTTTTTGTACCAGGCTACGGTAGACAAGGTCAAAACAGAGCCCTTAAAACTTGGAAGCGTCGTTACCAAAGTGTAGATTTATGGCTTTTTGTTCTCAGGTTATGAGTTTCAAATCCTGTTGACCTGCCACTAGGTGTGCAAGAGCTTCATTCGAAATTACTGAATTGTGAATTGTGAATTTTGAAACGCATGAGTGTTCCCAGAAATAAAAGGTAAAGATGATATCAAAGTTTCAAATATATATTGAGACGCTTACAATTCTTCATGGTATCATCGCGTTCAAATTAGAGTCTTTCAGACAAATCTCGATGATAGAAAATATTGTTTTATATATATATATATATATAGATATATATACATATATTCTCATTTTCATTGCATAATGAAACAGGTCTCAAAATTATAATCATAAAGGGGATTCTGATTCTGATAAATATTTTTCAAAAATGGCGCTGGAATATATGTATATGTGTGTGTGTGTGTGTGTGTGTGTGTGTGTGTGTGTGAAACCAGTAATTTCTTTCCTTGTGCTTTCTGAGGCTATAACCTTTGGGCTCCAGAGGTTTGGAGTCAGAAAGCATGAATAAAGAATGAATAAGGTCTTTAATGGTGCAATTAGAGTGATCAGAAATTTAAGAGCAAGTGGGAAGGAAGTGTTTGATCTCAACTATACAACTGTAAAATTTTCAACTGTATCTTGCATGGTTGTGAGGCTATTGTGGTGGAAAAATCTAACCACAGACAGATAGACATACAGTAAGACTGTGGTGGTCCCTGCTACAGTAGATGTGTCCAGGTACACATTTTGTCAAGATGACACCAACATGCATGTACACGAAAAGATTCAGCATAAGCTAAGTTAAACTTTCACCTGTTGTTAGGAGCTAAGTCTTTAATTTTAAGCACTGAGATGTTTAATCCAAGAGGAACCAAGTTGATGTGCTCACCTAGTTTCTGATGGGGGTTCTTTGGTTTGCATAGTAATAGTCCATCTACTGTTTCCAAAGCAAATCAAGGTGAGTAAAGTCCACTTGCAAGTAGTTTCCAGGGAAAAACCAAACATTCAACTCAAAGTTGAATGTTTGATCAAAAATCCCAGGCTCACAAACCTGACAACAACAGTGAAATTGCTTCCTTTATACCTGAGCAATGACAACATTCAAAGTGACACCCTATATATGCATAGTGAATAACAAGCTAACTTCCAGTTGAGTCTGCAGTACATTTTGGCTCTTTCAAGTGTATTTATGCTCAGTTTGTGATGAAATATGGTATCTCTCTTATCATCTCTCTTAAATTGACAGCTGCTACATAATACACCAGAACAATGTTCACAGTCAGTATAACATTCAAGTTTGATTAAAATTTTTACATGTGAAATTACATGTGAATATAATATTAGTATTATACTCTATTTTTTAATTAAATAGTAGAACAAAAGTAGACTTTCTGTTTTTGTGTGATAATTTCTCTCTACTTCTCTGTCTCTTCATCAGGCTAAATGATGGTCACTAGTTAATACTGTTGCCAAGGTGCATCCTTTAGCTCCAATATTTAGATTAAGACAGAAAACAGGTAGTATAACACCAACAAGTCCTCCAATCTAAATGACCATATTTCACTTTCACCTACCCTCAGATATGACCCATGGATGCTTACCAGTGACTAGCCTACTCGACCTTCGTCATCATGGTAACAATACTTCAACCATAGGAGCAGCAGGTCAGAGACATTATAAGAGGGGAGAAAAAACACTTAAAGTACGTTGAGTAGAAAAGTCTGTTACACCAAAGATGGTGGACGTACCTTTACCCCAAAAGCCAATCATTTGCTTTATAACAGTCGTATGGGAAACATGTGCAATGTCACCAAATTTTTTAAGGGTTTTTTTTATCAGATTTGACCGGTAATTCTATACATGCATTTTTTTATGTTCCGGTGGACATCGAAAGGGAAGTCATGGCTCTCTTCCCATTCATTTACATAGGGCAGTACTGTTAGCTAAAAAATACCTGCTGGGGGATGTTGCCAAGATGGCTGCCAAGAAGCAAGGTGAGGCCCACCGAACTTAAGTTGTCATGGTAACAATAATAAATACGGTTAAGGTTGTGGAATAGTCACTGTCTGGTTAGGTTTAGGCACAAAAAAGTACTTGGTTAGGGAAAGATCATGGCTTGTGTTAAGGATAAGCATTTCCTTAAGAAAAAGGGGCCTTGGTCATCATGGCTGCAATAATGAACACACACTTAAGGTTATGGAGCAGTCAATGATGACTATTGGTCACCATTGACTGTACGACTTCGGCTGCAAGATCTCACCCAACAACAAGACAATGGGTCACAACCAGCTGCTTACGCAGATGACCTATGGGCTTGTTTTTAAGAGGAAGACAGTCTCTACATCACACTTGTTGCGCTGCTGTTTGAAGGCCAAACTCTGACAGTGGAGCAAGATACCAATGACATCACGAGTGCTCGGCTTGACTAAATCTCTTTACATATCTTCTTAAATTCCCCTTTTAAAGGTACTTGCATGTAACAAGATGCTCATGTTTTTATATCAAAATTTCCATAAAAATCTCAGTTTGATCAGGCACCATTTTTTTGTGAAGCACTGTGTGGAGAGATAATTTGTCCCTAACACCGAAAAGTCGCATTTTAGAAATTCTTTAAGTCTCTTGTGAAATGATACCTTTATTGATCTGGATGAATTGTTTTGGTGCTTGAAATGGATTTGCCAAAGACGGTAGGTCCACAAACGTAGTGGATCTAAAATAGTAAATGAATGTATAATAAATGTCTAAAATGGATTTTTTCACATGGTTAATTTAAATGAAAATATTGTCCATCACTCTACTCATACTAAATGTTAGAGAGCCTGAGATCAAGTGGAACTGAGGAATGACTTTAAACTACAAGTCATACGTCATTGGATGTGTGCAAATTGAAAAAAGTACAATACTTATATATCTACATGTGTCGCTGCAGCATGTGCTTCACTGGACACTGGGAGCTCTGTGCCTGTTAAATGAATAAATAAATAAATAAATAAGGACATTCATTTTTACTAAGTTAATCCATAGAAAGTCCTCTCACAAAGGCAACTCACTCTCTAGGAATGTGGTGGGGTGGGGAACTCTGTCTCACAACTCTACACTCTACATATGAACAGAGATTTCTAGTTTTACATTCAGTAAAAGATCTCTCTCACACACATATAAATAGATAAATGAATAAATTATATGAAAAGACAAAGTCTCATCTGCACAGAACAGTGTGATAACTTATTCTATGGTCAAAACGTATCGATTCATCCATACTATTTGTAAGTGATACTCACTGTTACACCATGAAATACCTTTTATACAGATTAAACCTTTACTAATGGACGGCCAGTTTGTTCAAGTTCATGCAAGTCAATTTTACATAATGTGCACAGAAGGAGAATTTTGTCAAGATGCTCACATTTACACATAGAGATTTTTTGTAACTGTGATACTGTGAAACAATGTTTTTTTTTTTAATACAGTCAGGTTCATAAGTATTTGGACAATGACACCATTTTTAAATATAGCCTTCACGATGTGAATGAATGGGAGATAATATTGTATATTGTATAAACTATTTAGGAATTATATCTAGTACAATCCAAGGAGAAATTGTAACAGTGTCCAGATAATTATGTACCTAATTGTAAATACATTGACCAATCTTCAGATGGATCCTTATCAATTAAGTATTCCTATTTATCAAAGGAATCCAACCCTTCAGGCTCTAAAGCTCTGTCATCCTCATCACTTCCCTTGTTTCAAAGGTGATGGTTGTGTTGTGAGCTCTGCCTGAGTGTCCACTGGTTAGTTTAACACAAAATGTAGACAGGCACACAACTCCACCAGGTATTCACAGTGAGAGGCAGATGATATATCTTTGTGCTATCTTCTCCCCCCAGTAGCTCCAGCTGTGAGTGATTTAATATCTTGATAAGAAAGTCTTGGAGAGTGAATTTGAACCAAATTCTTGCACTATGTTGTCACAAAGATATTAATAAAAATGTAACTATTGTGTGAATTGGTAGCGGTCATGTCCTTAACATGACAGAGTAAATGCAACTGGTTACTACCCACCACTGCCTACAACTAAGTCAACCAGTACAATCTAAGGAAAAAGATGTTATAGTGCAAGCGACTATTATCATGTCTACTTTAATTTGTGGTTTCCTACATTTCCCCAGATGACCCACAAACATTCCACATTCAAAACTACATCGCACCCTCAACCATAAGGTCCTTGCTGCCTTCACATTATACGAATAGCACTGGTATGAACAGCTGTTTTTGAAAAAGTAATGGTATTAAAGACTGGATTTTTGGTTGGAATGAAAAATAAATCCATGGTAGGCTGAAAGTGCCATCAAAGACTATTCTAGTCAAATCCATGATGATTATTCATGATCATAAATTTTTTTTCTGTGCTGTATAACATTATATGATTTAAAACATATTACAATAGTTAGTGCTACACAACCTGTGACTATCTCTGAATAGGGTTCCCTCAATTTTCCACATTAACACTAAAGCATACAATTTATTTTTGATAATGAAGGTGGTGGACAGAAGGCCAAAACCGTGAGAGAGAGAAAAAAATCAAACATAGCTATGTTTAAATAAAGTTGTAGTCTTGAAAGAGAAGGTTCATTTTGTGAAATACACTTATTCAGTTTCTTTACTAGAGTTAAATCAGAATAACGATGTAACATTCATATACGCATGCATAAAGTGAAGCTAGAGCCAGGGGTGACTTCATGAAGTTGTGTCACCACAAGATGCCATGTAACCAGTGGAAGCTCCAGGAAAACACTGTGCCTGATCAGAAAATAGTCACAGCACACTTTGGCATTTGGAAGGATTAGACAAATTACATAGTACATGATGTTTTGAATAAGAGAAAAAAGTTATTTAATGATTAATGACCGATTAATGATTATGATTAATTTCTGCAATTGCAGCAGAGAAAAAGCTGCTGATGATTCTCTTGGTCTGTGGCTGCTGGAGGGCAGAGCTGTGAGTTCTGAGAGGAGCTACTCTCAGCTCAGGGTCTACACACATGTTCTAAATGTTTACGTTCACTGACCAATAGTCAAGGGTTGCAAGGGGTGTGTTTGCTCCTGGGCAGGGTCTAAGTATACAAATTGAGGATGGTGTCATTAAGTGGACATGGTTAAGATTAGCTTTACCTTTGCATACATTTAGAAAAAGTTGAATTTTCCTTCCCTAATCATTGATTTAATACACCATTCGCCTACCACGGCATCACAAATCAAACACACCCGCCATGTTGCATGACCAACAGGTGAAAAGTGGGTCTGGCTACGCGCTAAATGCTAAAATACTGATCATGGATCCTTCAGGTGTGAGTTCTACATTCACATCTACTGTCAGTGAGGTGTGTTTTTTGATCATCTCTGTTGAGACTGCGGAGATCATTCAGCTCAGTGTTTGAAAACTTGAGGGAGCACAGTGAGACAGAGAGGCTGAGAGGACTGGTTGTATTTTGCATTGAGAATGACCCACCACTGTGCGGTGCACAAGACACACAGACTGACATTCAGACAGGTGTTTGCAACAAATGCCTGTCTGTTGAAACTCATCAACAAATAATGTGTTGCTTAGTCATTTAGTATTTTGTCTTTTCTGGTGCTTTATTCAGTTGATAATTCCAAAGGTGGTGACTATTTGATCTATGTAGTTTAATATTATACCATAGAATATATCATACCATAGAATGTTTACATCAGCTGTGGTATTCAGGTGTTTCTATTAGTTTGTTCACACCAGTGAATTAGGCTAAATAACAGAAACATCTCTCTGTATGATGGAATACAGCTCAACAACACCAGTCACTACATCCTTCAAAATTATCATACATTTGAATCAAAAACTCTCAAAAACATTTTTAATAAAAAGTGAACATTATAATCTTCATGAATGTAGGATATATTGCACATCTGTTGTATTAGGTGTTTGTCTGTTTGTTTGAACTTTATTGCAGAGCACTGTGTAGTACTTCAACCCAGAACCAACAACTCCAGCCTAAAGCACCATATAGGTTATTTGTCCCTACCCTTAGATAGGACCAATAGGAGCGAAGCAGGCCTACTGGACCTTCATCATCATGGTAACAATAAAAAACACACGGGTAAGATTGTGGAACGGTCATGGTTTGGTTGAGTGTAAGCACAAAAACAGGTATTTTAGTAGGTTCGGGAAAAGATTGTAGTTTGGTTTAAAAGACGGCCTTTGTTGTCATGGCTGCAATAATTAAGGTTGCAACAACAATTAAGGTTGTGAAATGGTCATGGATAAAAGAAACAACGTTGTTATTCAGTTTTCCCAGGAAACCAACATTGGTCTCCTGTGTAAAAGTCCTGTGTTTAGTTTACCTATCCATCATCCACCCCAACCTCCTCCTAATGAACTCTTTGTTGCTCTATATACTAGATCAGCTAACTCCTTCTTTTCCTCTCCATCAGAGTTACTTGGGCCACTATAGGCTGCTTAACAATAAAACATAACTATGGGTTGTAATAGTCTTCTTGCAGAGAAGACCAGGACTAAGTCTCATCAGGCCACATACAGTACACATGTGACTTTCTCATTTATTTTTGTGTGATCTATGGTACACAAAATCTTCAGATTAGACTTTCTTTCTGATTCATTCCAGTTAAATCAGGCAAGTGACATGATTTTTTTATCATCACTTTGATGTCTTCATTTAGCCATGTGGATCTGACCACTTTATTTGATTCTAATGAGCTTGGGGCATCAAGTCTTAGAGTCAGATACAAGTGTAACAGTGGAACTGTAGATAATCTGAAGTATGTGGTATGATCCCAGGTCACTGAGTTCTCTGCCTCTCCTCTTTCCCCTCTGTGGACCTTCCCTCTCATCCAGAACAGTGCAGTTGACTCGTGACATGTTGGAATACATAACATGTCTCTCCTTTTCTTTGCCCTCTTTGACATCCAGGAAAGCCTTTCTCTGGCTTCTCTCTCCACTGTGGCAGTGAAATGTACCTGCGTGGAGATGTGATGTGGACGGCAAGGGAAGGAGCAGGCATTTCCCATACATTAACTTGGCTTCATGCTTGGTGGTGTACCTGATTGTGCAGAGTTTTTTCCCAAGCTGGTCACTCCAACCCCCTCCTGCTCCAAGCAGATCAAGGGTAGAAAGGAAAGTTGATTTTAATCCCCAAGGAGATTATGAACCCCATGAGTGATTAAATGAGACTTCTGTCTCAAAAAGGACAAATTACTGTACCACCTCAGACTTGGGAACCGTTTTTACAGTGGTCTGCACAGAACAAAGTAGATTAGACGTATCTCAATTTCGATGATCATTAATAACCTTGCGATCACAGGGAGGATTGCATATTTCTGCTGCTTAGAGTCCTGCCAGGACAATGGTCATGGATTTTGTCTGACGGTGGCCATGCCTAAGCTATCTTTTCCCAGGAAATGTATATAAATATTTATTGACATTGGACTTGAGATGAAGTATTACCAGTAGTCATGTCTTGTAAATGTGTAAACAAATTTCTAACATCAAATCCTCAAGCCACACTGAATGTACTGTATCGTCACCTACAGAATGAGTAGGTGTGTTTTTATCCAGTTATTAGGTTAGTTATTAGTCAAATTTGTAATTTGCATATAAAATCCTGAGTGGAATTGCAGAAAGTTCTGGTTAATGCCATTATGCTAATTACATTGAATACTGCTTTAAATATTCACTATAACATGCAAAATGTTCTTACCGACTGTATCTTCAAAATGTCTGCTGTCAGTATATTTCATTGGTTTTTGTTTCAAATTCACCTCTTTGCAAACCAAAGATGAAAGATGGATGTGTATGGTTATTTTAGGGAACTCCAAGCCCTTTGTTAAGATCAAGGATTGCCACCTGGAATAAATATTGAAAAAGTCAATACTGACTTGAAGTAGGAGACAGGATGTAAACTCTTGTCTCTTCTGCAGAAATGCTTTGGAAACCCTACCATCCACTGTCTGTACTGTATCTCTTCCCTGTGACTTTTCTCTGCAGTGTAAGAACATCACAGTACTTCCTATACTGAAATAACACCTTGCCAGTGAATGTAATTAAACCAACCAATGCATGTCCTTCAAACTGGATTGTAATTTACATGGTTGAGTTGTTCACACCTATAAATGTCTTTATCATGACTGGTTGAGCTGTCTCTACTTTCCAGGAAATGGGTTTTTACTCAGTCACGCTTGCCCACATAGCATATCATAGATTTTTTTTCCCCTCATAGCTCCTGTACCTGTCTCTTTCTTGGCTCTCTTCCCTTACCTGTCCTCGCTTAGACAGAGAACTGGTATGGACAATAAGGCATTGGAACCTGACTCTGTGAGTATCCCCATGGAGGAGGCCATCATTTGTAACGGAGATGGCCAGACTCTAGCCCAGCTTCAGCCTCAACAGCAGCAGGAGCCATCCATGTTGACCCACCTGAAGAAGATTGAGAATGAGGTCAGTGAAGCCCAACGTTTCTCCCACCTACCCAAACGCTCAGCCGTGGACCTGGAGTTCACCGACCTCTCCTACACCATCCAAGAGGGGCCGTGCTGGAGGAGGAGAGGTAACATGCATCTATCCATAATGTCTATTTGAATTATTTTGTGTGGGGAAAAGGGTGTAGGCTCCTTGAATTCAAGGTACGATATAACTGAAAAAACTAATGTGATGCCGGTATGTTTATTCAAAGACCATCTGATGTTGTAAGGGAGCTTTACCATATAACTGATGAAGAGACCCTTTAAACAAGTTCAAATACATGAAAAAATATCCTCAAACTAAACAACTCATCAATGAAAAGTAGTTGAATGAATGGATGATTTTTTTTCTTTACATGAAAAGGAAATATTGCAAAGAAAATATTACAGTAAATCAGGTCACCATTATTCTAACTTAACTTTAAATGCATCCACAATCTTGGGTGACTATTTCTTTAGTCAGTCCTTGTGACACATAGCAATCTATTATGATGTGATACATAACAATCTGTTTAACATTAATAAGTCTGTTACAGACTGTTAAACATTAAACAATCTGTCAAAACTGTTAAACATTTAAACAATTCAATGAAAAATTAGCCAAACAGAGTAAGATTATAAGGGTGACGTGTATATTTGAACTAATGTTAGATATTTCTTTGTTCTGCTCTCTATAATGGTTTGGAGGGGAGAGGAACTGATTGGCCCTAAAGAGGTGTGTTTCATCAGGAGTCACAGTTTATGCTGGTAGTTTTATGTGATGGTTCAAAGTAAAACTAGGCATGGAGACTTGTGATTTAATATACAGTATCTAAAAAAATGAGTACACCCCTGGTAAGTATCAAAAAATGTTATGTAATTACAAATCTTGTACATTTAATATAATTTCATTTGTTTTTAGCCAAAGCCCAAGAACAATTCTAATCTATCAGAAAAGCTAGTTAAGCTCATTAATGGGAAAAACAGAAATGTCTTACTAATCAAACTTGGGAAACTTTGGCCTGTCACTCCACTGAAACTGTACCTGCCGAAGTGGTAAATACATGGTTAAATTGTTACATTCCCGAATAAAAGCACGGTGCAACATCTATTATAATGCTACATCATTATTTTCTGGTGTGAATCATGCCGTATCATCCATATTTGTTCTTGGCCCTCTGCTTTTGTATTTTTATATTTCACCTCTTGGCCAAATCACACGCAGTCATGTAAATAAATTCAAGTGCTATGCTGATGATAATCAGCTCTATCAAAACAAATCAAAACAAAAAAAATATTTAATCAGCTAATACTGTAAATAGTCTATAACAGTCTGTAATCTTAATCTACTTCAGGAACATTAACTTTTTTTAAAGAATGGTTGTCACAAATCATGATGCAGGGGACAGGAGAAAATAAAGGAATTTCTTTCTCTCATCCTCACTCCATTTATTTCACCCATAAACTAATCCAGTAACACATGAATGATTAATGAGGGCTCAAGCAGTGAGAGTTGAAGTCATGCTTACTGAGTTACTTAGTTAACACTCTATATTCTTTATCAGTCTTTCTTTTCAAGATCATTTCCCCATATTGATAGAGAGGGAACAGCAGAGGAAGCAGGGCTGATTGGTCGGACACACAGACCTCCCCAGGATCTGTCTTTGTCCATGGATTTCACACAGATGATCAATTGGCACTGCACATACAATATACAAATGCAATAGTTACACATATGTTATCAGTGCTTGTAATTTGGTCAAGCAGATACAGCTCAGAGTCATTTATTTTTTACCCTGTGACACTGAAGAAACAGTAATGATCCATATTCAGCTAGTACTTAAATCACTGCATTTTCTGAGTGGATAGTTTAAATAAAGAGCATTTGCAAGCATGTCCATCATGCATATACAGTAAAGATGACCGAACTGCCTTCATTAATGATTCTTCTTTCCTACACTGCCACTAGCCCACACAATGTACAGTCAGGTGATACAGTAAAGTTGTTAATTGTTAATATTACAGTTTTTCACTGAAGATGCAAAAAATGCACCACAATAGGATATTTTTCACCATTCATAATGTTGTAACATTATTTTGCTGCTTTTAACTGTTCAGTTCACTCTTGGTCCCTAAGCTCATTATGTTACTGTTTCAAACTGCTTCACTCTATTCAAGACAAAATACGGCCTTTAATATATAAGCACTTTTTATAAAGTAAATAGCTAAGCAACCACCTATTCTTTCCCTTTTCGCTAACAAATTTAACATGTCAAGGTTGTTTGTGAGGTCTTTCCCTATGCCTTTAACCAGAAAGAGACATACTTTATATCATGTCTGAGTTAAAAATGGTGTTTTCGGTCACCGGTGAATACTCAGTACACCTCAGTTCAACTTGAGAATTTACTGCTTAAGATTTGTTCATTTATGTTATCAACATCTTTCCCTTAGAGCCTTATCATTGGGGATAAAATGTTGCTACACTTTGAAAGACCAAAAAACAAATCCTTTATACTATATTGTAGCTACCAGTACACATTGTAGGCAACAATCACCTATTCCCACATTAATTCTTCAGTTATTTTACTTTTCTGGCAAATCCCTCCACCCAAGCAAATAACTACTGCTTCAGTCATTCAATTTAGAACAATGCAGTGTTTTCCATTTATTCCAAAAGTGCAAAAAGACAGTGTTTGGATCTTTTATTATCAGTATTCAGGAAATTAGCACAAGCAGTTGTGGGAGACTGTAAATGTGTGTTAGATACTGTAAACTAGACAGTATCTGTCCATGTGTCAGATGCTAAGTGTATATATATATAATTGCACATTTTAATAATTTTACTCTCTGAGGATTCCAATAAGTTGTGCATGGTCAGAGTCAGGTGTGGTCATCAGTAATATAGCTGACTGGGTAAGCCAAGGACAGAGGAGAGGAGAGGAGAAATTAAGTGAGGTGGAGTGAAAGTGTGTGCCAGGAGACATAAATATAAATTCTATTCAACCTTTGATAAAACTGTAGCTAAATACTTATTGTAGTTGAATAACAAATGCGGTTAACTTTTTATTGATCTGTTGCCCAGTTTCATTTGTGTATTTTAAGTCCCTTTTCAATAGTTACGCAGTAAGCTAGCTAAAACCATTATGACTGCGTGTTTGTACAGCCACAGTACAAAGTGGGACTGTTTTTAAGCAAATATTGCCAAAATCATGGCACAGCTGTTGTGTTTAACTTATGTGTCTGGTGATTTTGTCAGACAATATTGCAGTTATGATATTAAGATTTTAGCAGGACAGGAGCTTGGAAATGTCTTGTAAGTGACTGCTGGTTAACATGTGGTCTTCCTGGGCCACATGTCAGTCGCCATTTCATATTTGTTCTATCATTCCTTTAGTGGGAATTTGTTTCTCTTAAACTACTGTGTATGCCTCCACAGATAGAATGAGGGAAGCAAAAAGATAAAGGGCACTTGAGCCACGTACTAGGTTTTGTCCTAGACTTGTTACATTAGCATCCTGTAAAACTGTCACTTTTTCAAAGAATTGAGTTAGATAAATGAACAAATTCATCTTTTCTACTGGTATTTTTCTATATATTTTGAACTGCTGATGTATCCGGCGTCAATTCCAATTAGCTGCCACCATCTGCAACTGGGACAGCCTGTCTGAGAAAACAGAATATAAGATTTTTTAAACTTCAGTTTTCATGCCATTTATATCCTTCTGCTTATTTTGTATTCTTGTCATCATGTTTGATATTTCTTTCTTATCATCCCAATTACCAGATGTATTTATTTAACCTCTACATGGCTATTGTTTGAGTTAACATTATCAGATTGATGAATTTACTTTAATTCTTGATTGTGAAGCCCCTTGCAAATTTATTTTAAAAGGTGCTATATAGTAAAGGGTATCTCTCTAAAGACCCAAAGCACTCCACCTGCTCAGCACCAAACAGCAGGCAGACATAGTTACTAGAGACTAGCATATGAACATGGTGGAGCATTTAGAACAAAAAAGATACAGGTGTTTTCATAGGAGTAGGTAGGGACCAAAAGAGGACTTAAATTCATCAGGTGGACACAAACAAAGCTCTAAATAAATGGTAACGTTACCTTATAACTGCTGTATGTAGAAAAGAGCAGCTGTCTACTAACAAGCTTGCCATATCAACTTAAAGGTAATACTTCAGTGTTGTGTTCCCTTCCTCTGCTCCAAATAGCCAGAGAAGTTAGTTAATGCGGGTCTAAGTATTAAGTGTTATTCATTTTGAAATTTAGCAATTTTGTCTTTGAAAAGTATAGGTTTTCAGTTGGAAGTGACATTTTTAAAATTAGTTTATTAACACAAATAGAATAATCTTTATTACCTAGGTATGCAGTAATTTCTTGCTGAATTATTTTGCTTTTTTCCTTATTCATAATTGTCAACCTGTGTCATCAATATCGCCTCTATTGTTGTCAGGTTTCAAAGCCTTACTAAAGTGCCTGTCTGGGAGGTTCTGCAGTCGGGAGCTGATTGGAATCATGGGGCCCTCAGGGGCTGGGAAGTCCACATTAATGAACATTTTGGCTGGATACAGGTGAGATATAAAAGCCCCAACAACAAAATTAGGTAAATCAGCCTTTGCCAGGCATCTAGGGGAAAAAATCTGGTCTTACCTAACTGAAGTAGAGGCAAAAGTGTTTGTTAATCATGTTTTCAGTGTATTATATCTATAGCCTGTTGAATTGCTCATTATCTGTGTATATATGTGTCTTTCCTGCTGCCCAGGGAAACAGGGATGAAGGGCAAAATCTTGGTAAATGGTAAACCCAGGGACCTGAGGAAATTCAGGAAAATGTCCTGCTACATCATGCAGGAAGACATGCTGCTGCCACATCTCACAACACGGGAAGCCATGATGGTGAGCTGTTACTGAGAGGCTCATAGCATAGCCGGAAAAAAATTATATTCAAACTCAGGCTGTGTTTTTATTTTGAAATATATGGATGATTATTATATTAAGGAATGTGCAATATGTTATTAATGTTTATATATAAAATAAAAAAAAAGATATGTTTATTCTTTCTGAACTATTAATGAAAAGGTTGATCGTTATTGTGCAAAGGTGCTGCAAGAATGAGGTTGTTACTTGGGAATGCCACCTACTGTTTTCTCTTTACTGCATTACATGACTGTGTCTGTATGTCTCTTTACTGCAGGTCTCAGCTAACTTGAAACTGGATGAAACTATAGATGTGAAGAAAGCACTGGTAAGTTAAACAAATAAAATCTAACAGCTTAACATACACAGAAAAGGGGTATGAACAATAATACTTCCCTCTAAATAGTGAATCTTGAACTCTCACACAAAAAATCTAAGCTTAACCAGCCAATGACAGTTTATATGAAGGAATGCCCACTTTCTGTTGACATGCTCCTATGTGCAGACACATGTTTGTATCAATGTTCCAGGGCTGCAAGTACTTGACTCTTTGAGCTGTTGTCATACAACTGTCATTGCTGGTTGAATATCACAAGTATGAATACAATCAAGTGTTGATGTGGTCAAAACTACATGTCTGGCCCAGCTTTAGTTACAGTCAGGACAAGGTGCAAACCAAACCTATTTACAAAAGTAAGACAATGTTATATAACTGTAGTCTTTGTTGTCTTTGTTTCTGCTCATTAATGATCTTCATAAGTAGCCCCCACAGTAAAGAAAACATCAGCAAAAACATTAATGTTTGTTACTGATACAGCAAATGTGGAATTTAGAAGAATATTTTGTGCTCTGACAGTGAACCAGTTTACCCATAGTTGGAGTTGAATATTTTGTTTGTTTTTAAGACAAACAAGGTGAACAAGTGTGAGCGTAGTGAGAATTCATTAAATCTACTTTCATAAGAAAATAAAACAAAGGAGAAGAAGCAGTTTTGGCATTCTGGTGGCCTAGGGAACCTGTTGTTCTCGTCTGGATGATAGAAACATTACCCAGTGAAGAAATGTAGCCAGTTGTGGACTGAAGATATGCACATAGTCACACAAATTTAGCCAGTGTTCTCGAATCTGATGCAAGAAGGGTGATTATTTCATGTCCCCAAGCAAATTTAATCAGAGTAGTGACACTTGTCATTATTGACGATGAAAAATGCAGGTACTCAGTGCTCAGGACTTCAGCCACCCCCTAATTCTATAAAATCTCTACTCAAGAGTCCATTTCAGAGAACTCTGGCAGAGAAACTAGAAGTAAAAGAGTTTGTTCCAGTTCAACCTGACATCATAATCAGACAACATACTTGCAAAAGAGGTAAAACTTACAGGCAAGGCTTCTCATTGATACAGCTGAGAGGCTTGGCTCAGCCATGCCTTACTTTGCTCTCTGTGAAAGGAAAGGAAAAGAAACACATCAACATCTAGTAACTTCTAGCTACATCAGATCCCCAAAGGGGCTCTACGATTATTTACCATCAGCGTTATTTCTTTTATATTGTTACACAGTATGAAC